>JAHTLZ010000070.1:497705-522094 GCA_023846285.1 Phrynocephalus versicolor | reverse complement strand
ATCCAATTATTACAACTGTGAAGAAGCTACAGTTCTCCTCCTAATTAAGTCGTGCCCATCTCTACTTGGGACCACCATCTTGGGCAAGAACCATGGTGAGAGAAGGAGGAAAATGGTGACTCTTTGGCATGGCTGCATCTTCCAGAAGGAACTCCATCGATCAAGGAGATTCCAGGGCGAGGCAGGAATTTCCTCATGGACAATAGGATTAATCTCAGCCAGGAGACTGCCAGGAGACCTCCCATTGTCTCTTTTCCACATACCCTGGAGAACTTGTCTGACAACTTGGGACCCTTCTGTTGACTTTCCAGCCCTCCTATTGAATTGATAATTACTCGGACCCTTGGACAATGCCCAGCCTCTTCCTTTCTATTATCACACCCCTGACATTCCCAAAGGCCATCCCCTTTGCCCACCCTGGGGAGGCGCACCTTGTGTGGGGGAGAGGGAAAGGTATAAAATGGTATCCATCTTTGTCTTTGGGGCCGAACATTCTCGCACTGTCCTGGTGGGGTGTTCACCTGCTGTCTTTTATTGAGCTCAATAAAACCAGTATTTTTCCTCGGATCTCTCTCCTGTTGGACTCTTTATTGGTAACACTGAGGCCCAACAGTACCTAGCAGTTCTAGCCTTGCTAAAAGCTCAACAACATCATTTGTTCAACGTTGCCTTCATAGTTTCCCCTCAGGAAGTAAAAGTGGCTAATAGAGATGGGCACGACCAGGAAAAATGACGTTTCGAGTTGTCGTGTGTCGGAGCCGGCCCGTTTCAGCTCGTTTCCGTTTGTCGCGAAATTTTTCAAAAATTTGTCATTTCGTCTGTCGTTTTTTCGTCTGTCGTTAGTACTGGTTTAGGGGGGGAGGGTAGTGGGCTCCTGGAGGCACCTCTCTGGGGTGGGTGCCTCCTCTGGCCCGGTAAGAAGGGAAGGCATTTAGCGGGCTCCTGGAGGCACCTCTCTGGGGTGGGTGCCTCCTCTGGCCCGCTACAAAGGGAAAAGTACGTGTGTAGCCATTGTGTTTGCGTATGCGTACCAAGTGGCACTGGCAGAGGCACCTCTCTTTTGGGTGCCTCTACTCTGACTCACTAAGAAGGACAGCATACTGGCATACTGGCATACTGGCATACTGGCGTACTGGTGTACGGTGCACTTGGGCTGGGGAGCGAAGTGAGAGAGGACCCCTATGGGCACCCTACGGCTCACTAAGAAGGGAAGTGTACTTGCGTAGTAGTGCAATGCGAGTACAGATCTGGCTTAGGGTTAGGGTTAGGGCAAGGGCTAGGCTTAGGGTTACAGGTAAGGTTAGGGTGAGTTAGTGGGCTGCACCTCTGGGTGCCTCTGACCCACTAAGAAGGACAGTGTACTGGCGTATGGGTTAGGGTTAGGGTTAGGGTTAGGGTTAGGGCTAGGGTTAGTGGGCTTTTTATGCCCGACTGGCACATCCCAGAAGTCTCAGTCAAAACCTGGCCAAGTGGCCATGCGATTGGTGGAATGGCTCCAAAAATTTGCATGGTCCCATCCCATGGCCAGCCCATCATTGCGCACTGCACAGGTGTAAAAAAATAAAAATAAAATAAAATAAAATCAATGGAGACGTTTTATTGCAAGACAAACCCACTGTTGCTACTGTAAAAATTCAGGCAGTTAAAATAGCTAATTTTTTCATGTTTCTGTGGTACTTTGGTGTGTTTTTGGACCACGATTTCAAAATAAATATTGCGGTCGCCATTTTGGATCCCCCGCCCGCACCGCATGGCATGGCGAGTTGGCAAGACGATGAGGATGCCCCCCACCAGAGCAGCCCAGGACAGGAGAGGGGGGAGGCCCCCCCAGAAAACAATGCTGTTTTAAAGCATTGCATACCTGGTCCTCCTCTGCTTTTTGTTTGTTTTTGTTGTGTCCCTCCCTTTTAACAGACAGGAATCCTAATGGGCTGGAACAATTAGCTGCTGCCCACGGCAGGTGGAGGTGAGCCTGCATTTTTTTCTCTCTCCCCTCACTGCAGACAGAAGCAATAGAGTGCGGGAAGTGGGAACACAGGAAGCAGAACAAAAACTACGTTGGGGGGATCTGCATTTAAGTTGCCAGCGGATTTTAGGGGTTGTGTACAAGCAGCCGTCAATGATGTTGCCACCCAACTCCCCTGTAACCAGGATCAGAGAAGGAGGCCCTGATCCTTAGGGAGCGGAGGCGGTTGGTTACTTCTTAAGGATGATAACTGCCCTGGTGGCACGGCCTGTGCAGCTCTATGAGAGATAGGATTCAGATAAGGACGTTCCCCAGCCTGTGGCCAGAAGCATGGGAGGGGGGAGGGGGGAGCTGCATCCTGATCTACCCACTCAGAGTAAAACTCTTTCTTCCCTTTGCATTCCAAGGGATGCTTTGCAGAGTTCAAGTCAGACAAATCTCTCCATTCATTTATCAAAGTGCTTTTCTATTCCCATCTCAGGGCAGGTGAAACAATAAATACACAGCAAAGAAAGTTAATCTCTATCTGGAACATTTTAACAAATGAGAAGTTAAACAAAAATCAATACGTCGTCGTCCAGCGCTTGGCCTTTTTGGAAAGCGGCATCTGAAGCGAGTGCCTCTCTGTGGGCCTCTGGGTTCCAAGGAGGAGGAGGAGGAGGAGGAGGAGGAAGGGGATGCTGAGCCTGTTGGCTCACGGCCCTAGAGCGTCAAGCAGAGCAGGCTGGCTCTCATTGGGTGGAGGGAAAGCACGTTTTTATGGCGGGCCTGCTGCCTGGGGGGGTTGGAGGACCAGAGGTGGCCAAGGCACCTCCAATGCCCACACCTTGAATGATTCTGCATCTCCTCCACCACCTCTGCCACAAACCTCAGTTTCAGTTTCTCCTTTTCTCACCTGAATCACTGAGCTTTCAAAGCCCCCCCCCCGCCCCACTTGCCAGATGGGATCTATAGGCGTTATTGCTGCACCTCGAGGGTCAGCCAGAGTGCCTTTGCTTGGGGGGGGGGGGAAGGAAAACTGTACCAAGTGACAACTTAAGAAGGAAGCCTTTCTCAACTCCAGGGTGCTGGGGGTGGGGGCTACCTTGCCCCCCCCCCCAAGTTTGTTAAGAAAATCCTGGAGGCTGAGGCCTGAAATGAACACAATCTCGCATGGAGCGAGTTTGGCCTCATTGGTAGGCACAGAGAGCAAGGCTCTGAAAAGACAAAAACAAAACAACTTTCTGAAATTTGCACACGTATTACACAGAAAGTCAGGGAGAACACACCTTTGAGCAGTCGCCTTTTCAGAAATGGAAGCAAAGACAAATGGGGGATCAATAGTTCTTCTCTTATTCTTGCCTGCTGAAGATATTTTTGCCCCAGGAAGGGGGATCTGAGGACCTGTCTACCGTTCCCTGCAGAAACGCTTGCTCCTTCACCTTGCTTCTTTCTCTACGGAATGAAAGGAGAGTGTCCCAGAGCGCCTGGGGCCTTAGGAACCCTTCTTTCAGGGGCTCTTGCAGCCCACGGGGGGTGCATTGCATGACAGAGGCCTCCTTCCAGCAGCCTGGCTCTGTGGTCACAAGGACATGGGCCACCACCGCCACCACCGCCTGCTCAGAAAGACCTTTTGCATGGGGTCCGCTTGAAAAGCTGGAGGGTGGGTCTTCTTGGGTGCTGATGTTCTGCGTCCTCTCCTCGTCCAGCCCAGCTTTTCCCATCTGTCCTTTTTAGGGCTTCTAACCCAGAGTCCTCCTGCCACCACGAAGTCAGAAGGGGACCTCCAAGGCCATCAGTTGCAACCTCCCTGCTCATTGCAGGAATACAAATCACAGGAGATCTGCCAGGCCCAGGTTTCGCTTGAACACACCCTAAAACACGCATGATTGTAGTTTGGAAACTGGTTTCCCCACTTAACAGAGAGCTCTTCTCAGTAACCTCATTCTCATTCATCTCCAATCCATCTTTCTCCCACTGATAGCTAATGGATTAAGGGGTCTTATTTAGTTATTTAGAGTTTTTTTTTTTACCCCTAATTTCTCCTTGGAAAGGACCCAAGGCAACTTACAACACTGAAAGCCAATATTTGGAGTTGAAAACACTGAGTATAGAATGGGGGTTAACCTCCTTAAAAGATGGCATTTAAAGGTAAAAACAATACTTTTTTTAAAAAAAAATGCCATGCTGAGAAATAGAAAATGCCCACATGTGAAGATATACCCATGTGTATTTGTGTGTTTGTCCATGTGTGTGTACTATGTTGCTAGTGCGATGTATAGATAGATAGATAGATAGATAGAGAGAGAGAGAGAGAGAGAGAGAGAGAGAGGACGCTGTTTTCTTCGAAAACCATCCCCAGAATGAAACATTGGCTCACAAATACAAACAAAGGCCTTCAAATGTTCAAATGTACATCTGATATGCATATTTTCCCCAAGGCTCCCTGTATTTGGGATTGAGGTGGGGCAATGTCTTGGACTGAGCTCTTCTGATGAAAGCTTAGGAGAACTTATGCACCTCCAAAACACATCATCTTTTCCTGTCTCTGGTGTGCTGGTGCTCAGCGTAGTTCACTGTCATCTTTGAATGTAGATGTCACCTCTGCTTCTCAGTAGATTGGACTAAGTGCCTTCCTCTGCTAAATGCTCCTAGAAACACACACGAGTATGTTCTCTCTCTCTCTCTCTCTCTCTCTCTCTCTCTCTCTCTCTCTCTCTCTTGTTGGGATCGCAGCAAGCTAGCCCCGCTGCAGAGTGCTGGGTTTCGCGAAAGCCAATGAAGAAAACCAACACCGAGAGATCCAGGCAAATTACCAATTTATTAGGCCTAATAAAGATGGTAAGGTGAACAGATCACCCAAGGCAGCAGTGAGGCATTCAGCAACCCAAAACAGGAAACCCCCCATCTTTATTTCCTCCCTTTCCCACCCCACAGAGTGGCGCCTCCTCTGGGTTGGGCTAGGGGTGGTGTTCCGGGGACAACCAATGAAGTAAGTCCATGGGTCTCTTGGGGGAGGTCCTGGGTGTTTCGGATTCCACAGCCCAGGACCCCTGCATGGGTGCGATTAGGCAAAAACTAATCCCTTAATAGGTGGCTAGGGGGTTGACAATGAGAAGGGAACAGTCAGTATTGTTCAGGTGCCTGGGTAATTAACAGGTAGATGGGGAGACGAACAATCACAATGGGGGGCGAGGAAGTCACAATAGAGGTGGAAAAGCTGATCAGGAAAGTCCTTTGCTGCCAGATGGGTGTCTTGGATGAATGTGGAAATGGAACAATGGAATGCCTTGAGCTGTGATGTTATCTTTGGTACATCCTCAGGTGAGACGTGCTGGTGTCGCTTGGAAGAAATGGAGACTTGCTGGAAGATTCTCTCCTTCAGCCATGCCATTGCCCCCTTTGCCCAAAGATGACTCAGGTCCAGAAAGCAGAAAAGTGTAGGCACACAGTTCTAAGCATCCCAGGGTTAGTGGAACAGGGTGGAGAGAGGTAGAGAAAGGGCAGGATGAAGGTGAGGCAAGGAAAAAGGAGAGAAAGGAGGAGAGAGGGAGAGAGAGAGGAAGAAATGGAGGAGGGAAGGAGAGAAGAAGGGGGAGGGAGGGGGCCTTGGAGTCAGGAGTCTGGGTCTGGGGGTCCTGGCTCTGTAGAGGCAGTGGAACTAGACCTTTGATGCTGAGGAAAGTCCCCAATCCTTGAGAATGATGGCTGGAAATCATTCTCCTTGTTGGCCAGAGCAGGGAGGGGAATAATCCCTCAATTCAGGAGAGACTTGCCTGAATTGTGTCTCTGGCTGGGGCATTTTTAGAGGCTGGGTGGTAGAAGGAAAGAGGCTGGGGATGGAATGGAGGGAATGGGTATGGAAAGGGTTAAGAAGAGACAGGAAGGGGTTAAATGAACCCTCATCAAGGGCCCTCCTGACTCCTCTGGCTGGAACCCCTGGAACTGGTGAACTAAGATTTCCAGGGGTTTCCGCAAGCAGGGAGACCTCGTTTGAACTTACAGGAGGAGAGTACTGGTCTACCTTCATAGGATGGTCTTGATATGGAGAGCATTGGAAAAGGGAAAGGAGGGGTGGGCTACCTCCATTTACCGGGAAGAGCCGCGTATCTTATGGAACTGCAGCCCGGGTTGAGTGGTGAGAGGAGTCAGTCCCTGGCTTGCCTTCCCCAGAGAGGGGTTGGTCTACCGCTATAGAGGGACACGACCGGAGAGGGGCATATATTTCTATGGAACTGTAAACCGGGGGGAAACGGTGGAAGGAGTCGGCTCTCTTGGGTAGCCTTCCCCAAAGGGGGGTTGGTCTACTGCCATAGAGAGATTCAACCAAGCGGAGACAAAAAAACTGTGGAACGGTGAACCGGTAGAGAAAGTGGATTCGCCCAGGGAAAATGTTTCGGTTGTTTTTGGGGGAAGCGGTCTACTTCGCCAATTGAACGGATTAAGGGTTCCCCGCTGCGCCCTCGTCCAGCCGTAATTAATGTGACAGTGATTGATGGGACGAGGGCACTGATTGGTCAAAGCACGCAGGAGAGCTTATCTCTCTCCCCTGCCGCTTTGCCTGGTCCCTGCGGTGATTAACTGCCGCAGAGGGCATGATACTATGTAAACTTTGTAAGTAGGTGCGAATTTGAGGCTTCCGCTCGCCGATTCCTCAGCTCGCAAGGCTTTTCTAGCCGTGGCAAGAGGCGGCTTGTATTTTACCCGATATCTCGGGAACGGTTTGGAATTTTGGGACGCGTGGAAAAGTGTTGTGCTTGTGATGGTGTGAGGGCCAGTTGGGCGGTTCCGGCGGGTCTCAGAACCGGTCCAGTAGTTTATGAATTTTTATTTTTCGCCGTGACTCCACACTCTCTTTCTCTCTCTCAATTCAGTATTCTCCACAAAGGCACCTCCTGAAGACAAGTCGTATTTAACTTTGAGCAACAAGTTAAATACAGTAGCACGCTTGAATATTTTCTTCAGAGGACCCAAAAACCACCCATCTAAAGCATGATGGGGTGGGTGGATGCTATAAGATATTTTCCCGCAGATGGGTCTGTTGCTGGAATGTCCAGGGAAGCAATTCAAAGCATTTATAATTTCTACAAATTATTTTAAGAGAGTAATCCTAAAGTGCTGCAGTCACTGCATGTGAAGCAGAAAAAGGGAAGAAGTGGGGAAAAGGCACCATGTGAAAAACATTCAATATTGGTTTCTGTTGTCTGAGGTGTGTGTGTATGTGTGTGTGTGTGTGTGTGCTGGCTGGGGGGGCGGGGATGCAATTGGCTGTATTTTTCAATGTATTCCCTCCTGCTGCTTTGCCTATTCCTTTGCTAAACCGTGATCTTTCCTGAGAGTCCAGAAGGTCAAGGAAGAGGCCACCGTGGTGTCACAAGGAGGGGATTAAGGCTCCTTGTGTGGGATAAATGGCAGCTGCAGTGTGAAACCTGTCAGGGATGGGCTGCTTTCATCACAAAGCAAGCTGGAAGAGCAAAGAGCTGCTACACAGACAGGATGCCTGCTAAACTGCCTCTAAATGGTATGTTTTACATGCTTTTTACAAAAGACATCAGAAGCTTTTAAAGACAATAACAATGTAAGCACAGAATCCTGATTATGCTTGCAGGAGCATCATGATGAGAAGAAGCAGGGCGTAAGAAGCAGGGAGTGTGAGTGTATGTGTTGGGGGGGGGGAAGCTGACAAGGGTCCCCTCTCTTGGAATCGCTCCATCGTGCAGGCACCAAAGCCCTCCTGCCAAACAGTGGTGTTCTCCAGCCACCTGCTACCAGTGGGGTGTCACAAAGTGCAATGATTTGATATATCATTACAGGAGAAGATGACAAACGTAGTACTGTAAATGTTTATGGAATGAATCTCATTTTGCCAGTCTGCAGGGGAAGGGGTTCTGACACCTATTATGGGCTATTCCTGGGGATTAGGAAGGGGAGTGATCGGAGGAAAATGATGGGTGGGAAGGAATGCCTCTCCATTCCAGGTAATGGGATATTAAAACCAATTTTCTAATATCTGAATCTCTCCATGGTTTGTTTGTTGGTTTATATACCCTGCCCATCTGGACATCTGGTGTTCTCGCTGCACCAGGTTGTCCTGCTTGTTCTGTCCTATGATAATTGAGTTGGAGGGGATCCTGAGGTCCAACCTCCAGTAAGCCAGGAAGCATCACCTTCTGGGGGGAAACCATCCCATGATCAAACAGTAACTGAGCATCACTTCCCTAATATATATTTAGAAGTCCCTTCCTCGTCATTTGAATCCACCACTTTGTTTTCTATTCTCTGGACCCACAGAAAACCAATTTGCTCCATGTTCAGTGTGAAACCCCTTTCAATCTCTGAAGATGATTCTCAAGCCACCTCTGATCCTTCTCTCTTCAAGCTAAATTGACCCTCAGCTCCTTCACAGACCCCCTGAACCACCACACTGGTTACCCTTTTCTGGACAGAGTCCATGCTGAAGCCCTTCTCAAATTGTCTGATGATGTGGATTAGAATAAACTGCAACAAATCTGTTAATCTTTAAGCTACCACCCTACTTTTGGTTTTATTCTTGTCCAAAACAGAGAAAGGGATTGCTCTCTGAAAATATCTTAAATGAAGAGTGCCTCAGACTGGACACAGTTCTCTGACCACAGCTTGATTAAAGTACACTAGAGCAATAGTACTATTTCTCTTGAATGCAACATTTTGTCAGTCCTTCAAGGAGAGGCAGTTCCTCAAAATCTCAAGTAATATTTGCCTGCCTTCTTTGAACAGAAGGCCTGCTGTCAGGTCCTCCAACACAGAGGTGACTAAAGTGAAAATTACCGAAGAGGGTGAAATTAACAAAGCCTAAATGAAATTAACATGCTCTCTGACAAGCTGACAACCCAACAAGCTGATTACCGCATCCCAGTAGTAATTAATTAACACATAGCAGAAGCTCAGGCAGCACCTAAAACCAGTTAAGTAACTAACTCCTGTGTGTGGGGGGGGGCTTAAAAAGTTGAAAATTGAGCTCTCTATGTTTGTGTGAGTGAGTGAGTGAGTGAGTGAGAGAGAGAGAGAGAGAGAGAGAGAGAGAGTCTTATCACATTGAGCTGGCAAGCAATTAAGTGCATAGACTGTGGAGTAAAGTGTAGCAGAATGGCATTAATTCAGAACCGCTCTCTGCTTTAACAACCCCTGACGAATTCCCATCACCCGAATGGCACAGAGGTGGAAGAGACAGATACCTGTTCTCTTATTTTATCTAATATGTCAAATGGGGGCTTTTAATTGTTTGGACTGCTGCCTGAAGCCCTGCATCCGCTCCTGAGCCCCACGCATGAAGAAAGAGAAGTGCGAAACGGAGCGTGTCCAGATGAAGACAACACGACTGGCACGAAGGCTGGAAACCAAGGCTGATGTGGAAAGAACCAGGCAGTGCTTTCCCTAGAGAAAGCATCAGGGCCAACGCTCAGGCACCTTACCATCTTCCTAAGAAGAGCCACCTGAAGGAGGCTGCTGCCAAGCAGGCGTGTCTTCTGCCACTCCAGAGCACGGGACCAGGACCTGGTGGAGATTGCACAGCAGCAGCTTGCCTCACAGGAGATACTGGTGAGACATGGAAACTTACTTGGTGACCAGTTCCTCTTTTACTCAACTTTGCTGGCTGGCAGGACGGAGAGGAAAGGGAGAGAACCATGGAAGCCACTTGAAGCTTCTTGGAGGAAAAGTGGGTACTGTATCAATGTAATACAATGAACTATGGGCAGCAAAGGACTGGTAGGGACACTTTGCCTTGATCATGGTAAGCTGAGTTGGGGGAATTCCACACACACACAAATACCTGAACATATTACCATTACCAATTAAGAAAACCAGCATACACTCATGATCCATGGGGTGGTCTCTTGGCTAGTAATGATGCTGTGATTGCTTATATGATGGATCTCTTCAGTTCCTCTTATAACCCACCTGGTGTGGCCTCTGTTGGGATTTAAAATGATCCATTCAGTGGCCAGAGATTTGGGAAATGAGGGCTTGCTTCCCATAGGAATTGGGTTTTATCTCCAGAGTGACCAAATCTCTTGGTGGTTTTGGAACCAAAGGTGTGATCGTGAAGGAAAATACCATTCTGGGCATCTAGCAGAATGGTCGGGTATGGCCAGTTTCCTCGAAATCACCGGGCGATAGGACGTGTGCTTTTCCCACTGTCTGATCACACCCAAGGGCTGTTGAGAAACTCCTTTCCGGTTTCTGAGCCAGTTTCTGGGGGTGGGGGGTTCTGCCTTCCCTCTCCCCTTACCCACCCCACATAAAGAGGAGTGTCGCCATATCCAGCCTGGAAAAGACCCCCATCTGAAACCCTGGAGCCTCCGCTGAGGCTGATTAAGAAGATGTCTCCACATAAAGCTGCTTTCTGCATTCCTAATTCTGTTTTCTGGGGGCGGTGGCAGTTCAAAGTGCCACCATCTGAGCTGTCTGTTTTCCCATTTAGCTGAAAGAAGCCCGAGAGCTCTTCTTGGCAAGGCGAACGCAGTGTGTTTGTCGGCCAAGAATCTGTAGGCGCAGTCCCTCAGCCTGGAACGTGGGTGCCGGGGGCGTGCATTTGTGGGTGTGGGTGTGAGAGAATGGTGGCGCTAATTATGTCTATCACACACATTGCATGCACTGATGGGGGGGTGATCGTTCCTTTTCCCCTCTCTCAAAAGGCAGCCCTCCGAAATGGGAAAAACATATAAAACAGACATTGATTCCGTGAGAGCCAGTCTGTCAGCTCTGCTTGCGCACATTCTTTCTTCCAATGCCATGCCGAGCATAATTCTGGGACTAGCTGATGTCTGGCCATAGCCCAGTCTCTTGCCTTTGCACTGGGAAACAGGTACTGAAAGCTGGATGCACGGAGACACACCCCAGCATGGTGGCTGGATCAGAAGCTCTCAGGATTGCACGGTAACAGGGCTTGAGGGTTCCAATTACCTGGCAAGCAGTGCCTGGAGGCCATATCCATGCTCAGGGCCGGTGGCTTTGCACCCCTCTGACAGCAATCCTGTTGGACCTCCTTGCGGTGCTGGTGCAAAGCCTCCATTGCTCTGACTTACACCCGGCTCCACCTGCAAGTTCCTGGTTGGGAAGCCACAGAGCCTAATGCAATGTTGTTTACTTGTTGCTTAAAGTTTTATACCGCCCACCCAGCTACAAGTCCACTCTACAGATAACACTTTAAATAAACACATGGCACAAAAACAAGTAGAACTAAAATAGACAACAAAAGCAATTAATAAAAAACAAGGTGAGAAAAAGGTATATCCTTGCCTTCTGCCTTTTCCTAGATTTAACAAGCAACGTTCAATTTACAAGCAGTGGAGGGGAAGGTTTTTACACAGAAAAGGGAGCAAGTGAAGGCACACACATTGCCTGACGAGGTATGCAAAGAGGAAATCCTGCCTTTCTCGCACCCCCCACACACTCCCTGAGACCTTTCCTTGGTCTGCTCTCCGTATCCTTCATGGAAACAATCCTTCGTCTGCAGAAGGTGTTGGGTACGTAGTCGAAAGCATGCGGCCAAGGATGGGGGAATGAAAAGTTCCATGCAAAGGGTCATGACCTGGGCTCCTTGCAAAATTTACAGCATAAAAATCATTGCCATTTTCTTCAGCAGCAAAAAAAGAAGCAAGATGACATGCAAGGAGGGCAGTGAGGTCAGTAGCATAGGGTATTTTGAACAAGTGGATACAAGACAACTCCAGTCTGGGAAACAGTCTTGTTTGAACTACAAGGACAAGGATCCCCCAGTAAATCCCCTTTGCATCCAAAAGCATCGGTGTAAAAACAAACAAACATAGGCAGTATTTGAACCTGTAAATGAAAAAAAAGACCCCTCCTGGGTCTAAAACAAAGTAAAAGAAAATTAGAGGAGACACTTGTGAGTATGGGCAGTTCTCCAAGATCCAGGGATAAGCACATGCCTTTGACATGTGGAAGGAGCACACTCCTCTCCTTTGACAAACCAACACCAAATCATAGTTCCCAATGCTGGCTTGTTTCAACTAACCACCATTTATATGCAACCACACCCGAGGCTCGGAAACCAGGATGAAGCCAGGGTTAATCGCAAGGTCGTTTGTCAATTGCAACGGCAGGGCAACCTGAGCCCAAGGTATGTGCATGCATGTAATGATAAACCTTCATTGCGCATGAAATGTGAGCCAGGCCAATTCTCTTGGCATCCCCTTGGCAAGAAGCAAGTGCAGCTCAGTGCCGAACACCTGCTTGGCATACAAAAGGCAGGAGCTGCAGAGGCCCTGGCATTTGTAGCCAAGAAAATAATCTCAAGGAGCAGCAGGTTTCAGGGGGTGCTGCTCTCCCTGGCCGGGGGCCTGAGGGGATGGGGGCTGCTGCATGTCAATCCTGCGTGAGAGAAACCAGCAGCTCCTGCTCAGTATCAGGCATCTTCTTCTTATGTTCCCATTGAAGAGGCAGCTGTTTGAAAGGCCCCTAATTATCCTAGCTTATCACAGCTCCCCTGATTGGACCCTCCCTCTCCAGTGGCAGAGAAGAAGGCCCCCAGTGTCCTATGCGTGCCGCTTCCGCCATGAAAAATGATTTGAGAGGGGCACTTTTAAAAAGTTGGGGTGATTAATGGATAGAACTTAGCTGGCATGTTCAGCAATGATAAATCAAGGGAGAACGGGGAAGCCATGCAGGAAGGCGGCTCCAGATCTGAGTAGGAGAAGGTCTGAGTGGATTTCACATCCCTTCCAAACTCATCTGAGCAACATCCAGGAGGGCCCACAGAGAGGAAGAGAGGAAGGGACTGACCAAACTCAAAATCAGGTGTGTGGGTGTTTGCCTCTGTGCAATCACATGAGCTGCGAAAGTGTCCTTACTCAAAAGCCCCACATTGGCAACTGCTTTGATGCAATTTGTCTGTCTCTGTGGTGGGCCCAGATGTCAAATTTCTTCAAAATGTCCAAAATAAAATAAACATAAAAGAGAGAGAGAAGTGGGGGAGAGAGAGAGAGATGCCCCAAAGATGGTTGCTTCACGTACCGCCTCATGCCTAGGTTTAGTTTCATCCGCATTGACACCGGTTTTCGTCACGTGATTGTAAACCGGTGCTGCCCCTGTTCCTGTGTACTCACAGGCCACATGGTTGGATTCGTATCGTCCCCTTCCTCACTGCCTCGATTCGCATTGTAATCCTAATTTTTACGTGTGTTTTTTTCCGGAGCCATACTCGGTTCCGATGTTCCTTTTTTTAGTCTTTCGATTCATCGCCATGTTACTGTCACTGTACTGCTCCTCCCAAGTTCTCAGAGGCTTCAGTCAATGGAACAATCGTTGCATTACAAATCCCATTGACCGGTACCCCTGTACTGTTGCTTCCACCCTCAGACGCTAGATGGCTTTATGTGCCACGGCTTTGACTTCCTCTGTCTTGGTCCTCCGAATAACCAAAAAGCAACATCTGGATTGTCTCCCGCGCGGTGATGCACTTCCGGATCTCCCTGCCCACTGGTCACCATGGCCCCCTCTCGGTTGCGATCCCGAACATATCCTGTACTTCGTAAGAATCTGCTGTGGGCTGCCATCCTTCAGAACGTTAATATAATACTGAACTGCATTGCGCTACTGAGACGCCGCCGGTGCGAAAAAGTTGAAGAAGACAGCAGTGACTTGCACCATGCTACAGACGCACTAGTGCAAACAGTTTTTTGGGCAGTTGCAGAGTGGTGAATAACATCCCCTAGGCAAAAACTGTGTTGGTGCTACCCTGGGCGCTCTGCATGTTTTCACAACACAGTTTTGGAGTGCTGGGATGATTTGCAGTGGATTGAAAATTTCCGAATGACCCACCAGATGTTGTTTGAAATTGCTGAATTGCTACGGCCCTACCTAATGTGAAAGGACACTGTTATGCGGTCTGCTATTCCTGTGGAGGAGCGCGTTACAATAGGGGTGTACTTCCTTGCCAGCCGTTCCTGCTACCGTACAATTGCCCTAGTGTTCCAGAAGGGGACTTCAGCCATTGCGAGTGTCGTTATGGAAGTGTGTCTGGCGATAGAACATACCCTTTTGAAGGAGGAGGTTCGCGTTTCAGATATAAACAAGGTAGGCAGTTTGTGTGTGTATGGGAATGCCGTGTATTTTCAGTAATGACCCTCCCTTCGTTGGCTACTGTCGATGGTGTTATCCACCTAGGAATACTTGACTTGTTAGGTGTCTCCTACTCCAGACGCCCACAAAATGTGGTAAAGGTCTCCCATACTAGTACTACTCCGGCCTGACCATGAGTAGCTTATGAAATTAGGGTACACTGTCTGCAGTTATGTGATCTATCCAACCAATTTATGCGTGCTGATATTCAAATTCCAATGAGTTGACAAGCACTGAATTACCTTCTCTTAGCACTTCTTTACTCCCAAACTTACCTTGGAAGAAGTAACTCTGCTGATTACTGAAATTTACCTGTGAGTACAACTACAGAACCATCTCCAATACGACAACCTGCGTAGTGATGGCATGAGCTTGTGCTAGGCCATTTCCCTCCCTTGACAAATGTGCAATGCTGCCACTGAGCCTGCTAAATCCAAACCCCCAAACCCATAATATATTTTAGTATGTTACAGTACTTCAAGGGCAACACATAACAGTCCATACACCTTGCCCTTCAATAGACCAGTCGAATAAAGAATAGATCAGTAACTCTCATGTCTTCAGAAAAATCGCTGTAGCTACCTTTGCTGTCACTCCATGCAGTATCCCTCATTGGTGCAACGGCACTGTTCTTCCCTACAAGCCATAACCCTGTGAATTTTCTGCATTTCCATGCCTCGCTACTAACTAGCTGTAATACTAAACCACCTTCATTTATTGGGGAACAACCCTGTAGTCTCTGCAACACATACTACTACTTTCAAGCATTGATTCCTTTCTTATAATTCCTTTTCAGATGATGTCATCGATGAGAAAACTGGGGTTCCCCCATTTCCTTGGATCTGTCGATGGGTCACATGTGGCAATTACCCCGCCAAAATTGCAGGGCCAGGCCTACTTTAATAGGAAATCATTTCATTCCGTACTTCTGCAGGCGGCATGTGATGGTGACAGCATATTTTTTTCAATGCTGGCTGGACATTCGGGTGTGAACCATGACGCGCATGTCTTCCGGTCTTCTATGCTGTTTAAAAAATGGAGGAAGGAACCCTTATTCCTGATAACCCGATGTTCCACTACGGTGGTGTTTCTATACCACCACTAATATTAGGTGATGGCATCTACCCGCTTTGTAAATGGCTCATGAAGCCTTATTCGGTCCCTAGGAATGAGCGTGAGAGACACTACAATAAGATTTTCAATCGTTCCAGAAATGTTGTGGAATGCGCTTTTGGTCAGCTGAAGGCGCGGTTTAGGAGGCTGTCAGTTAGGATGGAGGCTCACATTCAAAATGTCAACTCAATCATTGCTTCTGCGGTGATACTACACAATATTTGTGAGAAGAAGAAACACCTAACCCCAAACGATGATCAGTACATACAGCAGCCAACGGAGACAAGAAACATTGAAAATCTAGATATTGTAGACTGCAATAGGGGGGCATCTGACAGAGTAGAGGCTGAAGCCATAAGAAGTGCAATTGCAGAGTATCTATTCACTCATGTCAAATGATGTTGCCTTGTCCCATGTCTTCCATTCTATGAGTACACTTTAGATTTATGTGTCTGTGTTTTAAATCCCCATTACGTTCCAGAACACAGATGTAAACAGTACCCCATCTCAGGCCGTGGTTTCAATTTCTAAACACAACATAATCTTCTTCAGAACTCCAAAGGAGTTCCAAACCCGGTTCCTGAATCACTTATTTCATACCTGTAACAAAAACAAACAATGAATCACAAATCCTGGATGCTATGGCCATGTTTTCTCAATGCCTGTATGGAAGTTTTCAAAGTTCCATGATATCTGTGGTTCCTAATGTACTTAATTTTATGTTTAGAAATAAAGCGGTTACACCAAACCAAAGAAGTGTCTTATTCTTTTACTTTCTCCAACTACCCCTATTCTGTTATCATTCCAATACTAACAACACTGTTACTCCTAACAAAGAAAAAATTTCACCCTTTCATTAGGGAAAAGATATATATTGAATACTACATCAACAGGCATGCTTTTAAGGTTATGAATATCTGCCTATACGTAGCACAAATTTCTGTTATGAACATTAATAAAAAGGAAAATGGGTGAGGGTTCAGTGCAAATTCATCCTAGACCCCATACCAAGCCAGTGACCTATCCCTTTAATTCCTAGAACTAGCCAAATGCTAAGGTAACTTTTATTGTTGCCATAAATCTGCTTCACCAAAACCACCTTCCTTTTGAGATGCAAATTACTTGTTTTCAGGATCCTTGGGGCAGGAAGTACCCCATTTGGCATTTTGCTCCAGATGCAGAAAGAGGCTAGGTGCTTCCAGCTACTGTTGATTTCATTTCAGTTTGATTACAACATTACAAAATGGAACATGAGGACAGTTCTGAGGATTCCCAGGGCAGCGCTAAATCTGTAAGGGGAAAGAGGGGAGTAATTTGGGGAAATGCAGAGACTTCTGCGCTGATTAAAATATGGGGGGAGGCTTAGATCAAATATGCCTTTTCTTCCCTAAAGAGGAATTATGAAATATTTGAACTTATTTCCTCTGAACTTCAAAAGATTGATTACCACAGGTCTGCTGATGAGTGTAGGACGAAAACGAAATTGTTACGAAAACTTTATAAACAGGCAGTAATTCACAATAATATATCCGGATCAGGAAGATCGAGATTCATATGGTTCGATGAAATGGCACAGATCTTCAGGACCGACACCTCCATCCATCCCCTTAGAACTACCGAAAGCGAGACAGCAAACGAAACAGGTAAGATTTATTTCGTTACTTGTTAACCAGTTCTTAAATATTTTCACCCAGCCAACACCGGTAGAAACGGTGGCCTACAGGTACCGCGTGCTTAACTCAAGTTAATAACAGTTCCAAAGCTTCTTTTAAACTACCCAATTTAAGCCTCTGCTTCTGCTAAACATGTTATAGATTTAGGAGTGGCTATCTACAAAAAAAATAACCAACAACCTGTGTTTTGAGCCGTTACAGTGTTACCTAATTGGTAATATATATGTTCCTAACTGTTTGCCACCGGAAACTTTTTCAGAAAACCAGTCAATGGATGGATGTGAACCTTCAACATCTGGCTGCTCTTCTTCTCATAGTGCAGCTGCCTCCAGAGCCAACACGTTGAGGAGCAAGGGTAATTTGGGTTATAGAAAACTCCTGATTATTTAACCTGTCAGTATTTACTGTTCTGCATATAATCCAAACAGCCAAGTCCACATATGAAATGACTGATTTTTAATAAACCCAAGTGTGCAGTTATTCAGTTTTCAAGCATGCGGTTTTAGAACTGCAATGAGTGAAATGAATCTGAAAATACTAAAAAGGAGCTGTCGTCTTTCCTTCCTCAGATGCTCTAGAAACAACTAATTATGAGGCCACTTTGGACCCAGCCACAAGATTGGCCATGCTACGTAAACACAAGCAAAGAGCCACTGCAGCTGCTCGTCTTGACAACACCCTCTCTGGATTTGTGGCTTGGGTTCAGAAAGATGCGGCAAGTAAAGAAGAGAAAACCAATGCCAGAGATGAGGAGGAGAAGAGATTTCATGACGAAGTTATTTCCAATTTGAGAGTAGCTTCGACATCCCTACAGAGGCTTACTGACTACATCACATCTATTAATTGGTCCTCCACGGGGGCCACCTCTGGAAAGCAAGGTTCAGTATGTACCCCTGAGACTCAAAGAAATACCCATGTAGACCACGAAATTCAGCTTCCTGTTGTTAACTGTGAAGCAGTGCCTGCATCCAAATCTAGTACTAGTGATTCAGATATTGATTTGGTGCTGATTCAACCCTCAGATAATGATACAGATAGTGACCTGGATAGGGATACCTCTCAGTATCTGTTGGGGACTGATACTGGGCCACATGAAGGTAGTGGGGTTGCTGGGGTTCCACATTAAGAACATAAGAACATAAGAACATAAGAAGAGCCATGCTGGATCAGGCCAAAGGCCCATCTAGTCCAGCTTCCTGTATCTCACAGCGGCCCCACCAGATGCGTTTGGGAGCGCATGAGACTAGATATCTGTCTCCTGATACCACTCCCCTGCATCTGGCCCTTGAAGTACCCTGGTTTCTCCATCATGGTTTGTAACCTGTGATGGACTTTTCCTCCAGGAATCTGTCCAATCCCCTTTTGAAGGCATCCATGCCAGATGCCATCACCACATCCTGTGGCAGGGAGTTCCATAGACTTACAATGCGCTGGGTGAAAAAATATTTTCTTTTGTCAGTTCTTACTCTCCCAGCCCTCAATTTGAGTGTATGTCCCCTAGTTCTGGTATTTTGGGAGAGAGAGAAGAGCTTCCCTCTATCCACTTTACTCATGCCCTGCATTATTTTTTACATCTCAATCATATCCCCCCTCAGGCACCTTTTTTCCAGACTAAAGAGCCCCAAATGTTTCAGCCTTTCCTCATAAGGGAGGTGCCCCAGCCCAGTAATCATTTTAGTCGCTCTCTTCTGCACCTTTTCCAGTTCCACTATGTCTTTCTTGAGATGCATTCTACACCAACTGGTGTAAGAAACAGGAAGAAATCAAAGAATGGTATTGAAACCATCAGTTCTTCCTTGCCAGTACCAATTAGAACTGGTACAGGTACCAGTTCTGACCCTGCAACCTCACAGTATCTCATTATTAAACAGGAGAGTGAGGTTGGCCGGGGGGGAAAGATAGAACACCTAAGAAGCGTATTAGCAAGAAGAGGCAGGTGTTCACTCCCTAAAAATTACTAAGAAACAGGGGTAGTTATGAGGTGGTGCTAATTTTGAAGGAACCACAGACAACAGGGAGTCAGTTATCCAAAAAGTAATCCTGTTGAGTTCTGAGAATTGTGCTGAACAACTGATTATATTGAATAATTTTACAGTGTAAGTTCATTGAATTTGCTGATTTACTGTATTTCCTACAAATAAAACTACAGAGGTGTGAACTGCAAACAGACTCTTATAATAAAGTTCTTACTACACCAGAGAGTGTGATTTTGGTAACTTTTTAAACAAAATATAGAAGTTAATTTTTTTGTGGGTGTGGTAAGTTTTTATTTTATAGAGGTGTGCTACGGTTTCAAAGGAAACCATCCATCATGGCTAGCAATACTGAGCCATGATGTTCCCACCCACTTTACACAAAAGTGATTATAAGGTGAAGTGTATAAAGAAAAGGGGAATCAATCTAGTAGTACAAAAATTTTATTCTCTTTGAGAACATAACTAAACAACTCTTTAAGACAAGAGTAGAACACAAGAATAAACTTGAAGAATTTTGCAATTGAACAAATAACATGGAAAAGGTGCTGTGGACAGCAAATCTAGTGCAACACTTAAAAAAGAGGATTTTTAAGTTGAATTAGCTTTTAATTTAAAGTTCAGCATCATCTCCTTCGTCTCGCCTGGGCTCTTCTCATATTGCGCAGCTCCTCCTCAATCGCTGCAACTGTTTAAAAGTACATAATTCTTAGTACTTGAGAACAACAGCAGGATCAGTACGGGCAAAAAGGAAGACAAAGAACATATTTTGTCCTTTAAGCATTGCCACACAGGTGGGTTGGAACTCCCCGCCCCCCGTATTTTTGTTTTCCTAGCACACACAAGAAATTTAAAAAAGAGGTATGGTGATCCACATTTAATTAGTATAAGTCTTTGACTTTAACCTTGTTTGCACTAACGAAGCATCGTGGGGTCGCTAATAAAAAATTATTACAGTAGATAATTGATATCTATAAGTAATCAATGACAGTATGTAGTCATCCTCACAGCTAGCAATATTTCTGGCCAAATCTCAGAAGTCTTTTGCAGAAACCCATGTGAGTCGGACTGTGGGCCAGAGGTGGAGTGTTGGAACTGTAAAGAACCACGGGGTTCTAAAGCACATTACATTGGTAAAATTGTCTTCATTTACACGTTAAACAAAGGCTTTTCACATCAGGCCTACCTCTTTCTGCCAAATCTTGATGCAGAAAAATGACATTTTGGAGTTCCTCCCTCCTAACTCCAAGCTGCATCACATCCATGCCCAGTTGAATATCTGGAATTGGCGGATAAATCAAGATAAGTACCTCTCGTTGAAAACTGTTTATCAAAAAAGTCTGATTTATGATTATGGCAACATCTGTTGTCATGCCGAGGTTCAGCACTGAGATATAGCAAGCTCCATTACTTAACAGTACTAACCTTCCTCCTCCTGTTGTTCATCCTCCCCTGGGCCATTGTTCCCTCCAACCACCTCTTGGCCTTGAGGAGCATTTCCAGCCGGTTGGCCTGCCACCAACCTCACTCTAGCCATCTGCCTTAACCCCACATCACGCGCTAGGCCTGCCCCTGGGGACAAAATAACAAGGGAAGGGAGTGGTTAATACATATCACCAGACTTCGCTGTGCAGCCTCTAAAGCAAAATCAAACACATGAAACTGAGCTTGCCAACTGAGTCGTTCCTTTTAGACCAGGGGTTCTCAGCCTGGGGGTACCCATATGTTCCTGCACTGCAACTCCCAGAAGCCTCCACCATTCAATGTGCTGGAAGGGATTTATGGGAGTTGCAGCCCGGGTACACCTGGGGACCCCCAGGTTGAGAACCACTGTTTTAGGCAGTAGGGCTCACCTTTTGATTTTACACCGCATTTCTAATACCCCAGAAATGTATTCTAATAATGTTAATCCCTTTGTACATGGCGAATAGTACTAACACATTTTGTGACAAACCATGGATCCAAATAACTACAGAGATTGTTGCAGTGGGCTTCAATAAAAGGGAAATTAACCCTGCTGTTAGAAAAGCACAGGGGCACTTCTTCTAGAGAAAAAATCATTAAAAATGAAATGAATATTCAACTGCATACTTTCTATGACTCCTTTTTTGCCAACATAAAAGGGAAAGGTGCACAGAAAGGTTTTTGCTTAAAACCACCTACTGGTTCAATGGAAACGGCTCCCTGTTAATAATATGATATGTTAATAATATGATAATAATATGATCATGGGTGGGTCTTTGGAGGAAAAGTGGAACTTGCAGGCCAACTGCTGGAGCTTACAGAACTGTCCTTTCCTTTTTTAAAAAAAAGGGTAGACATCCTTAAACACAAGCAGAAACCCATTGATTGTTAGCTATTAAAGACATTACACATTACCAGTTTGTGCAGAACATTTTACACTGTAGTAAGCACATTTATCTAAGACCTTTATTGCACTAGAAATTAATAAATGAGTACCAAATAAGGAATTTAAACAAAATGTTTACCTGCAGGAAACATATGGGTGGGGTCTGGCTCCTGGGACTGCCTCCAGAGAATTTTAAGTTCTCTCCAGAAAGGAGATTGATGTCTCCGCGGGGGATCTGGGCCGAAGTTCAATAAAGCAGTATTAAACTGCTGTCTTAATGATTTGAATTTGTACCTACATTGTCTAGACGTTCGAAAAAACCATTTTCGGCCAGCTCCTCGGATGCCCGTGCGAAGGCATGGTCATTTTGGCGTGCCCCCGCAACGAAAAGCACAGGTCCGTGCTGATTCCTGATCAAAATGTTCAGGAAAAGGTCTATCTCGTTTGGGGACCAGAAATGAGGTCTGTTCCCCGCCATTTTAATGAGAAAGAACCCTTTCTGAGGAGCACCAGAGCAGTCTTAACCAAGCCCAGGAGCTGTATTGCCACTGAGCTATCAGAAAGTCCAGGGGAGAGACCCTGGAAAAAGTTACCAATTGCCTGTCCAATAGCAGATCACAGCCAATTAGTGAGGGAGCAGGTGGTTAGGAAAGGGAGGAAATTATTTCAACAGTTTTAAAACTTTCTTGAAGATCTGCACTGCTGGAAAAAGTATCCCTTTGCACCTTGGAAGGAATGTTGAGGTCCTTTACTGAACAAAAGCTTGTTCTTAGCATTGCATGAGGGAGTTAGGACTGAATATCTTTGGAGATAAAACATGTGGAACAAAAATTAGATCTCCAACAGTGTCCTTGAATTACTGTAGTTCCAAAAGTTTGGCACAACAACTCTTAAAAGTACAAAGTTTTGGTTGCAACCTTCTGCAAACCATAGCTGTGATTCACGGAGGTTGAGGTTTCCTGATTTTCGGCAGAAGGGTGTGAATTGCTAAAACGCCAGAAACAAGGCAGGGAAGGGTGATTACTGCTGATAAGATCTGCTGGAGGCTTGTTGTTCCTCCTCAGCAGCTTCCTGGGGTCAAGAGTTTGTATGCTAAGTGCAGGGGTGAGCATAATTCAATTCAGCAATCAGCAGGACACTCAGGCACATGTTCTTTTCAGGAAGAAGGGCTGAATCTCTCTGATCCAGGATGCACCAAGAGTCACGAACTTATGAAATTATACGATTGGGAAGCCACTACACCGGGAACGAGCAGCCAAGATCCCCATTTTGAAGCATATCAAGCACTTCGGTGTTTCAATTCATTCTTGTCATGACTGTAACACGTGACCAATATAAACAGATCCCTGATTGCTATTTGCCCGGCAGAGTATGATTGTTTGTCCTTTTCTGATGGCCGGATGTGGAAGCCCCCTCCTTCCCCGTTTTTTGGGGTTGCAGCAAATTTATCAGTGTGAGGGGGTGGACAGAGAAATGCTGCGTGGAGATCCAACGCTCGTCAAAACACCGCAGTATGGGTGGGGGGGCTGCTGTGGAGGTTCATTATGCGGCTTGTTTTTGAAATGCATAATTAAATCGGTTGAATGTTTTCTGTTTAATTTATTAGGCGCAGCACAAAATATATATGTGCAAGGGTTGGGGGGGTTCAACCAGTGCTTCCTCCACAACAGATCTTGCATCTACCATTAGCTACTTTTAATCAGCAAACTATAACGACATTGTTCTCATTCGAAATTTTATCGAAAGGAATCTGTGTCATGTACTTATCTCGATTGTAAATTATAGTGCACCCACAATTTTGTCATGAATACGGTTTCATTTTTTTTTATGGAACTAGGTGTTAGGGGCGTCGGAGGGGTGAATATAGTGTGCAGTTTTCATGAAGTAAAAACAATTTTAATGAATTAGTAACAATTTGCACTCAGCACTGACGTTGAGGTACTATTAAAAATGTATTATTAATTATGTTAATAAAATTTTCCTGTAAATGCAGTGATCTGGAGGAGTAGAATGGCGAAACGAATGCTCTCTAAATGCAGTGCTTAAGTTTGATTTTCCCGGGGACACTCCCCGCCCCGGGTAGCAAATAGCTAGATTGCAAAGGTCTCGTTGTGTGGGGATGGGGGTGCATGATTCTATGATTCTATGATTTTAGTGGTTGGCGAGGGGAATCGCTAACCCCATTTGTGCTGCGCTTGGGGGGGTCGGGGTGACCTCGTCTTCAACTCGCAGGCACATGAGGTTCCGTCGCAACGAACTGGTCTGCAGTGGGGCAGCAGAAAGGTCTGAGAGGTGCGTGAAGTAACCGCCAAAGTTAGCAACAGCAAATGTTTTCATTTCGAGCTTTTCCCACCTAACTTTCCCAGCGGCCACAGCCACTTCATCATGGCATGCCATGGCAAAAATGATTGAGTCGAATTTCTGTGGCAAAGCAGAGAGAAGATTTAGGAGGCAGGCTGCGGTTTCCCCACAGAAACCCTGGAATAAGCAGAGAAGATTAAAGGATGCAAGAGGGAGGCCGACTCCACCAAAGAGAAATGTTGAAAGGAAGAGGAAGGGAAGATTTTATGACTCAAATTTGCCAAGGAGATTCTTTAATAATGTTGTTCATCTCTCTGTCAAGTACGTCATATTAATGTACTGAAAAGAGACCAGGAGAAGATGAATTAAGGCTTAAATACGATAAAATGACTTAAGGAATATTTAAATACAATACAAATTATTTTTATAGATTCGCTTCCAGTGCAACACTCCCAGATGTTTCACAGGCAGATTAAGCCTTTCTAGAGAGAGTAGGAGGGCAACTGAGTGGAAACCAGCCACGGCTGCTAATGGGGGGTCTACCCACTCCGCCTTGAGCTATGCAAGGTGAATGGGGAGAGAGGAGGAGGAGGAGGATGGCACTAGAGAAGCCCATTTCAATCAGGATTGGAGGTCCTGGGCTATATTTTGGAGCCCGGGGTTCAAGGCATAGCTGCACTCCAGAATTAGACTAGCTGGAACCCAAACTGCAGATTTAACTGCCTTGGGCCCATCTGCACCAGTTACAGAGGAACAGTCCTATCTTAAAACTGCAGAGGAGCTGGAAGGGACCCCCTGGGTCATGGACTCCAGCCCCTGCCAAGGATGCACCAAGTGGAACTGGACTCTCAGCCTCTGGCTCTGCAGTCAGAGATCTATCTAAACCACTGAGCTAGCCAGCCAGTCATAAA
>JAHTLZ010000070.1:475233-488265 GCA_023846285.1 Phrynocephalus versicolor | reverse complement strand
TGTGTGTGTGTGTGTGTGTGTGTGTGTGTTGGGAAACAGAGGTTGTGCTTAGAATCATAGAATCATAGAGTGGGAAGAGGAGGGCCATCCAGTCCAACCGCCTGCCATGCAGGAACCCCCATCACGATATTTCCGACAGGTGGCCATCCAGCCTCTGCTTAAAAACCTCCAGAGAAGGAGATTCCACTCTCCTTGTTTCTTTGTGTGTGTGTGTGTGTGCATTTTGTGCACCAGGAGGTCCTTGGATCAGTTTAGCTGCCATGTATTAGTGGTCCATTTTTAGGACCCTGAGAAGCAGAGACGCAGAAGATGGAAGAGAGAAGCTCCGAGAAGCCTTGTGTGTGTGAGAGAGCTTTTGTGCCCTGTTTGTGCATTGCTGGAACGATCTGCATCTCAGTGGGTGTTTGTGATGGATTTCATTTCCACCCATCCTTCCCTGTTTTCTTGGTAAACATTTGCTACTGACGCTCTTGCAAATCTTCGCACTGCGGAGAGGAAATAAGACCCATCCATTTGTGCTGCTGCTGTTAAAGATTTCCTATAAAGTGCTTGCATTTCCAGTACAGCTGAATGGATTTCAATGCAGGAAAAAATGTCTTCCAGAAAAGTGCAGTGGAGAAAAATATTGTGTACGTAATGACTCACAGATGCAGAAGCATCTTCTACTGGCTAGAGGTGCAGCCAGACTTCATTTGAATCTCCTCTGGGTCTGTTGGAAGTCCCAGCTCATGTTTGTCCAGGGTTCCCTGGGAGTACAGGTGAGCCTCCCCAACTCCCAAGTTCTAAGGTGTCAAAGAAAGCCAAAGTGACAGGGCAAAGCTCAGCAGGGTGGCCTGCTGCTCGCATCTAGCATGGGGAAAATTCACAGCATCCATGGCAATAGCTGCAAAGGATGACTCCATGAGAAACTGAAGTGGAAATGCAACCGCTGTTGGAAAATGACAAGTGCCTGGTCCTTGGAGGGATCAAGCATGGCTATGTCTTTGCCCTCCAAAGCCTTCAGTTCAACACCTGGCATTCACTAGATCATCGAGGACCATAGACTTCCAATGAGGGTGCAATGACCCTGGAGCCATTTTCTGACCAGTATGAATTTCAGAATTGTGGTGGTGGTGGTCGGGATCCCAGTGAATTCTTGTTTAGGAGGTGGGTGCAGTTTTTGTCAGTTGAGGATCCAGAGGATCAGACGGGCTCATTTGGCATTTACAGCCCAGAAATCCCATCTGCATGATAAGGGAGCTAATAAAGGGGGGGGGGGAGAGAAAGAAGGCGGGTCCTGGCAGACAGGAAAGATGGTGGGCTGAGTGTGGGCCAAGGGTTCTCCTGACATAAGAACAAAAGAGCATAAGAAGAGCCTTGCTGGAACAGGCCATCACAGCCCATCCAGTCCCGCATTCTGTCTCACCCAGTGGCTCACCAATTGCTTCAGGGTCTTCTCAAGCAGATGTCATCACCTGCTTACGATTCCCTGCAAATGGCATTGAGAGATATCCTGCCTATCTCTCCAGCCCAGAGGTTGTCCTTAGGCATCCATAATGATAGCCATTGATACCCTTGTTCTCCATGAAATTGTCCAATCCTTTCTTAAAGCTGTCAAGGCTGACAGCTGTCACTACTTCTTCTGGCAGGGAGTCCTAGTGATCCTTTGGGTGGAAAAGTATTGCTCTTATTTGTTTGAGATCTAGCACCCAATAGTTTCATGGGATGCCCCCTAGTTCTATTGTTGTACAATAGGGGAAACAGGTTTTCCTTATCTACTTTGTCCACACCATGTATGATTTTATACACTTCAATCAGGTCACCTCTTAGATGCCTTCATTCAAGAGTAAAGAGGCCCAGCCGTTGCAGCCTCAGATGGTAAGGAAGATGTTCCAGTCCCCTTGAACTACACCCAAGGATATTAAACGAACTGGCAGAAGTAATTTCAGAACCAATGGCGATAATATTTGAGGAGTCCTGGAGAACAGGAGAAGTCCCCATCGATTGGAGGTGGGCTAATGTCCCCATCTTCAAAAAGGGGGGAAAAGAGGACCCAAATAATTACCGCCCAATCAGCTTGACTTCAATTCCTGGAAAGATCCTAGAGCACATTATTAAACAGTCAGTATGAAATTATTTAACAAACAATGCTGTCATTACAAGCAGTCAACATGGGTTTCTTTAAAAAAAGTCATGCCAGACTAATAGGATCTCTTTCTTTGACTTTAGTAAGGCCTTCGATAAGGTTCCCCATGGTATTCTTGCTAAGAAGTTAGTAGAAAGTCGGATAGATAGTGCGACTGTTAGGTGGATTTGTAATTGGTTGACTGATCGCACCCAAATGGTGATCATTAATGGCTGCTCTTCAGCTTGGAGAGACGTGACCAATGGGTGCCCCAGGGTTCGGTTCGGGGTCCAGTGCTGTTCAATATCTTTATTAATGACTTTGAAGAATGAATAGAGAGTATGCTAATTAAATTTGCAGCTGATACCAAATTGGGAGGGGTTGCTAATTCCCTAGAGGATAGGAAGAAAATCCAAAAGGACCTTGACAGAGTGCTGGGCCAAAGTTAACGGAATGGTTTTCAACAGAGGAAAATGTAGGGTGCTACATCTAGGTAAAAAGAATGAATTGCACGGATATAGGATGGGGGATATTTGGCTGGAGAATAGTACCTGTGAAAGGGATCTGGGAGTCTTGGTGGACCACAAGTTGAACATGAGTCAGCAGTGTGATGCGGTGGCCAGGAAAGCCAATGTGACTCTTGGTTGCATCAACAGAAGCATAGTGTCTAGGTCAGACATGTCCGAAGTCAGGCCAGGGGGCCAAATGTGGCCCGTTTACAAATTTTGACTGGCCCACGGCCTCTTCTCCCCACCGGCTCAGCCTATGTTGAAATTGCAGCAAGCTAGCCCCGCTGCAGAGTGCTGGGTTTCGCAAAAGCCAATGAAGAAAACCAACACCGAGAGATCCAGGCAAATTACTAGTTTATTAGGCCTAATAAAGGTGGTAAGGCGAACGGATCACCCAAGGCAGTAGTGAGGCGTTCAGCAACCCAAAACAGGAAACCCCCCAATCTTTATTTCCTCCCTTCCCGCCCCATAGAGTGGCGCCTCCTCTAGGGTTGGGCTAGGGGGGGTGTTCTGGGGACACCCAATGAAGTTAGTCCATGAGTCTCTTGGGGAAGGTCCTGGGCGTTCCACATTCCATGGCCCAGGACCCCTGCATGGGTGCAATTAGGCAAAAACTAATCCTTTAATGGGTGGCCAGGGGATTGACAATGAGAGGGGGAAAGTCAGTACTGTCCAAGTGCCTGGGTAATCAGAAAACAATTAACAGGTAGGTGGGGAGACAGAACGATCACAATGGGAGGTGAGGGTATCACAATGGAGACGGCAAAAACTGATCCAGAAAGTCCTTTGCTGCCAGACGGGTCTTGAGTGAATGTGGAAACAGAACAATGGAGTGTCTTGGGCTGTGATGTTATCTTTGGTACATCCGCAGGGTGGGTGTGCTGATGTTGCTTGGAAGAAATGGAGTCTTGCTGGAAGATTCCCTCCTTCAGCCATGCTGTTGCCCCCTTTTTTGCCCAAAGGTGGCTCAGGTCTAGAAAGCAGAGAAGCGTAGGAACACAGTCCTAAGCATCCAGGGTTAGTGGGACAGGGTGGAGAGGGATAGAGAAAGGGCCAGGAGAAGATGAGGCAAAGGGAAAAAGGAAAGAAAGGAGGAAAAAGAGAGAGAGAAAAAAAAGAAAAAAGGGGGAGGAAGGATGGAAGAAGGGGGAGGGGGGGCCTTGGTTCTGTGGAGGCAATGGAGCCGGACCTTTGATGCTAAGGAAGGTCCCCAATCCTTGGGAATGATGGCTGGGAATCATTCTCCTGGCTGGCCAGAGCAGGGAGCAAACAATCTCTCAACTTAGGATTTGCCCTGCCTAAGTTGTGTCTCTGGCTGCAAGTTTTGAGGTTTGGAAATGAGCAAAAGGGCAATGGAAGGGTTAAATGGTGAGGCGGAACAAGGGTCAAGGGGGGGCAGAAGGGCTAGGCGACCAGGTTGGGGTTTTAGAGGGAAAAGAGCAAGGGACGGGTTAAGGGAGACGGGCAGGAAAAGGGTTAACACACTCTGGACGGAGGGCAGGAAAAGGTTAACACACTTTGGAAAAAGGATAGGAAAGGGTTAACACACTTTGGAGGAAGGATGGGAAAGGGTTAACACACTTTGGAGGGGAAATTGATTTGGAATTCCTGGCTGCGGGCCGATTGGTTTATCGAATCGTTGAAAAAAAGAAGGCGGCAAGCTGCCCGTATAGGAGAATACGAGAGCGAAGGAATCCCCATTGAAATACTTTGGAATATAAAGCGGAAAAGGCCATTTAGCAGTCATTCAGTAGGTTATGGGTTTCCCGCAGCGCCCCCATCCGGCCAAGATTAATTTGACAGTGATTGATGGGACGAGGGCGCTGATTGGTCAGAGCGCACAGGGGAGTTTATCTTGCTCCCCTGCCGCGCCACCGAGTCCCTGTGGTGATTAACTGCTGCAGAGGCTTGATACAATGTAAACTTTTGAAGTAGGTGCGAATTTGAGGCTTCCGCTCGCCAATTTCTCGGTCCGCAAGGCTTCTCCGGCCGCGGAAAGGGGGCGGCTTGTATTTTGCCCGATATCTTGGGAACGGTTGGGAGTTTTTGAGTGGGGGGGGAAGTGTTGTGCTTGTGACGGTGTGAGGGCCAATTGGGCAGTTCCGGCGGGTCTCGGAACCGGTCCGGTAGTTTATGAATTTTATTTTTTTGCCGTGACTCCACAGTCATGTATCCCCGCCAGCTGGCCATTCCCAATACAGGATGGAGGCATCAGCTTGCAGTTTTTTGTTTTGCCTGCCCTCCCCGTCTCTGTCCACCAACACCCAGCCACCTTCCCAGCCTACCCGCCTCCGTTGCTGCAGCATCCTCCCTTCCTCCTTCCATGTTATAGAGACTTTTCAAAAGTCCGACCTGGGGGCCAAATGCAGCTGAATGGTCAGCCCCCACACGTTTTCACCTCGCCAAATCTGGCCCTGCTTGCAAAAAGTTTGGACACCCCTGGTCTAGATCAAGGGAAGTGATAGTACCACTCTATTCTGCTCTGGTCAGACCCCACCTGGAGTACTGTGTCCAGTTCTGTGCGCCTCAGTTTAAAAAGGATGTTGACAACCTCGCGCAGGTGCAGAGGAGGGCGACCAGGATGGTTGAGGGTCTGGAGGAAATGTCTTATGAGGAATGGCTTAGGGAACTGGGAATGTTAAGCCTCTCTAAAAGAAGGCTGAGGGGGATATGATAGCTATGTTTAAACATTTGAAAGGATGTCACATTGAAGAGGGAACAGGTTTGTTTTCCATGGCTTCAGAGACTAGCACTCGGGGCAATGGTTTCAAACTACAGGAAAAGGGATTGCATTTGAACATTCGGAAGAACTTCATGACAGTTAGAGCTGTTTGGCAGTGGAATATGCTGCCACAAAGGGTGGTGGAGTCTCCTTCTGTGGAGGTTTTTAAGCAGAGGCTGGATGGACATCTGTCGGGGATACTGTGATTGGGGTTCCTGCATGGCAGGGGGTTGGACTAGATGGCCCTTGAGGTCTCTTCCAACTCTATGATTCTATGATTCTAATCATTCTGGTTGCCCTCCTCTGCACTTTTTCCAGTTCCATAATATCCTTCTGGAGGTATGGGGACCAGAACTGGACACAATGCTCTAGATGGGGCATCACCATAGATTTATAAAGAGGCAAAATGACACTTACTGACTTATTTTCTATACCCTTCCTAATGATCCCTAACATTGAGTTTGCTTTTTTCACTGTTGTAGCACACTGGGTTGACACCTTCATTGAGCTGTCCACCAGGACACAAAGATCCCTTTCCTGGTTTGTTGCAGAGAGTTCGGTTTATAAACATAATTGGTTGTTGTTGTTGTTGTTGTTGTTGTTGATGATGATGATGATGATGATGATGATGATGTTTTGTTGTTGTTTTTGTTGTTGTTTTTGCCCCAACGTGCATCACTCTGCACTTACTAATGTTGAAGCTCTTTTGCCACTGTTTTCCCCACTCCCCAATGTGAAGAGATCTCTCCAGAGCTTCTCACAATCTCTCTCAGTTTTTACTACCCTGTATAATTTAGTGTCATTGGCAAATTTGGCTACCTTGTTATTTACTCCTACTTCTAGATTTTTTATGAACAGGTTGAAAAGCAGGAGTCCCAGTACTGAACCTTGGGGGACCCCACTCTTTACCTCCCTCTGTTTAGAGAAGTGTCCATTTAGTGCTACCCTCTATTTCCCGTCCCTTAGTCAGTTGCTGATCCAGGACAAGACCTGTCCCTTGATTAGATTACTGGCAAGTTTATTCAAAAGCCTTTGGTGTGGGACCTTGTCGAAATACTTCTGAAAGTCCAGATAAACAATGTCAACTGGATCTCCCTTACCCACATGCTTGTTGACACCCTCAAAGAATTCCAGCAGATTAGTGAGGCATGATTTGCCCTTGCAGAAGCTATGTTGGTTCTCTTTCAGCAGAGTCTTCTCTTCTCTGTGCCTATTAATTTTATCTTTTAGGATGGTTTCCATCACTTTACCTGGGACACATGTCAAACTGACTGGTTGTTAATTTCATGGATCACCTCTGGATCCTTTTTTGAAGATTAGTGTTATATTTGCTACCTTCCAGTCATCAGGCATAAAGCCTGATTTAAGGAAAATATTATATATTTTGTCTAGGACTTCAGCAATTTCATCTTTAAGTTCCTTGAGGACTCATGGATGGATGCCATCTGGTCCTGGTGATTTGTTAGCATTTAGTTGAACAACACATGCAAGAACTTTCTCCCTGGTTATTTCTATCTGCCTTAATTCTTTGGTTTTCCTCCCTACAAAGATAGGCTCTTTTGGGGGCATGTGGTCTCTGTATTCCTCAGTCAATACTGAAGCAAAGAATTTATTGAGTCTCTCTGCAATCTCTGTTTCATCTTTAATAATCCCTTGCCTTCCATTGTCATCTAATGGTCCAATGGTCTTCCTAGTTGGGTTCTTACTTCTAATGTACTTAAAGAACTCCTTGTTATTTCTTTGAGTGTTTTTAGTCTTGCTTTGCTTTCCTGATTGTTGCCTTGCATTTGTTCTGCCAGAATTTATGTTTCTGCCTGTTTAGACAAACCTTCCATCTTCTAAATGAGCTTTTCTTGCTTTTGATCACTTCCCGAACAGCTCCTATAAGCCACAATGGACCAGGCAGTGCCCTTTTTCCTTTTGGGTATGCATTTCAGTTGGGCCTCTGTTATGGTTTTTGTGAACAGCCTCCATGCCTCTTGGAATGTTTTGACTCTCTCCGTTTTCCCTTTTCATTTTTACTAGTTTCCTCATATTTGGGGAATTTCCTTTTTGAAAGTTTAAGATCTACGTGTTAGATTTTTATCAGCGATTTGCAGTCTATGATTAAGTTGAAAGTAATTGTGTTGCGATCATTGTTCCCTATTGGATCAGTCACATTAACATTTTGCACCAGATCCTGTGTATTACTCAGGATCAAATCAAGGATTCTTATACCTCTAGTTGAGTCTTCAACCATCTGTTCTGGGGAACAATCATTTAGCATATCTAGGAACTTTATCTCTTTATCATGTGCTGAACAATAGTTCACCCAGTCTATGTGAGGGCAATTGAAGTCCCCATTATAACCAGGCTACCCTTCTTGGGTGCCTCCTTTACAACATTCTCCAACTGCCAGTCTCTCTCAGGGGCTTGGGTCGGAGGCTGATAGCATACAGTATGCCTACTGTTAGACCATCCTTGTGGCCTGCTACTCTTGCCCACAGAGTTCCTAATGGTGAGTCCAAATCACCTAGATATTCCAATTTGTACAGTTTTATCACCTTCCCATTTGCCCCTTCCTGTCCTTACTACAGTTTGTAGCCTGGGATAACTGTATCCCATAGGTTATCATTTATCCACCAGGTTTGAGTGATGCCAACAATATCAAAATTTTTATCTACTGCTACGTATTCCAGCTCCCCTATTTTGTTCTGGAGGCTTCTGGCACTTGCATACAAGCATTTATAGATGCTTTTCTGATGCAGTCTTTTGAGTACAGTTGCATCATTACACTGCCTCTTGCATCCTTCTGCTGAAGTGCTGGTCACTAGCTCCTGGCTCTGCTCAGTAATTTTTGCATTTTCCTCACTACTCAAGTAGACACTTTCCTGAACTAGATTCTGCTCAGGTCCTGTCCGCTTTCCCCCAGTTATCAGTTTAAAAGCTGCTCTGCTTTTTTTATGTTGAGTGCCAGCAATCTGGTCCCATCATGATTCAGTTGCAACCTGTCCCTCCTGAACCGGTTTGGCTTGTCCCAAAATGTTCTCCAGTTCCTGACAAATCTGAAGCCCTCCTTTTGACACCATTGCCTCATCCACACATTGAGGCTTCTGAGCTCTGCCTGCCTGGTGGGTCCTGCACGAGGAACAGGAAGCACTTCTGAAAATGCTACCTTGGAAGTCTGGGACTTCAATCTTCTTCCTAACAACATGAATTTGGCTTCCAGGACTGACTGTTGTGCCTTCCTGACATCATTGGTACCAATCTGTACCATGATGACTGCCTCCTTCCCAGTTCTTTGTAACAAACTATCTAGATTTCTGGTTATGTCTGCAACCTTTGTACCTGGCAGGCAAGTCACCAAATGTTTATCATGCACATCACAAATCCATCCCTCTGTATTTCTAATAACTGAATCCCCTAGTACAAGGAGCCTCTCACCTGCAGCCTGTTCATTTAATGCACCTGATCAACTTATATTAAGGGAGAGATCTTCCTTTTGTTCCTGTTGTTTGTCTTCCAGTATCTCATCTGGTGGAACCAGTTGTTCCTCTGTGCATTCCTCATGAGGTGCGATGAAGGAAAGAGCCTCAAATTGATTCTGTAATTTGAGACTGAGCGATCCCTTTGGTCTTCTACTTTTTAAAATCACGTTCCTCCATGCATCTACCTCCAGAGTTAGTGAAGTGATTTCTTCATCAGACCTGTGCCCTGTCTCTTCTTTGTCCAGGAGAGTCTGCTCTGCTCTGTCCAAGAACAGCTCAAGCTTGTTAATTTGTTGCTGGTTAGATATGCAGGCTCCAGCTGCTGGACCTTCTCTTCTAGTAGTGCAACCAGCTTGCACTTGCTGCAAGTGTAGTTCTCCATGTGCTTTGGCAAGATGGCAATTCAGTTCTAAGGGGGAACTAACTGAAGCCAATTCGCAAAGCAACTGGTTTTCAAAACAGATGTTGCATCAGAGGTGGGAACAAACCACCTGAGCCTTTTCCCTGCTTTGAAAAAAAAATAGAACTCGGGCCTGCTGTGAGTTTAAATGCCTGAAGAGCATTGCCTGACATTTGGCAGTCTTACAGCCTTATTCAGAGTCTTCCATGAATTCAAGCTGACACCAGGGCAATATGGAAACAAACCAAAAAACAGCCATTTTGCTTTTCCAGTGTTGGGCAACAGGGGGCTGAGACTCCAACTCTGTCTCAGGCAACAAACCAAATTGGAAAGGAAACAAAGAAGTCTTGACCAAATCAGGATCAACACCAAAGCCCCAAATTGGCCTCCAAATCAGCCTAGGAGGACTCAGGGCCCAGCCCTAGTACTGAACTATGGGGTGGGGGGCTGTTTTCACAACGAGCTATGGGGCGTCCAAGCGGGTGATAAGCTAAGAGCTGTTGATTTTTTTTTACCAAGACTCTTTGACGCACCCACACCTGTTCAACCTCCATGGGATGTTTTGCAGCACAAATCTGCCCAAGGTCAAAGGTCCAGGGCTGATTATCCTGACATAACATAATATTGAAAGGGGCTCCAGACAAGTATGGAAGGGAAAATCTCCCATTCTTCTTTTACCAGCCTTCCTGTTTCACCTTAAATTCAATATAAACTGCAGACAACACCATTGGGAATGTTGCCTCCATCAAAAATAAGTATATATTTGTTTATCATGGAAACTTTCCATTTCTGCTGAAAGCTAGCCCTTTGCAGCTCACTCTCTGGATATACCAAAAATAAATGATGTTGTGAAGTGTGTGTGTGTGTGTGTGTGTGTGTGTGTGTGTGTGTGTGCCGCCCCCCCACACACACACATTTCACAACATCATTTATTTTTGGTATATCCAGAGAGCAAGCTGCTTTCAGCAGAAATGCAAAGTTTCCATGATAAACAAATAGACGGGGGCTGTTTTCCTGCAGTGTGGCTGTGATCTGAGCATCCTTGCAGAGTGGAATAATGGGAGCTGAGCTGCTAATAAAGAGAGGCAGCAGAATTATTTATCCTCAGACACAGAGGGAGAGAAAGTCCTTTCAGCATTTTCATTAAGTCATTCCTCTACCTGCCCAAAGCAGGAGGTTTTATGCAAAGCAGTGCCAATTCAGAGGTTCACAGTCACACACAAAGTTGGTCTGAAGGCAGAGGTAGTCCCTCTCACTCCCCCCCCTCTCTCTCTGTGTGTGTGTGTGTGTGTGTGTGTGTGTGTGTGTGTGTGTGTCTGTCTGTCTGTCTGTCTGTCTCTGTCTCTGTCTCTGTCTCTGTCTCTGTCTCTGTCTCTTTCTCTCTCTCTCTCTCTCTCTCTCTATCTATCTCTCTATCTCTCTATCTATCTATCCGTCCATCCAAAGCATTATTAGCATTTTCAGCACTATGATAATATTCCCATTTCATACCTGCTGTCTGGAGAATTCTTTTCAGTGCAGGAAGTTGCAAGATAAGCATATGAGAGTTCAAACCCTGGGACTCTCAAATTACATTTTTGGAAAATCTCTCATATGCAAATGGGATAGTTTACATCCCTTGGTCTTAAATGCAACAATGCCTGCTGTGTGTGTGTGTGTGTGTCTGTGTGTGTGTTAAAGAGCGACCTGTTGGATCTCATGTGTCTGCCAGGGTTATCTCTGGCTCATTTGGCTCCAGATGGACTCTAACTTTCAAACCCTGTTGAGGCCTGGATAGGTATCAGGAAGTCTCTGCCTCCTTGAGACTGTGTGAGGTGGTGAGGCTGGATCCTTGGTTTTAATCATTAGTTCTCAGATTTGAGAAGTAGTTATTATTGAGAGATACTTCTCAGATATTTTTTGTCATTGTCAAGCATTCACATTAACCATGATAACAAAATGGAATCCATGTACCTACCATGGTTAGATTTTCAAGAACTCTTAAAGACTTCAGTGCTATTGGGGGGTGGGTGGCTTCTCTGGGTCATCAGTCTACCTCCATGAGCATTTAAAAATGAGTTATTTGAAATGCAACTCACCTGGGGCATGCCTTTCTCTCGATTCTGAAAGCACTCTCACTGTAGGACACAACAGTTCAAGGAAGCAACATAGCTGAATGATGAAAATTGCTACTAAAACCCAGGCAAATCGACTTGTGTCTTTTGTCTGTGTGTTTAGATTGGGATCTAGAGTTTCTTCAGACTGGCCATTCCAGATGAGCATTCCAGAAGGGGGGCACCATGAGATAAGAGGCCTGTTGCACTAGGCACGGAAGGGGTGGTGGTGAGTGGGACTGGGGGGGCGGGGGAGTCCTCAGTGCGTGAAGCTCTGGTGTGCTGCTGTCACTCAAAGCTGCCAATACAGGCCTACCAGAACCCATGGCCGTGTTCAACAGAAGGCAATTTTACATATTTATGTGGAGAAAGGGCAAGGCTGCAGAGCTTCCTTAGCATTCTTTAGGGCAGCATTTGGGATCCCACAATCCTCCATCCAGCATGGCGTACTAGGACTTGTAGTCCAAAACTTCCCAAGTTTGCCAGCATCCCATTTGGTTTCTCTCAGAAAAAAAATGGCCCTTTTGTTAGAAAAGTCATCTGCTCTGTTCCTTCTCCAGGAGAATATAGGAGACGGCCATCTACAGAACAAGATTGACTGTTCCCTCTAACCCACTTTTCCCATATCTGACCAGCAGCCTATGCAAGATTTAGTTGAAGCTACCATGTGTAAAAAAATGTAGTTAACCTTTTTGAGGAACATCAAAAGCATAGGAAAGTCATTTCTACATCATTAGACACAGACAAATCCTTGTTTCTTGGTTTTTGGACTCCCTTGTTCTGCAGGGTGAGCAAGGTAGTTCATATTTATGATAGTTTCCCCCCCTCCCCCACTAAGGCCAAGGGTGAATTGGGATATTTATGTTCAGTCATGCTAATAATTTAGTTAGACTTGTCCCTCTGCAACTTAACTATCTAAAGGAGTCAAGCTGGGTGCCAAAACAGGTTTTCAATATTCAGTTTGATTATTTGTGTTCTCCCGGTGTGCTTGTGTTGGGGAATTTCCAGTGAAATGAGAAGCAAAGAGGGACATGAGTCTGGTTGCCCTGAGCAGGAGGCTCCCATTTCTGAAAATATTATGGTAAGCAAAGAGCATGTCTAGCAAGGCACTCTTGCATGGTGAACCTGTAAATTAGCTGGAAGGAAAATACACCGCTTTCTGGCTTGTTGCCTGCCGTTTGACCCGTTGGCTCCTTTTTCCAAAGTACAACAGAAGGGAGGCATCTCAAGGAGCCCCACCACGAGTCCGGGGCTGTGAGGTTTGCTTGCTGTGTGGGCTATCGGGAAAGCTGCTGTGTTTCCAGACTCTTATCCACACTGTTTTTCATGCTGTTCTTACATCCCATTTAGAAAGCTGGCATAGCTGCCGGGGTCCTGACTGTGAGGGTTCTACATTATTCACTGGTAATTCTGAGTCACAAATGAGACGAGGATCACTTTGTTTAGAAACATTAAAAGGATTTTTATTGCACACAGTCTCGAACTGGCTGTAGGATTTTTCTTTAATAACAGGTGTCAACTTTGGCATGAACGGAGTGACAGATTCATCAACACAACAGTCTTCATAAATAACGTCAACGGGTCCTGTAGCTAACGGGCTACTTTCTACAGAGGTGGGAGGGAAGGTTTCCCTTGTCCCCAGCATTGGGTCCCGCAACATGGATGACGGGCCCACTGCGCCACCGGATTGGGGGGGTCTCCCGCTCCTCCATTTCTGTCTAAATACAGGGGAAGTCT
>JAHTLZ010000070.1:446500-472675 GCA_023846285.1 Phrynocephalus versicolor | reverse complement strand
TGTGTGTGTGTGTGTGTGTGTGTGTGTGTGTGTGTGTGTGTGTGTGTTTCGCAACCATGTAATCACACCTACGGGCAAGTGCTCTGTGCTCAAAGGATTGGCCCCCTCTCCAAGCAAGGAGCCAAATCCAGAAATGGTAGCAACACTGGGAGCGAAGGGACACAGAAATGCCTTTTGCTGGGGGGGTCTGTAGCAGGGCCAAAACAGAGACAACAGGACTCGATGCCCATCAGGAAGGACGGTGTGTGTGTGTGTGTGGGAGTCTGGACCAAGCCAAGGGCGACAAGAGTCTGATCCCTGGCTCCACCAAGCCACACACTGGCTACTGGCTGCCTTGATGGGAGGGGGCATTTACAGATGCTTAGCAATAGCATATGTGGCCACCGGCCAATAAGGCTAGCTGTGGCTTTGGGGGTGGGGGGGTGGGGAAGAGGAAATGTCACCACTATTCCCCTTCACACACATATGCAAACATTTCATTTTGTGGTTGCAGTGCTACCACAAAGGGTAAGAAGAGGGGCCATTGGAACTAGGAAGAAGAGTGGAATTTGTTCAGTTCACTTTTCAACGTGTGAACCTGCCTAATTCACACTTCTCAGACTCATCCTCCGAGCAAAACGTGGCCACCCTTCTGTATTTGCACCTCTCTGAGGCATATCTCAAGACATTCTGTTTCGAAAATTATGAGGTGCTGCGAGATTGTTCACTCCTGCACCAAAGTGAGGAGACCAGCTCATTTCTCTCTCTCTCTCTCTCTCTCTCCCTCCTTGTTAGGTCAGAAGCATTCACTGGAAAGGGGGGAGGTTACACTCAAATGACTTGCATCTTTTTTCATTTTAAAACCTTGCATTTTGCGCAAAATAATATGTACATCTGTTTTGCCTTCATAGAATTTTGGGCAAAAATGTTCTGAATGTAAACAATAAAGAAAATCTCTTCCAGACTGACCGGACAGGAAGAAAAGCCCCTCATCCCCATTGTTCTCATGCACAAGAGCAAAACAAGCAAATATTTACACACCAATGCAAACATGCACTTTGTAAACCAATGCTCAGATTTCATTTGTACAGCCCTCTCTTTTCCCTGTTTAAGCCTCTTTTTTCATTCTGCAGTGTCTGCATAAACTTTGCCCCTTAAGGGCTGAAATGCAGAAGGTGAAACAGCAGTTGAATCTCCCAGTTGCTTGACTGCTCATAAGAGACAGTTAATGTTGTTGCTGTTTTTTGTTAGAAAAAAGAGTCCACGTTGGATGCAAAAGGGGGTCCATTGGGGAAAAGGCCTGCCAAAACACCCATGCATTTTTACAGGGAGCTTCGTTTCAGGCTCAAAGAGAATAAGGCCCTTAAGACGAGAAACCCTTACCAGACTGAAACAAGATTTGCCCAGTTTTCTCTCTGTTCTGGTGGAGTGCCTCTCCAAAATGGCCTTCTTTCCTCCCAGAAGGTTTGTTTTTATTGTTCATTATCGGCTGGATCTGAATGGTTGTGAATTATGAAAGCAGCAGCGGGAAGCCCACGGTGACCTAGAGACGGCGTTTGGCTGCCTGCCTGCCTGCCTGCAAACCAGGGCTGTGGGACGCAGTGGGGAGCTAATGGCTGTCCACATCTTCAAAAGAAGTGCCGAGAGGCCGACGATGTAATTACCATGTATGTGTTACACAAACTGGCCCTTGAATATTCTCTGCCAAGAATATTCTCTTGTTGCCTCTCTTTCCAATGGGTTGTCCATCTCAAGAACATCTCTCTCTCTCTCTCTCTCTCTCTCTCTCTCTCTCTGTGTGTGTGTGTGTGTGTGTGTGTGTTTAACAGAATGCTTCCACAAAGCTCAGAGGAGCCCATGATGGCCGCACAGCCTCTGCCTTTCATGCAGTCTTGAAGAGAGGCTTGGCACTCAGAAGGAGTGTCCAGCTTCTTGTCAAAAGACATAGGCCTGATGGAATCCAGTTGTTGGTCTCAAGTCAAGGAGACTCCTTAAGACAGAGGGCTTTTATGCAAGGGTTGGATTCTCACCCAGCAAGTGACCCAGCCAGGCATGTGCTATAGTTTTGAGGCTCACTCTCCTTGGCCCAGGACAGCTCTCTTGCTGGGTAGCTCAAAGGCCACCATGGAGAATGGTCAAGTAGCACCAATGTTCTCCTAAGAAAAGGCACAGGTGCTTTGTAGTGAAGGTGGGTCTCCCATAAGAACCACAAGATCTGTTCCTATAAATAGACAGAAGAAACATGCCAAGAAACAGAAGTCCACCCACCTCCCAACATACAGACCTTGAAAGCCCTGATGCCACACAGTGCTTTGCTCTCTTACTTTCATTGGCTTAAGGCTAACCATTCATCGCAGCTAGAGAAAGGTTCCTGGAATGAATGGAAATCTGATAATTCAACTCGCAGAGAAGTACCACTCACTCAGTAGGGGACCCCCAATTGGAGTTGGACCATGGTGGTCTTGTAATCCATCTGAAAGACCCTGTGGACATAAGTAGCTGATGACCAGGACCAAGGCACAGCCCCTGAAACATTGCCTCCCTAACCCAGTTCATGAGTTACTTTATTCCTCTGTGGCAATTTTTAAGAAACCTGTTCAAGAAGCAGTCCAGATATTTCTTGGGCCACTTTAAAACTACAACCATGTGAATGCTCAGGAGATGGCCACTGGGTGGCTATGATCTTTTCACTTATTTTGCTTTAAATTTGATAACACACACATGTCCTGATTACTGCAGAGCCCTGGAGGAAAAAACCAGGCCTTTCCAGGCAAGGGGGCGGGGGAGGGTGGCATTTTGTGCTGAGCTCAGGAATGGAAGACAGAGTTCATCAAATGTGCATGTTAATAAAAGGAACATCTGTGAAGTTTCTCTGACTTGTGGGAATTGTCACCAGAAAGAGAAAGAGAGAGGGACGGAGACAAATCAAGATTCATGAATACACATCTTAATCCATCAATGATCATTATACATTTATTATTATCTCTGTTGAATCAGCAATTCAAACTGGAAACAGAGCTTAGGGCTTAAATACTGTATGTTAAAACAAGTGAGGAATCCCGGCCCCCTCCCCAAACATCCTTTTCCATTTCTAAAATTATCTTTTAATTTTCAATCATGGACTTGGGAGATCCAGCAGCCAGGCTCTTAATAATGATGAAGACAGAGTGAGGCAGCATGGTGTAGCAATTCAAGTGTTTGTCTAGGATTCAAGAAACTTGGGCTCAAGTTGTTGGTGTGTTTTTTTAAGCTTTCAAATATCTGAAGTACAGGCATGATATTTGGTGCTTTGGAGAGTCCTAATTCGATGTGAGCACTACTTCAGGCCTCCACTCCAGTGCCTAAACTGAAAAATACCCCTGCTTCACTTCAAATTTGGAATCATGAAGAAAACATTGTTGTAATGGGGAGGATCCCACTTCTTCCACCAGGATCAGCAGCCCCTAATTTTTCTGAAGGAAAGGACATGGAGGGGATACCACTGAATCATGACCAAGGACTCTTAGGTTCCCAAATTGGCACCCACTGATCACAGAGAAAAGGAGTAGCCAGGGTGCTTGTGATATTGCCAAGAACTGGTTGGGTGAGCACATGGGTCCTTTTGAGCGTCTCCTTGGAACTCTATAGGAATATGGAGGTATCGGGCAGAAATGGTTTCAGGGCTTACTCTGTTCCCACCAGTTTCTGTCACTGGGGTTCCCCCATATTCTCACAGGCTCTGAGGAAAAGAAGTGTTGGGAAACAGAGGCTGTGCTTAGAATCATAGAATCCTAGAGTGGGAAGAGACCTCAAGGAGGGCCATCCAGTCCAACCGCCTGCCAGGCAGGAACCCCTTCACAATATTTCCGACAGATGGCCATCCAGCCTCTGCTTAAAAACCTCCAAAGAAGGAGATTCCACTCTCCTTGTTTCTGTGTGTGTGTGTGAGAGAGAGAGAGAGAGAGGGGGGGGGAGAGAGAGACACACAGAGAGACAGAGAGAGAGAGAACAAATGAGCAGACAGCTTTTGCTTGGTCTGTGAATTGTTGCCTTTGCTTTACATCCCTCCTGCAAAACACCCAATGTCCCCAAAGCTGTTCAGAAGACCATTAGGGTCGGAGGCCATCACATGCTGGCACCCATTACAAATCATGGTGAGATGCCTCTTCCAGCACCTTCTTCCCTACCAAGCCCCCTGCAACAAAAGGATGGCAGGGCTGGGGTGAACATGCATATGCTCCTGTGAATTGCTGCTATCAATAGGATAGCAGGGGATGTGTCCCCTTCTTCCTTCCTTCTTCCTGTTCTCCCCCCCCCCCAACACACACACTCCTTCCAGCAGCTTGTTAGGCAGCTTGGGGGAAGATGAGCCCAGTCCACATGTTCCCAGGGGTCTGGGGAAGAACTTATTTCAGCCAGCCTGCCAGTAGCTGGCAGTTCTGCTTTGTGGGCTGTGAAACTAATGTTTATCCACCACTCAGTTAGATTCAGTGCCATTTAAGGAGCAGAGGGTATTAAGTGGGAGGGACAGAGATGTTTGTTCCCCAGAACATTCTTGGAAACCAAGTCTGCACAAAGCAGCCTCTGCTTTTTCCCTTCAGAAATCCATGGGGCTACAAGGCCAACCTGAACCAGCCAGAAGGACGTGGTAGGGAGAGGAGGGGGTTGTGGTGGGCAAACAGCCCTCTGCGCTTCCTTCCCTGGGGTTTTCTGGGACCAGCCACAAGCAGGTTTCTTTCCCTCCACAACAAACTACAGGGAAAGTTGGTGGGCTACTGTTCTCTGGTTTGGAGGGGCCATTTGACGCCACTTGCCATTGATTCTTTTTTAAAAAAACCTATTAATTGTTTTTTCTTTCCCTTCTTTAATTTTTTTCTTGATTCCCTTGTTGATTGTCGCATTGTGTTTTATTTGGTTGTTTCAACTCGTATTGTTAACCGCCCGGAGTTCCCTGGGAAGACAGGCAGTATTTAAATAAATAAATAAATAAATAAATTGGTTCCTTGCTACAGATATTGCCTGAGAGCAAAATCCACCCAGCAAAGCACCCCCATGAGAGACATAACAGGAGTCACAAAGCATACCTCAACCTCAGGTTGGAAAAAAGGTTGCTAGTACAAAGAGCATTGAGGGGGAACTGGACGGGGGTGACTCATAGTTTTTTTTAAAGGCTACTTCTGAAGCCCCATGAAAGTGTCAGTGGATCCACATCATTCTTTCAGTGGCATGTGTGGCCAGTTCATGCTCCAGCTTTCAGGAAAGTCCCCACATCTATCTCCCTCTCTTGATAGTTGCCATCCTGTGCATGTGTGTGCACTCGCGCATCTCCTTAAAATCTCCCTCCAAAATGCAACACCTCTGGAACAGCCCTCTCCCTCCCTCTGGGCATAAGCCCCTGGAAGGGTGGAAAGCTCCCTCTAGACATTTGCAAGCGTTGCTCTTGGCCCTGTGCTCTCCCTTCTGCTTCCCCCTCCCTTCCTCCCTTCTCCATCTTTCATTGTGCCGTCTCCCCTGTTGATCCCTGAGAGTGAGCACTGTGGGCCTTGGCATTTTTAGAAAGCGACACTAGGCACCGGGCGAAGTAGACATGAAGCAGCAGTAATGACACAGCAAGCCCAAAATCCTTTTGGAAGGATCTATGCAACATAAAGCACTGCTCTGCATTTCATCTTTTCCCTGCCCACTCTCTGATCACTTCTGCTGCAATGGCTAAATTACATCCATATTGTTATTTTGTCTTATTTTCCACTAGTCTTCTGTGAAGTCCCAGCTGCCAACCTGGCCTTCATTTTCAGGAATTCACTACCCTTTTTGTGTTTATCCTTTGCCTTTGCTTAGGAGAAAGCTTCCTGATCTTTTGAAATCTCTTTTCATCTTCCACTTCCAAAGCCTTGCCTGCATCTCTCTCTCTCTCTCTCTCTCTCTCTCTCTTTCTTGCAGACCCAGAGACATCCCTATTGCCTTTATGTGCCTAGTAATGAGCTAAGAGATGCAGGCAGGAGGTGTCAGGAGATGGGCACTGGGATTTTGATGCTGCTTCCTAACAAAGAGAGAGAGAAAAGAAACCACTCTGTGGGAGAAGCCATCCTGAGCATTGGGTAGCTGTGGTTCAGGTTTGCTGGGGAAGAGAGACCAGTCTTGGGTACTCTTTCTTGTGATCATAGGCAGCCTTCTACAGTGTCAGGCTCTTGATCTGTCCTGCCCCAGTATTGTCAACTCTGAATGGGAGCAACACTGATTCTCCAAGGCTCCAGGCAGGATTCATAAGACTGCAGCAGGCTCTCTGGAAATCTGTGGTCCTTTCTAGTCAAAAGATCAGCTGGACCCAACTCTGAGTTACTTCCAGAATCAGAAAAGATTGATCTGTTTATGATGGTACCATGGAGCGTTCCCTCAGTACTTCATCTAGTCATCTGCAGCCCTTGAGTGATACAGCGGCTCTCAACAGAAGAGAAGGCTCCAGTGAATAGTCGCGGTGCCAAATCCAGCCATTAGTGTAGCCCATGTGAGTGCTGTCCAAGGTCCTGAAAGCTCTCCACTGATGCTGTCCTGGCTGTGACCTTGCTTCACTGGACTTGGACCTTCCGAAACCAACCCTTCCGAGTGACATTGTGCTACAGATCCCCCTGCTCTCAGGTATTTAGCAAAACTAGGACACTAGGAGCCCGTGGACAGCACAATGAAGTGGCCCCTTTCTACCTGTGGTACACCCCTGCTACTGCACAGACTGTAGCGTCCTGTACTCACCCATTCGCTCTTTTCAGACCTAAGGTGTCTTCATTAAAGCAAACATCTTTAGAACTAGAACTGATCTAAGCAATCAAAGTATCCCATAGGGTCAATAGCCTTAAATGGATTTCATTTTCTTTATTTCCCCCTCTCTTGCTTTCCTATTAGCCTCATGGTTCTCAGTAGTTGGGAAACAGAGAGACAGGACATTGTGCCTACCAGGAGCTGGAAGGATACACATCAGGGTTGGCCTCTGAGTGAAGATTTCATCCCAAGTAGGCACAGAGATGCACTTTTTGCATTTATTACACTGCATTCTGTCACCAGGAAACCTAACGTCAGGAGATATGAAATCATCAGGGTGGGAAATGCCAGTAAAGGGGGGGATTGGAGGCGGAGAGGGAAAGAATACAACAAAAAAGCATGTTGTTGCATTATTATTTAGAATCATAGAATCCTAGAGTTGGAAGAGACCTCAAGAGCCATCCAGTCCAACCCCCTGCCATGAAGGAACCCCCATCACAATATTTCTGGCAGATGGCCATCCAGCCTCTTTATTTAGTTTTTGTCAATCAATCCATAATGCCCCAAAATGTTTACTCTGCAAATACAGTTGAGAGGGAGCTGAGCAAACACCATTGCCCAGAGGATTTGAAGAGCCTTGCCAAGTCCAGGCTGGCTGACTGGCTGCTAAGTTTGCCAAGGGGGGCAGCCACTGCAAATGGCATGGAAGAGACAAAGGCACTCCTCAGTTGCAGGGGGTCAACAGCTGATTCCAGAGCCATCAGGCAGGCAAAAATGCTCCCGGGCACCTCATTTAACAGGGCCTGTCCCATCTAGAGCTTCTTCCTGGAAGAGGGGTAGAAGGTTTTCAAACAGCTGCAAGGCTCTCACCCTCATTTTCAAAGGCCTCCTCCTTTCTGCTGCCCACCTGCACCCCTCACTCTCCTGCCTATCTTCTCCTCTGCTCTCATCCCCTTTGTGGGGTCCTGGGGCTGATTTGTGAAAGCCTCCAGGTCAGGATTGGCATTCTCCTGTTTCATGGAAAGCAATGTACCTACCAGTCCTGAGACATCATTCATCATCCTCATCATCTTAGCCTGACCATCAACTGGTGATGGTAGTGGACAGGTCGTTACAGGCAAAGAGAGGGACCTAAATGAAGAATTTCATGAGCTTCCTCTTCCTCACAAGTTAGTTAGGATGAAGGGGGGGGGGGCAGAGATGGTGGTGGTGGTGGTGGTGGTGGAGAAGAAGATGAAGGGTAGGGATGTTACATGGAAAAGTTACCACTCCTTTGTTCTGTACCACACACTCCCAGCTCTGGTGCAACATTATACATTTTAATGGTTCTGTTCCCTCTATTTCCTATTTATTGCATTAATGACTTCTCTGTAGTATCCAAGTCATTATTCACATTATGCATCCCATAATAAGGCTGTGTCTGAAATGCTCTGTCAATAATCATGTCTCCCAATAATTGGCTGTCTGAGTACATTTCAGGAAATATGCATGAGGCGCACATACCAGACGTAAATCCCGCACTTAGGGATGTAGAGCTGGCAAACGCCTCTCCTTTTGCCTGACAGGATGGGGAGTGGGTGGGGGAGGGAGATGCTCGGCTGAGACATTTTCTGGATTTAGGGGGATTCCTTGACCTGAGCCACCATTTTCCTTGTGGGCTGCAGGTGGGTAGCACATGGTGGTCTCATCAGCTTCTCTCTTCTTCCCTCCTCTTCCTCCTCCTTGACTCCAGGCAAGGGGAATGCTTAACTGGATGATGGGCCTGAGATGCTGGAGACCATCCGGCTGCAGCTCTCTGGCTGCCTAAGGGGCGATTCTTCCCCAAGATCCATCCTCAGGGGGGGTGTAAATGTTATTGGAATGACTGTATACCTGACACAGGAACAGAGGGATGGTGGTGGGGAGGGAGATTGCACAGTTTGTGTGCACAAACTATATGTCTTCATAATTTGATTGTGCCCTAATCCCAAAGGGCCCTTGTGCTGCTATTGAACACTGATGGAGTTATTTCACAACATAAATAATATTATCAAAGAGGCTCCACCAAGTAAACAGAGTCAATGTATAAATTGTCAGAGCGCTCCATCGATTGTTCTGGGCCGACTAATGAATTATTCTGTTTCAGAGCCCATGGAAATGGTGCTCCGCAGTTTTGAGGGAAGGGGGTCCTTTGAAGGAATCCCCCAAAGTGCGCTGCATCCTTTTGTTCCTCTGGCCACAGTGGCTGGGGAGAATTCTCTCCTGGCAACCGGGCTGTTAAAAGTCAGGGAATGTTCCAGGTGAGGCTGCGGTTGAGGGACCTGCAGAGGGAGATTTATGAAAGACGGCAACTTGTCAAGGTAGATTTCCAGAATATTTTCCTAACCTTTGATCCTCTCGAGTTTGTCATTTCCTTTTCATTTTTCATCACCAAACCTTTTGATTTTTCTCCCCCCACCCAACTTTCCCTCTTTGGAAAGAAGCTGCCTCAGCATCTGACTGCCATAAGCAAATTCCCTCTCACAAACAGAAGTGGCAGAAAAGGCATTGGGGCTGACTCTTGGGCCTGCAAAGGGTTAATAGGTTCAGCTCCTGAGCCTCTGACTGGCCAACCCCAACTGATGGGGGTCGGCTTCACACACCCCTCTGGTTCTGGACAGCTGATTGAGGTCAGCAGGAATGGAGGGGAGCAGGCGGCCGACTTGCCCCCTAGAAAACTAGCAAATTTTGAGCCTTGTGGAGGAAGGAAGGAAGGAAGGAAGGAAGGAAGGAAGGAAGGAAGGAAGGAAGGAAGGAAGGAAGGCTGTGCCATTAGGTAGAGTGAGTCAACTGATTTGGGGGTGTCACGATAAGGCACACCATTCTAATTTCTTTGATATTTGATATACAAAATTGGAAGGTAGGAGGGGTGGAAGCCAAGACAACCCACATACAACAAATTTTGCTTGTGGCCTGTGGCTGCCAACAGACTAAGCAGCGCAAAAGTGTGACTCTGGGAAGGATGGTAGCTTAGTGAGAGAGAGCGCAGTTTGCTTTTGGAAGATTCCAGGGTTTGACCACTGATTTCTCGCAAGACACCTGAACCCCCAGAGGATCACTGACAGCTCATGAAATAAACAGTACCCATTGAGCTGGAAAAGGTGAATGGTAGTAAGGCAGGTTCCTTAAGACTGTGCCCTGAAGGAATGAGAGTCAGTACTGGCATTGCTAGCTACATCTGATTCCTAGCACACAACTGCACCATGTCTCTATCCTAGAGTTTGGTAAGGAGCTTTTGACTTCTTTGCCCGAGAGCTCTGCTGCTCACCCCAGAACCACAGGAGAGGATTCTAAACATCCCACCAATCTACACAACCCGGGACTCCATAGGATGGAGCCAACAGGTTGAAGATGTCAGCATCTCTGGTTTTCTGCCTGAAAATTACAGGAGCTATCCAGGTTGCTGAACGTTCTCTTCTAAAAGGGAATTGCCAGCTTGGATAGCTCTTGTGAAGTTTTTAACTAAAACTCAGAACTGCTATGAATGTGTAGTGTAGATGCACTTACATAAAAACAGTGAGCAGTCAGAAGAGAAACCTAGCAAGAGATTTTTTTTTTGTAAAATAGTTGCATTCGGGGTGCTTCTCCCCTCCTCTTGGAAGATACCATGCTGACATCTCAATTCTCTAAAATCTTAATATTGCTTTTCATTTTTATAAACACCTGGGTAATACACCGTTAATTTTACAGCATTACAATCCCTTTGATGTAAAGCACTCAAAATAACGGAACAGCTAATCTTCTCTCTCTCTCTCTCTCTCATTCTCTGTGCAAAGTAGAATGAAAAAGGGGGCAGCGGAAGAAAAGGACTCCAAGCCAAGAAACAATTACAGTACCAGGCAGTGGCGAAAAGTGGGCGGGCGGCCAATAACAGGAAGACATAGAATCAGTTATTTAGAAGATTTGTCCCCCCTCTCATAGAGTCATAGAGTTGGAAATGACCTCAAGGGCCATCCAGTCCAACACCCCTGCCATGCAGTAACCCCCATCAAGGTACTCCCCCGAGAGTGGTGCTATCACCTCCGTTTCTCTAGACACTACGCTTCTGTTGATGCAATCAAGAATCACATTGGCTTTCTATGCTGCCATGTCACACTGCTCAATTTGTGGTATATATTTATTTATTTATTTATTTTAGCTCTTGTATACCGCCCTATTCCCACAATGGGGACTCAGGGCGGTTCACAACATCAAAGTAAAAACAGATAAAATCTAATACAAGCAATAGACAACAAATTAGTTAAAACAATTGGATCCAAGATTGAATAGGCGGGGAGAAGGGGAAAAAAAAAGAAAGAAAAAAAAAGACAGGGTCCCTAGCCCTCGCCGTAGGCCTCTCGAAAGAGAATGGTCTTAAGGTTCTTCTTGAACGCCGCCAGCGAGGGAGCCTGCCATAATTCACCAGGGAGTTTGTTCCAAATTGCCGGTGCCACCACCGAGAATGCCCGACCGTGAGTACTGGCTTTTCGGGCTTCCCTCGGGGGGGACCGTCCGCAGTGAAAGGGCCACCGAAGCACGGGTGGGTCGGGCCGGATCTAATTGTCGGGGAAGACGCTTCGCCAAATAAGCCAGGGCCAAGCCATGGAGGGTTTTGTAAACCAAAACCAACACCTTGAACCTTACTCGGGAGGCAACGGGTAACCAGTGTAGGCGAGCCAGGATGCGGGTGACGCGGTCGTAACGACGCGCACCAACCACGAGCCTGGCCGCCATATTCTGGACCCGCTGCAATCGCCGAACAAGGTTCAAGGGGAGCCCCATGTAGAGAGCATTGCAGTAATCCAACCTCGACATGACCAGCGCCTGTACCACTGTCCTCAAGGAGCCCTCATCGAGGTACGGGCGAATCTGGGCGATAAGCCTTAGATGGTAGAAGGCCGACCTGACCACGGCTGACACCTGAGAATCCAGGGTCAGGTCCGGGTCCAGGACGACGCCCAGATTCCTCACTCTTTGCGCCAGCTGGAGGGCGGACCCACCCAGACTGGGAAGAGGGCCACAGTACCCCTCCGACGAGCCCCCAAAGAACATAACCTCGGTCTTGCCTGGGTTGAGCTTGAGTCTGTGGGTCCTGGTCCAGTCCAGAACCGCAGCCAGGCAACGATCAAGGGTACGGACGGCCTCCACTGCACAGGTGGAAAAGGAGAGATAGAGCTGCGTGTCATCAGCATACTGATGACAGCAGACTCCAAAACTCCGGATGATCTCAGCCAGCGGTTTCATATAGATGTTGAAGAGCATTGGGGAGAGTGACGACCCCTGAGGCACCCCACAAGAGAGTGTCCAGGGTGCCGACAGCTCACCCCCCAAGCTCACTCGCTGGGTGCGGCCCCAAAGAAGGACCGGAACCAGGCCAAGGCCTGGCCCCCAATCCCAACCTCCGAGAGCCGTTCCAGCAGGATACCGTGGTCGACGGTATCGAAAGCCGCTGACAGGTCGAGAAGGACCAGCAGGGTAGAGCAACCCCTGTCGGCCCTCCTCAACAGATCATCATGCAGCGCGACCAGGGCCGTCTCCGTCCCATGACGCGGCCTGAACCCGGACTGGAAAGGATCCAGGACATGGTTCTCCTCCAGGAACGACTGGAGACGCAGGGCGGCGACTCGCTCAATCACCTTGCCCAAAAAGGGAACATTGGCTATGGGACGATAGTTGGACAAATCGTCCACAGCCAAGCCGGGTCTTTTAATAATGGGCTTCACCACCGTCTCCTTCAGAAGACTAGGAAGAATCCCATCTCTGAAGGAGGCCGAGGCAATCAGTGAAGCCCATTTCGGCATGCTCCCCCCTGCGCTCTTAATCAACCAGGAAGGGCAAGGGTCGAACGGAGAAGCCGCAGGCCTGCAGTGTCCCAGGGCCCTGGAGGCATCCTCAGTTGTAACAGGCCCAAACTCAACAAACCGAGGCGACCGAGGCGGCCCGACGCTGGCCATGACAGGGGCCGGGCTAGGGCAACCGGAGTCCAGCTCGGAGCGGATGGCCTCTATCTTAGATTTAAAATAGGCTGCGAATGACTCACTAGTGAAATCACTAGGAGGAGGCCCCGGCGGACCGGGATTGGTGAGGTCTCGAACCACACGGAATAATTCCGCTTGACGATTCGAGGCCTCACCAATTCTCAGGGCGGCGAAAGATCTCCTGGCCGCCCTTATCGCACGAGAGTAGCGACTGGTCGACGCCTTAACCGCAGCCCAATTCTGAGCCGTCCGAGCCTTCCGCCATCTGCTCTCTAACCCTCTCCGCTCTTGCTTCATCGCCCGCAGCTCCTCAGTAAACCAAGGAGACAAGCGGGCTCGGCATCGGATCAGGCGCTTGGGGGCAATCCGATTGACAACCCCAGCCACCTCCTCAAACCACCGTTGGGCAAGGGAGTCGGCCGGATCGTCATCCAAACCGTCTGGAACATCCCCGAGGGCCCCCGAAAACCGCGCTGGGTCAAGAAGCCTCCGGGGATGGGCCCAGATGGAAGGGAGTCCACCAAGACTCCCAGGTACTATTCTCCAACCAAGAGTCTCCCATCCTATATCTATGTAATTCATTATTTTCTGCCTAGATGCAGGGCCCTACATTTCTTTGACCAAGCATTCTACTCTGGCAAGGTCATTTTGGATTTTTATCCTTTCCTGTAGGGAATTAGCCACCCCTCTCAATTTGGTATCATCTGCAAATTTAATCATTTTACTCTCTATTCCTTTCTCCAAGTCATTAATAAAAATGTTGAATACCACCAGACCCAGAACAGAACCCTGGGGCACCCCATGGGTCACCCTCTCCATGCTGAGGAGACCCCATTTACAATACCCCTTTATGAACAACCAGTCAACCAATTACAGATCCACCTAACAGTAGCATTATCTATCCCACATTCTACTAACTTCTTTGCAAGCATACCATGGGGAACCTTATCGAGGGCCTTAATGAAATCTAGATAAGCAATATCCACAGTGTTCCCCTCATCCACCAGGCCTGTAAATCTATCAAAGAAAGAGATCAAATTAGTCTGGCATGACCCTTGTTGACTTGTAGTAATGACGACATTGCCTGTCAAATAATTACAAACTCTGCTTAATAATCTGCTCTAGAATTGTTCCAGGAATTGAAGTCAAGCTGACTGGGTGGTAATTATAGGGGTCCTCTTTTTTCCCTTTTTTGAAGATAGGGACAGCATTCACCCTCCTCCAATCTATGGGGACTTCCCCTGTTCTCCAAGACTTCTCAAAGATTATTGCCAATGGTTCAGAAATTACTTCTGCCAGTTCTATTAATATCCTTCGGTGTAATTCATCTGACCCCAGAGACTTAAATTAATTCAGTGATTCCAGGTATTCATGTACTACCTTCCTACCTATTCTATGCTGCAATTCCCATGCTTCCTCATCTACTCTTTGACCTGAATGACCTCTTTTTTCATTTCTGGATAAAATGGAGGCAAAGAAGGTGTTGAGGAATTCTGCCTTTTCCTCGTCTCCTGTTAGTAACTGGTTCTCATCACCACACAAGACCCTATCATTTCCTTATTTTTCCTTTTGCTCTGCATATAACTTTTTTTTTTAAAAAAACCCTTTATATCTCAACTCATGGGCTCTGAGGTAACCGTGATGGATCAGGATAGAGATCATGGTGTGCAGGTGGACAGCTCAATGAAGGTGTCTACCCAGTGTGCGGCAGTGGTGAAGAAGGCCAATTCCATGCTAGGGATTATCAAAAAGGAGACTGAAAATAAAACAGCCAACATTATAATGCCATTATACAAAACAATAGTAAGGCCCCACCTGGAGTATTGTGTACAATTCTGGTCACCGCATCTCAAGAAAGACATAGTGGAACTGGAAAAGGTGCAGAAGATAGTGACTAAAATGATTACTGGGCTGGGGCACCTCCCTTATGAGGAAAGGCTAAAACATTTGGGGCTCTTTAGTCTGGAAAAAAGGCACCTGAGGGGGGATATGATTGTGACGTACAAAATAATGCAGGGCATGAGTAAAGTGGATAGAGGGAAGCTCTTCTCCCTCTCACAAAATACCAGAACTAGGGGACATACACTCAAATTGAGGGCTGGGAGAGTAAGAGCAGACAAAAGAAAATATTTTTTCACCCAGTGTGTTGGTAGTCTGTGGAACTCCCTGCTACAGGATGTGGTGATTGCATCTGGCCTGGATGCCCTCAAAAGGGGATTGGACAGGTTCTTGGAGGAGAAGTCCTTCACAGGTTACAAACCATGATGGAGATATGTAATCTCCAGGCTTAAAACTTCAAGGACCAGATGCAGGGGAGTGGTATCAGGAGATAGAGATCTAGTCTCGTGTGCTCCCATAGGCATTTGGTGGGGCCACTGTGAGATACAGGAAGCTGGACTAGATGGACCTTTGGTCTGATCCAGCATGGCTCTTCTTATGTTCTTACTATCTTTAATCTCTCTGGCAAGTCTAAATTCATTCTGTGCTTTAGCTTTTCTTACCATCACCCTGCATATACTGGCTATTTGCTTATATTCCTCTTTGGTGTATTCCCCAATTTTTCAATTTTCTGTACATTATTTTTAATATTTAGCTGACTTGAATGTTCTTTATTCCATCATTGCAGTTTCCTTAGTCATCTCCCATTTTTTCCTTCTTGTTGGAAACGTTTTAGATTGTGCCTTTAATATCTCACTTTTCAGGAATTCCCATCCATCTTGGACTCCCTTCTCTTTCAGTGTTTTGCTCCATGGAATTGGAATTACAGCCAATAATTCCCTAAGTTTACAAAAATTAGTTTTCTTAAAGTATAGGATGCTTGTCTGGCTATACTTAGCTTCACCTTCCCACTGTATAACAAATTCAAAAAGAGCACTTCACTACTTCAATCTAAAGATCTCACTACTTCAACCCTGTTTACAAGGTCCTCCCTATTGGTTAAGATCAGATCTAAAATACTTGTTCCTCTTGTTGTCTCCTCTACCTTCTGAGCCATGAAATTGTCTGCTAGACCATTAAGGAATTTATTGAACCTTGCATTCTTAGCTGTTAGACTTCCAACATATATCAGGATAGTTAGAATCACAGAAGCATAGAATCATAGAGTTAGAAGAGACCTCAAGGGCCATCTAGTCCAACCCCCTACCATGCAGGAACCCCCATCACAGGACCCCTGACATATTTATTTATGACATATTCTCCCTCTTCCAATCTATGGAGATTTCCCCTGTTCTCCACGACTTCTTAAATATTATTGTCAATGGTTCTGAAATTACTTCTGCCAGTTCTTTTAATATCCTTAATATCCTTTTAATATCTGGCCCAGGAGACTTAAATCTTAAATTCATTTAATGTTTCCAGGTGCTCCTGTACTACCTCTTTATTTCCCATTAGTACTACATTCCTCCCTTTTGACTGTGTGGCCATCCGCTCACAGAAGGCAGCATCCAACTACTCTGGCTGACTTGGTGTCTATAATGTACCCTCACAGTGATATCCGACTCATTATTCTCCCCCTTATTTCTCACCCAAATACTAGTCTCAACATCTTCCCCTGCTGTTTATCTTGTATTTCTTCAGCATTATAAATGTCCTTAATATATAAAGCTACACCTCCTTCTTTCTTACTGGGCCTGTTCCTCTGAAATAGGTTATACCTACATTCCAGTCATAAAGTCTCATCCTGCCAGGGTTCAGAAATGCCAGTTATATCATATTTATTTTGCTGTATTAGGAGTTCCAGTTCCTCCTGTTTGTTTCCCATGCACTGCGCATTGGTGTAGAGACATTTAAGGCTGCATGTCCATCTTTGCTAAACCCATTTTCCTTTGCAGTGTTGGACTGTAATAGTCCTTTTCCTGTTTCTACTGCATCATTTGGTCTATTCCTCACCACCCCTTCTGGATTCCTACCCTTAAGAAGATTTTCCCCCTTCCCCCAAGAACTCAGTTTAGAATCATAGAATCATAGAATCATAGAGTTGGAAGAGACCTCATGGGCCATCTAGTCCAACCCCCTGCCATGCAGGAACCCCTTCACAATATTTCCGACAGATGGCCATCCAGCCTCTGCTTAAAAACCACCAAAGAAGGAGACTCCACCACCCTCCATGGCAGCATATTCCACTGCCGAACAGCTCTAACTGTCATGAAGTTCTTCCGAATGTTCAAATGGAATCTCTTTTCCTGTAGTTTGAAACCATTGCCCCGAGTCCTAGTCTCTGAAGCCATGGAAAACAAACCTGTTCCCTCTTCAATATCAAATTTGCAATCCTCTTGGCAAAAATATTCTTACCAGTAGTGGTGAGTTGCACCCCATCCTCAGCCAAGAGCCCATCTGAATGAAATATCAAACCATGGTCCAAGAAACCAAGTTGTTCCTGCCGGCCATGTCCTTCCACAGGGAGGAAATTACCACCTGTCCACCCAGGTCCTTCAGCTTCCTACCTATCTCTTCATACTCCTTTGTGATGTCCCAAAAGCTGCGCTTTGCTGTATCATTTGTTCCTACGTGGACCAAAAGAAGGGGGTTGGAATCAGTAGGCTTGATGAGTCTTGTCAGTCTCTCTATTACATCCCGGACCTTGGCTCCAGGGAGACAACAGACTTCACAGTTCATTTTGTTGGGCTTGCAGATGATCAGTTTTGTCCCCCCCCACACACACACACACCGCCCCCCCTCTCTCTCTTAAAGAGAGCATTCCAAAGGAATTCCTCATCTTTTAGTACTACTGTGGGAATAGGGCTCCTGAGATTGACACAACCAGAGCCATTTCAGAGAGGCAACAGCTTCCTGATGGCAAAGGTCCGAATTTGTCTGCAACAGCAGACAGATCATGTCAGCACAGTAGCCCTCCCTTCTCCCCCCCTTTGCTTCTCTTATTATTTAGTTAAGCTTGCTAATAAGAGCAACATCCCTTTTGCTTCTCTTGTTACTCAGTTCAGTTTGCCAATTAGAGCAATATCTCTTATCACTCAGTTACAGCTTACCAATTAAAGTAAGAAACATAGTTATACACATAGAAATGCATATTAATTAAGCCTTCCTATGTAACACCTCTTTAACTATATTTGGGGAACTTCTTGCTGCACCACAAAGAAATGATGTAATCAGTTACATCATTTCAGAAGACAAAGGAGAGGCTCTGCTGGTACGGACATCTCTCTCTCTCTCTCTCTCTCTCTGTGTGTTTTCTTTGAAGCACTTCCCCGTTACTCCAACATCCAGTGCCCCACTCCAACATCCAGGTGTCCCACTGTGACATCTGGACTACTCCAACATACTACTAATAATCATTTGCTGCAAAGTCTATTCTCACGTATGGCAACCCTTTTTCAAGGGTGCCCTGGGACTGTGCAGCTTGCCCAAGGCTGCCCAGGCTGGCTCTTCTCCAGGGAGGCCCAGTGGGGAATCAATTGGACTGGCTCAGACAGCAACTACTGAGCTATCCAGCAAACTCCCTCTGAGAAATTGGCCTACGCACAGACGTGCTGGAGTCTGGAAGCCATTTGCTCATTGGGGAAACATTCTTCTTCACCCTATTTTTCAACCACCAGATCCTCTGCACTTTGTGGGCACTGAACACACCCAATTAATTTCAGCTTATTTTTTATTTGATGCCTACCACCTCAAAAACAAACAAAAATTGCCTTAATCATTTCTGAGAATCTCTGAGGAGGACTTCCTCAGACAAGACTCTCTTGTGCTTCTCATTGCTTTGGGCTTGCTTACACAGCACTTCAGTTCTCTCTTTGAGGGGGAGTTCTCCATTCAGAGAGTCACAGTTGTCCCTGTTTGTAGCACAGCTACGGATAAGGAAGATATGAAGTCAAGCCTTCCATAGGAATTGAGGAGAGGCACAAATGGGATTGTTAATACATCTGCGCTAGATTGTGAATTCTTTACCCATGTTCTTCTTTTCCTTTCTTCTATGCTCTCTTGTGCTCTGATTTTCTCCAATTGCCAACCCAAAGGCTTCATGCCCCAAGATGGCAAGACCTTAGAATCATGGAATCGTATTTCTGACAGATGGCCAGCCAGCCTCTGCTTAAAAAACTCCAAAGAAGGAGACTCTGCCACCCTCCTTTGTGACAGCATATTCCACTGCCAAACAGCTCTAACTGTCGGGACGTTCTTCCTAATGTTCAAATGGAATCTCCTTTCCTGTAGTTTGAAACTATTGCCCTGAGTCCTAGTCTCTGAAGCCATGGAAAACAAACTTGTTCCCTCTTCAATTTGACATCCTTTCAAATATTTAAACATAGCTATCATATCCCCCTCAGCCTTCTTTTTGAAAGGCTAAACATTCCCAGTTCCCTAAGCCGTTCCTCATAAGACATTTCCTCCAGACCTTCAACCATCCTGGTTGCCCTCCTCTGTACCTTCTATTTTGCCTACAAGGCTCTTCCAGATGCAGATTGTGACAGAGGAGAACACTGTTCCAGTGGCCTGCATTTTCTTAATGATGGCCAATTATTTCTCTTTCACACATGCATCTAGCTGGGGACTGTCCACGCTGGCTGGCAAGAAGAGGTCTCCAATGTTTCACGAGGATGCTTTTCCACTCCTCTCAGTACATTCTTTCCATGACCAGCCAATCAGACTTGCAAATGAAGCCCATGGTTACTTCCAGGCAGCCAATCAGCAGATTAAAGCGTACCAATTTACAAGGTACAGAAGTGAGAAAAGAGCTTTGGTGTCCTTAGGCAGCAACAACTTCGAACTTGTGTGTGTGTGTGTGTGTGTGTGTAAGAGAGAGACTCTGTGGAGATCCTCAGCCATCCTGGTGAGGTTATCCAAAAGCTGAGTCATGGCAAATGGACTTCTTTTCTTATAGGATCAAAAAGTTTCGCTACTCATCCAAGTAGCTTCGACAGTCTGAGGAAGATTGGGAAGAGGTTGCCAATTTATAGTTCGCCTTGGTTTCAAGCCTATTCATATGTGGGTGGGGTGAAACCAAGTTGAACTATTAAATGGAAGCTTCTTACCAATTTTCCTTGAACTTAAAAAGCTACTTGGATGAGTAGCATCCAACATTTTGATCCAACAAGAAGAGGAGTCCAGTTGTCATGATAGAGATATCTCTCCTGATAGAGAGATTTTTCATACTGTTAAGATGGCTAGCAGATGCATTTGCTGTAATTTGCACTCTTCTGCCACTCTAATTTTCCTCCCTCATTAAGCTTATACCCAAAGCAATACCTAAATAAATAAATAAACCCCCAACTGCCAGAACACAAGTAACAAGGCAATTCTATCTTGCCAAGAAGCTTAAGGAGGAAGGAGCTTTTGCAAAATGTGCAAGGCCAGCCCACAGAAATACTGTACATGTTGCTGCTTCCACTAAACAAACAAATGAATTGAGGAGACGTGTAGGTGTTGGGGCTGGGGGAAAGAAAATCATAGCCTGATCACATTGGGGAGGTTGATGAAGTGCCGTTTGTGTGTGAGAGAAATAATTGGCCATCATTAAGAAAATGCCGGCCGCTGGAGCAGTGTTCTCCTCTGTCACGATCCATTCATGCTGTCCAAATGATCACTGTCCAATTAGTAGCTTGCTGCTCCACCATCACTTTGGGGAGGATCCTAGAGGAACTGAAGAACATTTGAGGAAGAGGAATTCTGGGAGAAAGCCAAGCGATTAATGGAAGCTTGAGAGCTTTTACAAGGGTTGTTTTCATGTGCAATATTAGAGTCTCTACAGCCTCAAGGGGAACACTTTTCCTTTCCAATAATTAATACCAATTTTGCTGTAATATCTTTTTAAATATGAAATGTGCATTGTCCTGGTTTTCCCCAAGACCTAGCCATGGCAGCCTATTTGTTTTCGAAATGAGAGACAGGAATGTCTTTGTTAATGTCTCACTTGGGATATTCTTGGCCCCTGGAGTGGCCAAACTGACTGGTGTCAACAGAGCAACGCCACGTGGTCTGGTTTCCAACAGCTACTGGTCCTCTGACAAATTCTCCTCCCTAGGCTCCACTTACTTCTAGGGATGGGATTGTTTGGGTTTCTCCGACTAAGAACCATATAATTTTTCCTTTCTGGGAGTTCTACCTCACTTACGCATACACCTTCCAGACACCTGAATATTATCCACCTATGGCCTAGCTAGGCCGAGCTCTGCCCAAATGACCTGTTCCAGGCCCAGTGAATGCTGGGAGGTTTCTTTCTGAAGAGGAAGCTTGAATGAAGTTAGACCTAGCTAAGCCTCAAAGACTTAAGAGTCAGGCAATTTTGCCCAGGTGAACTACATTTAGGTGTCTGCAAATTGTGTGCATAACTCAAGTAGAATTCCCAGAATGGAAATTATGGGATTTGTAGTCCAATAAACAAGAACATCCCATTCCTATTCCTTTCACCAAACCCTGTGAAGGGCAAAATGTCCACTGAATCGTGCTTGGGTTGAGCCTGAGGTGCTCTGCTTTTGGAGCCCAGTTCTTGCCGATTTCTACGGTGGAAAAACAAGAAGGGGAAGCCATCCTTAAATGTACTAAATAAATAAATGAAATAAATAAATAAATAGAAATCTGAAATAAATACTTGTGTCCTATCTCATCATGGGTGCAGGCAGTTCCGCCCACCTGTAATCCCCAGTCCCAAGTGCTGTTCTGTAAAGGAGGAAGCCATGACTGGACTGAGTGCCACACTTTGATGCAACCTCCTCCTGCCAAACTATTTATGGCAGTATGGTTGCTAAAGTTTGTAGAGTAGTGGTTCTTCCCAAAGTTGAATCTCTGGATGTTCTTAGACAAAAATTCCACAAGCCTTCACCCCCATCTGTCCCATCCAAGATTTGCTGGGAGGTGTAGTCCAAGAGCATCTGGGGACCCAAGGTTGGGAAGCACTGTTATAGAACATGAGTAGAGGAGTCTCTAGACCGCCCTGACTCTTCACTGGATCTTTTTGGCTTCCCCCAAATGCCCTGAAACTTTTCCAGAGCATCATCAGTAAGTGCCTTCTGAGTTTCCTCATTCTCTACAAGGCTGAAAAGCCTGTCTTAAGGCTTAGATACTGACCACAAGACATAGAGGCTTAAGTTAAACCATACAGGGTGTTGTTGAACCCACTGCCTTGGCATAGATGCATCCAGTCCCCCCCCCCCAAAACACACACACACTGAATGGGACTTCTCTGAAACTAAAGTAGGCCTTCTAAGAGGTCCCCTGCCCTTAATGTCTAGTTTTGAGAGAGAAAAATTAAGTTCCAATGCTTACAGGTCCAGATAGTAAGAAAACTCCTTCTGATGGGAAATGTATTCATGGGAAACCTCCTGGTTCTGGCTTGCCCTGATTCATGAACCCCCTTCCGAGTGCAGTGGCAGAAAAGCATTGCATCCATCCTCAGATTGGCATCTCATGCTCCTCCTGAATGCCTTCAGTGGAGCCCGTCTGGGGCTTTGCCAAGCACGGGCTGGAATAACATGTTCAATTTCACATGTCGATCTTCAAATTGCAAGGTTCGGCTTAAACAGCAGGAATCTCTCTAATCTTCAGAAAATGACACATCAGAAATGATGTTAAAGTATTAAAAATAATATTTTTGAAATGTATAAGACAAGGAAGAGAACAATGGAACAGGGAAAAACTAAAAAAGACAAACATATCCTGGCAGTTTAAAGACTAACTGTTCTATTTTCAAGGTGAGCTCTCATGAATTATGTCTACTTCCTCAGGGGACATGGCCATCCGTTATACAGGGCCCCAATATAAAGAGACACACATTGCAAATTGTGTGAGTCCTTGTGACATTTCACATCTAGCAATGACTTCTTTATTTTTGGAGCTTTGCTCTGTAAAAAGCTACAATAGCTGGTGGGTATAGGAGCTTCAAGCTATAGAAACAACACAACAGCAGAAACAACAGAAAAGGCAGAACTATTTGACACCTTCTTTGCCTCCATTTTCTGCAAAAAGGAAAAAAAGAGATCCGTTGGGACAAATGGTAGATGAGGTAGGATGGGAATTGCAACACAGAATAGGTAGAGAGGTAGTACATGAACACCTGGAAACATTAAATGAATTTAAGTTTCCTGGGCCAGGTGAATTACACACATTGCAAATTGTGTGAGTCCTTGTGACATTTCACACCTAGCAATGACTTCTTTATTAAAGGATATTAAAGAACTGGCAGAAGTAATTTCAGAACTATTGACAATAATCTTTGAGAAGTCCTGGAGAACAGGAGAAGTCCCCATCAATTGGAGATGGGCTAATTTTGTCCCTATCTTCAAGGGGGGGAGAGGATACACATAACTACCACCCAGTCAGCTTGACTTCAATTGCTGGCAAGATCCTGAAAGGAATAGGAATGCTAGGGTCCACTGCCTGCAGGCAGAGGCTATGCAAAATGCAATGAGCAGTCCGGATCTTTAGAAGATAGGAAAGAGATTTATTGGTTGTCAACCAGAGAAATCTCACTCGTCGGTGATCGGGTGAGAAGTCCACTGAAGAAAGGAAATGCAATATATTTTATAGACTTACAACCACTCTTCTTTCTCCCCGCCCGCCTGAATTTACGTCATACCCATCTGTTACATACATCAAACATTAATTGACATCTTTGGCAATTTATTTTGTACTTGGGTCCATAATTGCCATGTTTGATCTAACTTACAGGCTGGGAGCGCTTTTCGTCCTTGGTACCATCTTGGCTAGGGAGGCGCTCTAAGTGAGCTCACAACAGAGATAAGACTTTCTTGGACGGCTGGCTACACTGTGTGTAATTATTAAGCAGACAGTCTGTAATTATTTAACTAGCAATGCTGTCATTACAAGAAGTCAACACAGGTTACTTAAAAACAAGTCATGCCAGACCAATTTGATCTCTTTCTTTGATAGAATTACAGGCCTGGTGGTTGAGGGGAATGCTGTGGATATTGCTTATCTGGACTTTAGTAAGGACTTCAATAAGGTTCCCCATGGTATTCTTGCTAAGAAGTTAGTAGAATGTGGGATAGATAGTGCTACTGTTAGGTGGATTTGTAATTGGTTGACTTATCGAACCCAAAGGGTGATCATAAATGGCCGCTCTTCAGCTTGGAGAGACGTGACCAGTGGGGTGCCCCAGGGTTCTGTTCTGGGTCCAGTGCTGTTCAATATCTTTATTAATGACTTGGAGGAAGGAATAGAGAGTATGCTAATTAAATTTACAGATGATTGGGAGGGGTTGCTAATTCCCTAGAGGATAATATGAAAATCCAAAAAGATCTTGACAGATTAGAGCCCTTGGCCAAACTAACAGAATGGGGTTCAACAGAGGGAAATGTAGGGTGCTGCATCTAGGTAAAAAGAATGAATTGCACATATATAGGATCGGAGACACCTGGCTGGAAAATACTACCTGTGAAAGGGATCTGGGAGTCTGGGTGGGCCACAAATTGAACATTAGCCAGCAGTGTGATGCGGCAGCCAAGAAAGCCAATGCGATTCTTGGTTGTATCAGCAGAACCCTAGTGTCTTGATCAAAGGAAGTGATAGTATCACTCTATTCTGCTCTGGTCAGATCCCACCTGGAGTACTGTGTCCAGTTCTGTGCACCTCAATTTAAAAAGGAAGTTGATGACCTTGAACAGGCCCAGAGGAGGGTGACCAAGATGCTTGAGGGTCTTACGAGGAGTGGCTTAGGGAGCTGGGAATGTTTAGCCTTTCAAAAAGAAGGGTGAGGGGGACATGATAGCTGTGTTTAAATATTTAAATATTTGATGTGGGGCAATGGTCTCAAACTACAGGAAAAATTATTTATTTATTTATTTATTTATTTATTTATTTATTTATTTATTTATTATTGGATTTTTATACTGCCCATCTGGCAGCGAGGTCACTCTGGGCGGTTTTAAACATTAGGAAGAACTTCATGACAGTTAGAGTTGTTTGGCAGTGGAATATGCTGCCAGGGAAAGTGGTAGAGTCTCCTTCTTTGGCAGTTTTTAAGCAGAGGCTGGATGGCCATCTGTCGGGAGCACTGTGATAGGGGTTCCTGCATGGGAGGGGGATGGACTAGGTGGCCCTTGATGTCTCTTCCAACTCTATGATTGTAACACACTCAGATGTTGCAATGACAAGGCAACACACAGAGGGATCTTGGAGTTTAGTACTCTGCTTCCACATGCGGCTGAAGCCTTTTATTGCCTAAAGTCTTAAGAAGGCATCAACAGAGGGTAGGCAATCATTAACAGATAACGGGGGATCCAGACCTGTCAAGTGTCCCGTATTGCCTGGGAAACTCCCATTTTTACCGCTCTTTCCCACCATCTTCCCCAATTATTATTTTCCCATAAATGTTCCATATTTTTAAAAAATCTGGTACCCGCCAGGCAGGCTCTTCTCTTATTTTTCTTTCAGGATTCTTCAACTATCAACAGCAGGGGACCCCAAACTACAGCCAGCCAGGGGCCTGAATCCGCTGGCAATTGCACCCCCCCCCCCCTGTGAGATGGGGGTGCACAAGAGCCTACATTTGAATATACATTTATCAAGGAGCCGCTCTCCTCCCATCAGCTGTTCAGCGCTTGCTTAATCCATTTCTCTCTCCCCCCCCCGGCCTTCCTCCTCCTTTGACCCCCCTCCCTTGTGGGAAGCCTCCCTCCCTTCTCCATGGTTTCTGGGGGAGCTTCATTACCACCTAGCCTTCTTGAGAGTTTCTCCTCCGAAAAGACTGGCAGGAGGGGAGCAATATGCAGGGAGGGAGGGAGGGGGCAGGTTAGGATGGGGTGAGGTTGGAGATACGGGGAATCTTTAGTGTCATCTAGATGGCCGAGTAGACCTTGCATGGAGGCCTTCCAAGGGGCCAGTGGCTTCTTTCTGGTCTCATCCTGGTGGAGATTTGGGAGGGCGATGGGGAGAGAGAGAAAGACACCCCGAGGGCAACAATGAGCCAGACATCCCTTTGGGAGAGGATGGGGGGAGTTTTCCCCCTTTCTGCCTTCCCCCTGAATCCTACAGGCACTGGTGGCTGGACAAAAAGGGGGGCACAAGAGGAGGCCACATGGCTCTCCTCCACCCAGTTGTTTCCCCATTGCTTCCTTTAGAGAGAAGTTAACTGCACCGAGCCTCTCCTGTCCCCTGCTGCAGCCAGGATTCTGCAGTTCCAATCACCTAGTTTGAAAAGTGGTTTCCTCTCCCCACCCCTGCTCTTCTGCTGTCAAGATTCACCAGTCAAAAAATCACCTCATTTGCAAACAGGTCTCCTCCACGGAGCCTCTGCCCTGAATGAAGCCTGGATTCCCCAGTCCCAATCACCTCGTTTGCAAGCCTGGATTCCCCAGTTGCAGCTTGGATTCCATATCTTCTATCGCCTGGTTTGCAACTCTCCCCTTTTGCAGCCAGGATTCCATGGCCATAAAACCTTAGGCTAAACATTTTTTCTTATTTTCCTCTTCAAAAAACTAGGTGCGTCTTATGATCAGCTGCATTTTATGGAGCGAAAAATACTGTGTGTGTGAGTGTGTGTGTGTGTGTGTGTGTGTGTGTGTGTGTGTGTGTGTGTGTG
>JAHTLZ010000070.1:423888-446490 GCA_023846285.1 Phrynocephalus versicolor | reverse complement strand
GTGTGTGTGTGTGTGTGTGTGTGTGTGTGTGTGTGTGTGTGTGTGTGTATTTCTTGTACACCTAACTTAACATTTGAGAGATACTGGAGCTTGGTTGTGCTTATGGAATGGCTTGTGACGGGTGTCAGAAAATTTCCCTTATTTTCAAATTCAAAACTTGACAGGTATGGGGATCACATAGTCCCCTAGACATCCAGGTGCCTCACAGGGCTTATCTGAGGGTGGCAGGCAGATGTTTGCCCTGCAGCCCATCTCACAGGCATCCTGGCTGATTGGATGGGGAGATACGGAGCCCAGATGGATTCCTGTTTACATGGGCTTAGTCAGTGTTAGCGAACCTATGGCACGGGTGCCAAAGGTGGCCCTCGGAGCCCTTTCTGTGGGCCCCCGACATCGCCCCTTCACAGCCACCTGTATTCAAGTTAAATTGCTGTATTGGCACTTGGCAAAAAAAAATTTAGTGGGTTTTGAACCACACTTTGGGCACTCGGTCTCTAAAAGGTTTGCCATCACTGGGCTTAGTTATGGAATCCATTTCCCTGAGCTCAGTGGGTCACCGCGCAGGCAGAGGTAAGTGGCTTCCAAGGAACCTTACCCGTGCAGGCATCCTGGGTCATGTCATCTGCCCAAGGGGAGCACTGCTCCATCTCCGCTTTTCCTTCTTTTCAGAACTGTTCAAGCTGCCGATAAAGTCTTGGGGGCTGAGTGCGAGAGACCAGTGCTGCAGAGGGTGTCAGCCAGAAAATCATGGAAGTGACACAACAACACAGACAGAACATAAAGGATAGTAGGAGGATAGCATAATAAGCAACTTGTTTTAGGAAGCTGAAGTTGGGGAGCGTAGAGGAAATGAGGTCCCAGACTGAGGTGGGGACCGCATGGATATTGTTATGGAGGCTCTGTTGAAACTGTGAGCGCTCATCCTCTCTGGTCTTGTTCACCACCTGAAATCTCACTGCACATTTTTTTTTTTTGCTAAGGGCACCTAATTTTACATATACCTTCCTTATACCTGTGTTCATATTATAATATAACCTACTCTGAGGTAAATCTCAGACAGGGAAACACTCCGGGGTGCATTGTGGACAGGGGGAAGTATACATTGCATGAAATAACAAAGTGCAATACATTGTACAGCGTTATAGCATGGAACACATGACATGAATAACTGGAACACATAGTACAATTATCATGTGGAAAACATTGTCTAAACATGAGCCATCTGTCGGTGGTACTTTGATGGGGCTCCTGCATGGCAGGGGGTTGGACTGGATGGCCTTCGAGGTCTGTTCCAACTCTACGATTCTATGAACAGGGTAGAGTCATGGAGGCAAGGGATTTCTAGTAATATACCATTTCTGTTCGCAGTTTCTCATACAATTTTTCAAGATCTGGTATAACATTTAAGTTTATAGTAGGTATCGGCACAAAACGGAAAACGAAATGCTGTTTTGTAGTGCCGTTACATAACAAAATGAAACAACACGAGGAAGCAGCATTTCGTTACAGATGAAATGAAAGGGTGTTTTTAAAAAAAGCTCTGGACTTTTTTAAAAAACCTTTTCTCTCTCTCCCAAGCTGCACCAGCTGATCAGTGCTAAGGTGGGGGGGGGGAGTGGACAATGCCCCAAAACTGTTAGCACACACAGCCATATTACACTATAAACTAGGGATGGGCACGAAATGAAAAAAGTATGTTTCATTTCGTTTCCTTTTCTCTCCCCACATTTTTTATTTCGTTTCATATGATTTTTTTCAAAAAGATTCATATGAAATGAACCACTAATGAAATGGTTCGTGAGGGGGGTTGGCTGGAAAGTGGTGGAGAGACAACAATTTTTTTTAAAAAGCCCTGGGCTTTTAAAAAAAACTTTCCCCCTCTCCCCAAGCCCCACCTGCCAGCTGATCTGTGCAGGGGTATTTGGGGGAAAACTCCCCCAGCCCAGTGCCCATCAGCTGGCAGGTGGGGCTTGGGGAAGGGGAAAAAGGATTTTTAAACAAAGCCCAGGGCTTTTAAAAAAACTTTTGTCCCTCAGCCACTTCCCCCCCCCAAAAAAAACCATTTCGTTAGTGATTCATTTCTAAACAAAAAATGTGGGAGAGAGAAAAGGAAATGAAACGAAACATAATTTTCGTTTCATGCCCCTCCCTAGTTTATAGTGTAATATGGCTGTATGTGCTAACATTTTTTGGGCCATTGTCCATCTGTCAAAGTTTGTGGGAATGATACTGTCCTTACTTGTTTTTCTGGTGCTTGAGGCATATACAGTGATTTTCATGAATGGCTAAGAATTCCTATATTCATAGGCTCACATAATCATAGAGTTGGAAGAGACCTCAAGGGCCATCCAGTCCAAATCCCCTATGTAGTTTCTTCAATTGTGAGTTCATGGTTTCTGCAGTGAGAAATGTTCCTCAATTTGAAAGCAACAAGCATGGGCTTTTGAGATCCTGGTGGAAACTCTGCTCCCATGTGCTGTTGACATGGCTGTAGGCTATTTCTAGTGTTCCCCTGAGGTTGGTGCATGTCTGCATGGATCCATACCTGTGAGGAGAGAAGAGAGAGGCCCTGACTTTTTTCTCCCAGGGTTATATGATTGCAATGCAGGGAAACCCTTCCAAATGCTATGGCACACAGGCCAATTTTCTAGAATTTGTTTGAACTTCTTACTGTTGAAATTCTTACTGTCTTTTTCCAGTATAGTGGGGTTTTCTCCTCATTTCTTCTTTTTAAATTTTGAAAATTGTGCGGGTTTCAAGCATCTCATATAAAACGGGAGAAATTCTGTTTGGACCTTTGAGGCTATTTTGGGGGAAAAGACAGAAGCATTAGTTTTGCTGCAATACATTTCCTTCGCTTGCTGGCGTTCCTCCCCCCCCCCCCCCCGCTTTCAGAAGTGTTTGCATTAATGTCAAGCAAGCCTTGAGGATTTCTCTTAAAGGGAAGGACCAGAAGGTTACCCTCCTGGATCTCCTTTGTTTTTTGTGCTTGCTTGAGCCAAAAATGTAAGGCACATGGATTTTGTTGTCTGCTAAGAGGTTTGTTGGTTTGCTTTAAGCAGTCCACCTTAAAGCAGATCCTAAGGTGCTACCTGTGTCTACAGCTAGTGTTAGGAAAACACACAAGTGGTCTTGCTTGGGGCTAGTGATTGTTGTGAAGGCTTGCAGCAAGAGAGAGGAAATTGTCTTTTTGCAGAGACCATGCAAAACTGGCTAGAAGGTGGTTACTGCTATCTTGTTACAAATTACCTTTGAAAGCAATGTTTTTGTTTGTCACCTCACACGGGGGAGGGGGAGGATTCTGCTGCATGGATTCTCCAGGACAGGGAGATAATGATCTTGTTTCGCCAGGTGAAGTGGCTGTTACTGTGGGCTGGCATTTTCTGCTGGTAAAAATCTCTGTTACACTTTTGACATGCTCTATATAAATTTATTTATTTATTTATTTATTTTATGGCTTATATACCTCTCGTCTTCCCAAAGGAACTCCGGGCGGTTCACAACAGAACAAGAAAAACAACAAATCTTGGAAAGTTGGAAAGTCCGTAAAGCTGAAAGGTGTTGGTGGAAAAACCAGACTGAAACAGATAAAGAAACAGTGAAAGGCCATTGGAAAGCTTATTCCAAGGCAGTGGAAGCAGCAAATAAATCATTTTTCTCTACCACCATTGCTTCCGCACGGAGTCACCTAGGAGAGCTTTTCTGAATAGTCAAGAGTCTGCTACATGCTGACCCACAGGTGGATAACACAGACCACTCTGTAACTTGCTGCAAACAATTCACACAACACTTGACAGATACGGGCTGACCTGAATGCTACTATTGATCCAAAGCCTATAAATAAAGCTATCCCCCTTGCCTGCCCTGTATTAATGGATGAGTTTCAGCTCCTACAGCCTGAGGATATGTTCAGGACCCTTGGGAAGATGAGGGCCACCACATGTCTGTTGAACTCTTGCCCTTCCTAAGGATCATAAGAGCTGCCAGAGAGGGTCTGGCAGACCCTCTCTGGCAGCTCTTATGGAAGAGTAGTGAATGCCTCCTTACAACAGGGCAAGATTCCAGCATGCTTAAAGGAGGCAACAGTAAAACCATTGTTTAAAAAGCCCTCCTTAGACCCATTGAAACCGAACAATTACTGACCAGTATCGAATACCCCATTCTTAGGAAAAGTTCTAGAGCGGGTTGTGGCCTCACAGCTCCAGAGATTTCTGGATGAGATAAACTACCTTGATCCTTCTCAATCTGGCTTCAGGCCTGGTTATGGGACATAGAAGACCTATGGAGGGAAATGGATAAGGGATCTGTGTCCCTTTTGGTTTGACTGGACCTTTCAGCTGCTTTTGACGCTATTGACCACAGCATCCTCCTGACTCATCTCTCTGAAATGGGACTTGGGGGCACTGCATTAAGGTGGCTCCGGTACTTCCTGCAGGAGAGAATGCAAAAAGTGGAGCTAGAGGACTCGTGTTCAACACCACGACCACTGACCTGTGGAGTCCCCCAGGGTTATTTAAAATGTATATGAAACCAGTGGGGAAAATTATTTGAAGTTTTGGGGTTAAATGTTACCAGTGTGCTGATGACACTCAACTCTATCTCTCATCACCTCCAGATTCCAAGGAAGCTGTTTTGACTTTAGATCAGTGCTTAGCTTCGGTAATGAACTGGATGAGGATGAACAAACTGAAACTAAACCCAGACAAGATAGAGCTGCTGTCTAACCCGAACCCGAACCTGAACCCGAACCCGAACCCTGACCTTAACCTACAAAGCACAGACTCGGGTGCTAAGGTCATCAAGAGAGGCCTTTCTCTCCATCCCACCACCTTCACAGGTGCGTCTCATAAGAACACATGAAAGGTCCTTTTCAGCTGTTGTGCCCAGACTCTGGAACTCCCTCCCACTAGAGGCCAGGACTGCCCCATCTCTGCTGTCTTTCCAGAAACAGGCAAGCTTTCCCTGAATGAGGGACCACCTACTATGTTACTCTTATATGAATTACCATGCATGATTACATTGACTGATTTCATAAGAACACCAGTGTTTCCATATTTACTTTCCACCCTCATAATAGATTTCTTCTTTTTGCATGCTCTTTGTAGCTTTAATGTTACCTTTTAATGTTCTAAGATGCCTCTTCTAATTCCCTGTTCTTAACTTGAATATGTCTTAAATGTTCTGAGCTATATATTATCCCTCATTATTTTAAGTCACCTTGGGTCCTTTTCCAAGCAGAAAGGTGGGGTAAAAATTTTCAAATAATAAAATAAAATAAACAATTCCCCTAAAATCTTCATTGAAAGTCTACAACAGGGGTCCTCAAAGTTTTCAAACAGTGGCCCTGTCCGCCTCCCAGACACCGCTGGGGGCCGGACCACAGTCCAAAAAAAAGGCCGAGATGGAAAAAAAGGGGAGAGAGGGGAAAGTGGGTGGAGTCCCTCTGTGTTCGGCCCATTATCGGCATGCCTCTGGGGTCCTAGCCATGCCTCCTGCTCCGGGTCGCCGCCCTGAGGTGCCACTGCTGGGATCCCTCTGGTGTGCCTCCTCCAACTCCTGTGGCGGTGGAGGCTCGAGTGGCTCTCCTTCTTTCCTTCCTTGCGTCGGGAAGGAGGCGACAGCCCAGGCAAACTCGGCCCCTTCTTGCCTCCTGGGTGGCCACTCAGGATGAAGAGTAGCAGGCACAGCAGGGGCGGCAAGGCATGGATCTGGCCGTGTGCACCCTTGCTGCACCCTGGAGGGAAAGCCGCCTCCTCTCCTGGCCTGGCCCAGCCGGGCTTGATGTGCGGCAGGTGAGGGAGAGAGGGAGCAAAGGCTGGGAAAGGGGGAGGGGAGGCAGGAAGGCCTGCCCAAAGCCACCCACAGCCCACTCACTGGCCGAGCTCAGCCAGGCTGCAGCACTCGTTTGGCTTGCCGGCCTGCCTGTCACTGACTGGGGACCAATGCAGCCCTGCCAGCCTCCCAGGAACCAGGCCTGGTCCACCATTGGCCTTCCCTTCCCTCCTCTTCTTTCTCCGCCACCTCCTCCTTGCTGGTCTCTAACTTGGTGGTGGCGGCGGTGGCCTCAGCCTCCGGCCATCACTGGGCTCCCTCCTCCCCTCCTCCCCTCCCTCCACAGAGCAGGGCGGCGTCTCATAGGGGGCCACGCTTATGGGAAGTAGCTCCGTTTCCCCCTCAGTCACCTGCTGTCCATCCCTCCATCGGTCCACTGCTGTGGCTGCTCCGGCTCGGAAGGCTGGCAGTGCATCTGCCTGCTCCCTTCCTTCCTCACAACCATAATAATAACACAGCGGTGGCGTGGGTGCATGGGTGGGGCCCCAGGCCACGGAGGGAGTGGGGGACCTTGCTGCAACCCTCTTGTTTTAAAGTGTCCCACTTGGCTGCAGCAGGTGCCCCAATGATCGTGGGGGGGGGAACAGGGGACCTTGTTGCAGCCCTCCTGCTTTGAACTGCCCCACTAGCCAGCCCGCCGATCATCTGGGCGGAGGGTGGGGGAGTGGGGGAAGCAACACAGACCACCTAAGCCAGGCATGTCCAAACTTTGGCCCTCCAGATGTTTTGGACAACAACTCCTACGGTCCTTTGTCACTGGCAATCTAAGCTTTGAATTCTGGGAGTTGTGGTCCAAAACATCACGAGAGCCGAAGTTTGGCTATGTCTGACCTAAGCAGTAGAAGCAGCTGCGGAGGCCAGCTTGCTTGCTTGCTCTCGAAGTGCAGGGTGAGTGTGGTGGTGGTGGTGGTGGGGTCTGCAATTGATAACGTGGGCCGGATTCAGGACCTTGGGGCCATATATGGCCCCTGGGCTGTAGTTTGAGGATCCCTGGTCTACATTATGCTAAAACCCTTCAAATCCTACTGTAAGGGATGACCTGCACAGTAAGCTGGGGGCTTTGTGCAGGAGAGTTACTTCTTGCTACATAATCTAGACTAGTGGTTCTCCATGCCCCCCCACTCCCCCCACACACACCTGGGCTAGATGTCTCTGTCCAAACAAGCTATAAAGTGGGGGAAGGAGAAAGGAGAGCAGGATTTTTCTCCTCTGGCTTAGAGATGGAATTTTGCAGGTTGCTAGGGACAAAAGGGACGGGGGTGTCTGCAACTGCCCCTGAAGGACTTGCTTTTTTGCTTTGCTGCAATTGCTTTTGCTTTGTGGTTGGATATTTCAACTTGCTATGCATTTGTAAATCTCAGGGACAGAGGAAAGGAAAGGAGGAAATAAAGGACCGGGGGTGTCTACAAATATCCCATAATTCTCAGAGGTTTTGCCCAATGGGGGGCCTTTGGCCGCCCAGAGCTGCTCCCAGAAATCTTTCCACCGATCTTTAGAGGCTCAGAAAGGGGGGGGGGTTGCATTTGTTCTGGTGGCTAAATTCTTTTCTCAGGGAAAGGAGGTTAAAAATCCTGCACGGAGTCTTTGCTCTATGGATTTTTCTTTGGTTTTGGGGCAAATCTGCTTTGTTCCAGCACTGGGCTGAATTCTCTAATTGTCCTCCTGTATTTAGCTCTGGTTTGGTTAAGAGGTGAGCTGAACTCTGTACATGCTCTGGAGAAGTCCTCAACTTCTGATCCATGTAATGCCTTCCAAGAGCAGTGAGATTTTGAGGCTAAAATTGTTCCAGTGCTGGCTCTATCTGCGCCTGGCACAAGATGTGGCTTCTAGGCATTTCCCTGGGCAAACCTTCCCAAGGTTACTGCTTCTTGCTGGAATGTTTCCTAATGGCAGGGAAATCTCGTGGCTCATCTGAAAAGTAGGCATTTTGAAGCTGGCAGGTTAAAATAGGGTGTTGTTTTCAAGCTCTGATACCAAGTCATTAATCTCCAGCTTTGTGATGTTCTGGACTGATTCAGAATTTGATCCTTGTTACATTTGAAAGCCGTACACGTGTTGGGACCATTGTCAATTGGCCCTTCACTGCAGCTGGGTGGGGGGATGAGACCTGGGGTGGGGGGAAGCAAGGAGAGGCATGAAGAAGATTAGATGGAGACCTGGCATAATTTTCCCTCCTTAATGATTCCCTTTGCTTGTTTTGTTCGATTCTGTTTTCCCCTCCTAGGTAGAAGTGAAGTGGTTTGTGCATTGCCCACTGTCTTTCAAGTCTCCAGAGGAGAATGCTTTTTCAGTAACCTCATCAAAGGATGAGCTTGGATTCAGATAAGCTTTTCAAGGAGGAAGTCAGGGTTATAATTTTCAGAGACTTCTGAATGTCACCTCCAATTTTCAAGTCTTCAATTGGAATGCCAGTTCTTGGAAGCTGCACAGCTTCAGATATTGAAATTGTTGACCTTTGAACTCAGGCCTTCTCAATTCCTGGTCATCTTAAGGCTGGCAGATCTTGGAGTTGAAAGTGTCGGAGATTTCTGACTTTATAATAACACAGTTTCTCAGAAGTGCAAATTACAGTGGAATTGGTGCTAAACTCCCCATTAACTAGAGAGTCCAAGAAATCTTTAGTGTACCAAATTACCTGTCACTTTCTCTGTAACGCAACATAATTCTGTCGCTTTAGGAAAAAATGGCCATAATTTGAAATTTCAGAGGAATTTCTAATTGAATCGTCACTTTGCTTGGGTGCTCTGCATTGCCAAAGCTTCTGTGTGTGTCCCCTTCTCCCGGAGAGGCCAGGATGCACCCACCATCCCTATTGCAGACTGCTTCTTCCTCGTTGAGATTCTGCCCCACTCCTCCCGTTCTCCACCACAGGGACTGGCAGGTAATAGCAGCTGAACCTTGCCCACTTTGGCACTATTCCTAGTGGCTCCTTATAAATATTTAGATCTAGCCAGGCAGACGACAGGGCATTTCTGCTGAAGCTTTGCAGAGCAACTCAATGGAACGTTTCCAGAAAGATGCCAACTCTCTAGGGAATCAGGTTTTGAAGTGCATTGAGAGGCAGCCCTGCAGGCTAAGCAGTGCAGTGACTAAGGAAAAGCAAAACAGTTTGGGCAACAACTATCATCAGTGCTTAATGAGTGACTGGACAGAACCCCACAAACAGAAAGGGTAGGTGTATAACTTTATGAAAAATGGACAGACCAGAACTACTGGCGGCCAAAGGTGGTCCAGAACCCGTGGACAGTATTAGCACTACAAAAAGAAAATGACCGGGTGAAGGGAGACCACTGACATTCATTGGGAAAACCACTGACCATACAGTTTGGATCACAGACATGCAAATCTTTTGGATACCAAATTGGGTGGGGTTGCTAATTCCCTAGAGGATAAAATGAAAATCCAAAAGGACCTTGACAGATTAGAGTCCTGGGCCAAGGCTAATGGAATGGGGTTCAACAGAGGAAATGTAGGCTGGTGCATCTAGGTAAAAAGAATGAATTGCACAGATATAGGATGGGAGACACCTGGCTGGAAAATAGTACCAGTGAAAGGGATCTGGGAGTCTGGGTGGGCCACAAATTGAACATGAGCCAGCAGTGTGATGCGGCAGCCAAGAAAGCCAATGCGATTCTTGGTTGTATCAACAGAACCATAGTGTCTAGATCAAGGGAAGTGATAGTACCACTCTATTCTGCTCTGGTCAGATCCCACCTGGAGTACTGTGTCCAGTTCTGTGCACCTCAATTTAGAAACGATGTTGACAATCTTGATGAGGGCAACCAGGATGATTGAGGGTCTAGAGGAAATGTCTTACGAGGAGCAGCTTAGGGAGCTGGGAATGTCTAGCCTTACAAAAGGAAGACTGAGAGGGGATATGATAGCTATGTTCAAATATCTGAAAGGATGTCACATTGAAGAACGGACTGGTTTGTTTTCCATGGCTTCAGAGACTAGGACATGGGGAAATGGTTTTAAACTACAGGAAAAGAGATTCAATTTAAACATTAGGGAGAATTTCATGACAGTTAGAGCTGTTCGGCAGTGGAATATGCTGCCACAAAAGGTGGTGGAGTCTCCTTCTTTGGAGGTTTTTAAGCATAGGCTGGATGGCCATCTGTCGGGAGTCCTCTGATGGGGTTCCTGCATGGCAGGGGGTTGGACTAGATGGCCCTTGAGGTCTCTTCCAACTCTATGATTCTGATTCTATGAAATGTCTTTTTCTAAAAGAGGATTGAGCCAGGTGACAGAAAAACACAGCATCCAACCAGAGAAGACTTTTTCACTCAAGGGAGGTTTACCCAAGTGTTGATTTATCACCCAGCCGTTGACCCCCCCCCAATAGGTTTTCTCCCTAGATGAGCCTTGCAATAGGATATTGCACCTCTTGTTGGCACCTTTAAGATGAAGTGACTGATCATAGCACAAGCTTTCATGAACATAATTTCTCCAATGCAGGGAATGGCTTATGGGGCAATATACATACAGTATTTAGGGTAAAGGATGGGAGGCAGACATAAAAATGAAAGTAAATATCAAAACAGAATTATAAGCAGTGACTGTTACTTTCAACATTTTGGAACTGGATGTTATGATAATAATTTGTACCTGACGTTAGCTTGCCAAATACAGCAGCTTCTACCCATTTTCTGTTTTCAGGCCGCACGGAAAAGCAAATAAAACTGTTAAAGCCATGTCCACTGCTTCTGGAATCCCAGAACGTCCACACAACCATTTGGGTACTTAGGGCATAGACAGTAATTCACTGCGAAGCCATGATACCTGTTCTGGACAGACTGAACTTGTGCATGTATCCCCCAATCTCCCTTTAAAGTTCTTTTGTGCATAGTAGTCACTTTAACAACCGCCACATAAAACTTTTGGGCAGAGAGGAGGCACTGAACTGAGTGTGTACAAGAGTCAGATGACTCCACGGAGCCCACCAGCATTATTTCACAACATTTCCCCCCTGGTTTGCTGCAGTGTTGCCACTGGGTGCTACATCATTTGTTGCTGGAATCTCTCTCTTGCCTCTCCCTCCCACTTACCCATGGCCTTTCTCCTGATCTTCCCTGCTGCACCACACTTCTATCTCTTTATAGGGGATCAATTACAGGGGCTTTGAACAAGGCTACAAACCAGTAGATTGGGCTGTGGGCCGCAAGCACACCTAGAACCCATATTCCTCAGGGGAGGGGGGGAGAGATAAAAGCTTTGATGCCTCTACCCTCATCTGAGCTCTAACCTGTCTTTTACAATGAACAGAGGGCATTACCCTTCAAGGGCTGCAGTCCATTATTGCAACTGCCCCCTTACTCTCACCAATGATGTGATCCACAGAAAGATCGCCTATGTGGCAGGAGGAGAGAAGGAGGGTTGTATCCAAGGGATGTGACAAATTCAATTTTAGCACATTTCTCTGACTCCTGCCTGCATTTTTCTCCTGCCTTGTATTCAGCTTATGACACTTTTTCCTTCTTCCATTGAAATGTAGACAATTTTGGGGCAGATTTTCTGTAGCATACACATTTATTTCCATATTTTATGTAATGCACACATTTAATTACATGTTTTAACCTAATTTATGCATGTTTCGACCACTGATGGAAGTGTGCTTGTGCATATTTTCCATGTACATACATTTCGGCTATTCTCATTTTACAATGTACGCATAACTTTGTGCACTCTTTATTTCTTCCAAAATTCCCAGCGGTCTCGCAAAGATATGAACTCTCGTTCGTCTTTTGACAACTCCCACGAGAGCCAGAAGCACAGTTTTCCTTGAGAGTGTCAGACGCAATGACATCCTTCCCCATCTCTGCGCTATCTCCCCACCGCACTGGTAGCCCGAGATCTTACTGCAACCTTTTTTCCAAGAGAAAGATGGAAAGAATCCCCCACACCATGGTAATTGTTCCTTAAATGTTATCTGCCCATACAAGCCCAGCACACGTCCCAAACAAACACTCAGCTCTCGCTCTCGCTCTCGCTCTCTCTTGTTTGCTCGCTCGCTCGCTCGCTCCCCCTTTCTCTGTCAGCAGTGATTCATTTCCCACAGAAAACTATTGCTTGTAGCTCTTTAATCTTGGAAGCGTTACAGAAATGGCACCAGTGCTAAAGCCCAGCAGCCGTGGCTGAAGCTGAAAGTTTGTGATTGCTGGACGAATGAGGCCCCAGAAGGGGTGCCAGGTGAGAGTTGCTTTGCTCCATCGCAAGGAAGAGGTTTTGCCCATACCCCGTGGGCTGGGCTGTGAATGAGCTTGCAGGGTTTTCTACAAAGTTTTGAAATTTAGTTCAAAAGGGGGACTGGAGACATAAATCATTAACATTAGTGCACTGGCTGGAGCTTCTATTAGCTACTGTTTTGGTACTGCCAGGGCGGGCAAGCAAAAGTGAGCTAGTCAGTTTCTGGACTGTGTTTGTAAGGTCACCTTCTCTCGTCCTAATAGGTGGCCTGAAAAACCAGCATGGTTTTTTTATTCCAACGATGCTGATGTTTTAAAGACAGGGGCCTGCAAAGACAAGACTCAGTGGCATTCTTATCAAATATAGGAGAGATGAGCCTACAATATGAGATGGCTTCCCTTTCGCTGAATGTCAGATTGTGCAGAAAGAGACATAACATTGACCACAGTGAGTCAGCAGGACAGGATAAGGATCCCTGCAGCTCCTTGCTCAAAAGTTCAGGTTTCAAAGGTTACTCCTAAATTTAAAAGTAAGTAAGTAAGTAAGATCTGTCTAGAAAAGCTTGTTTGCATCTGCCTGTAAAGTCTCATTTACCCATGGCTTGCCTATCCTCATTTGCAACTGGAGATTTCTTTGGTCATTCAGAGGAAGGGAAATTATATTTAGAGTTGTCTCGTTATTAACCCCCACCCACCCCCATTCTGCTTTCGGAGTCATTTTCTTTGCGCCCATTGCAATGGCCTAAATTTCCAAATCGCACTCCCCCTTGGTGTGGCATTTAACCTAAATTGGGCTTTTACAAGGCTTGAACGTTCACAACAGCCCCACGGCATCCTTCACAAGTAAATCACAACTAAACCTTCCTCTCTTAAATCATCAGCTCCCTCTTATAAATCAGAGGCCAGGAATGCGTATCAATCACGCCTGACTGTAAATCAGTCGGCCTTTTTTGTGGCAGAGAAAGGGAGAGAAAATGGGAAACAAGCAAGAGGCTTGTGTGTGACACCAGGAGGAGAATCTCAGGAGGGAGGCGATGGAGTGGCCAAAGAGGGAGAGGACGTGGCTTCCTCAGTTATTGCCTTTTCATCATCATCATCATCATCATCATCATCATCATCATCATCATCATCATCATCATCATCATCATCATCATCATCATCATCATCATCATCATCATTAAAAAAGATGCATGCTCCTCTCCTTCTGCCATCCAGTGGGATCTGAGGGCAGGATGAGTAGAGGAATGAAGCCACCTGGAGTGGCATTGGCACCTTCTACTTAAGCCGAAGGCGTCACAAAATCATTTCGCCCAGGAACATCAGCACTGGCTGGTAGCAGTGAAGTCTCTGCTGGGTTTTGGGGCAGGATTCTGTCCTAGCCCTACAGGGACTTGTCACGGGGTATTGACCCCTCAACATTTGGTGATTAAAGCAACAGCTGCCCCCACAGAGCATCTGGTGTTCGGCAATGGCCTTCATCAAGAATCAAGGTACACGTATTTGCTTCTTTTATTCTTGCAGGCAAAAAATGTTGCTGTATTTTTTACATTTTCTCCACGCTGACCAAGACTAACAGGCATTTTAAAGTATGTTCTATATTTTGGCACTTTTCTCATGAATAGTTTGTGGACATGGGTCTTTTTGTGTGCAGAAAACCTTCCTCCTTTTTTGCCAGACAGGCCTGCGTTTTAGACAAAACACAATTTTTTCAGTACCAAATGACACATTTTTCTTCAAAAAGAATAGAAGTATTTTTCAGGTGAAAAAGTGTTGGCCATTTTGAATATGAAATCTTGCAGTGGTTGCTGATGTTTTCCCCCAACAGGGTCACTCTTAGTGTTGAGGCACCTTTTTATATCATAGAATTTGTAAGTATTTTTTTAAAAAATCCTCTTCCAATCACTAACTGGTGGAGCTTGATCAGCTTCTAATTTCTCTTGAGATCAGCAGTCTTCAGAACAGACTGTTGGGGATGGTTCATGTGTGTGACGATGCTCCTGGTTCTCCAGGACATAACTGACTTGAGTTTGGCTCTGCGGGGGGAACAGCAGAGGACACTGCCTGCATGCAAGAAGTGACAGGATTTATCCCCTGCATCTCATTAAATGATCAGGAAGAAAATACATGAAAGTTAGTCTTTCTGCTTGCAAGCAAATACTAGCCAAATGGTTGCTGTGAGTTTTTCGGGCTGTTGGGCTGGTGTTCTGGAGCTTCTTCTTCTTCCTCCTCATGTTTCACCACTCAGTGGCTGGCATCTTGTTGGAACCAAATGCTTTGACAAGCAAGATCCCAAACAGATGAGATTCTTCTAGGCAAGGTACACGTGGGTGTATGCCATCCTTGAAAACTGTGCATGGAGGGGCCCTCGATCAGTAGCAAGGCATTCGTGCACAAGGCATTAGGAACATTCAGTCTGTTGTGACGTGGGGTTTAGTGATTTCAGCAGTGATTTCAGCTCTTAGACATAGCAGGCTGGAGACAGATTCTAGTGTAACAGCTCTTTATTCAGGGAGAGAACAAGACTGGGGACTGGGGAGAGGGAGCTACATTTATAGGAGCCAGGACTGGCTAGGAAAAGATACATTTTGGAGGGAACAATTACAACCAATCACAAAGCTGCCTTTTGGCAGAGACCAATAAGATTGAGGATCCAAATGCAGCAACTTGAATAAACCAATAGGCCTGTTCCCTTTGGAACAGGAAGGCAGTTACTTCAACATAAGCAAGTACAGATAATAGGAATACAGAACAATACACAACACAGTCCTAGCTACAAATTACGAAAATTAAGGCAGAGGACCAAAAAGCACCTGACAATCTGAGCAGTCAGCATCAGGCTAGATGGTGCCATGCTCATCTGCAATTGAAGACAATTTCCTTTGACTACACATTGAACAGATCTGGTCAGCAAACTCCACCCACCTCATGGTTTCTGGGGTTTTGGTGATCTTTGGCTGATTTAGGAGGGTGCTTCTTCAACAACCGTGCACACTTAGAATCACAAAACGCACCCCATTTACACCTTAATTGACACAAGCTTATAGGAGATGCCAACATGGGCGGATCCTCACGAGTCAAGGAGTCTTTGTTAGTTTTGTTTTTAAAATGAACTCCATAAGACTAACCTTCTCATTTCAAGCCCAGTTTTGAAAGAGTAAGAGGAATAAAAATGCCAGCACTCCACTCTTAAATGCTTTATTTTTTTTTAACCAGTTTAGGTTAAAATGTATGACAGACAAGTCTGTGTTATGTGATCATGTATTTTATTTAAGTGTGTTGGAAATCCGATCAAGATATCATTTACATAGCTTGCTGGCTTGCTGGAGTTAATTAGGCATTAAACAAAAACATTTTGCTAAAAACCTGAGCAGGGAGATTGTGCAGATCTGAACTCTGCTACAGCTGGAAGATCTAATGTCTGAGCTACAAGACGGTTACCTGAATATTGCCAGCTTTCCTTCATTACCAAGCCTGCAGCTATGGCTGGGGAGGTCGGGGGCTTCTAAGCTGGCATGGGTGCATGCTTGACCACTAGTTGGTTAGGATTTCTCTTGGGATTCCCCATATGTGCTGTGAAAAGGAAGAGCCAAGGTTACCAGACAAATTGGCCTGATCAGAACCCATTTGTATGAGATTCGGATCAAAGTGGCATGACCCAATTTGGTGCTGAAGGGAAGCAAAGCAATTTGCCTAAATTAAACCAGAGGCAGGGGCACCAGTCACTTTAGTCTAACAGTTTTTGAGAGGGGTAAAAAAATGCACCTTCAAAACAGATGGTTATAAGGTAGACCTCTGAAGCCAGCTGTCTAAAGACGGGCAAGATTAAGGATCGTTAAGGACTCTCTTTAAGGATAGCGATGTCTCCAAATTGCATGTCTTCCAGTGCAAGATTGAAACAACCAAATACAGTGGTACCTTGGTTTGTAATTCATTCTCTGGGCCATTTTGTATTGTGAAAAATTCTTAAACCAAACACAGTTTCCCATAGTAATGCATTGAAAACCAATTAATCCATTCTGCAAATGAATAAAAAAGGCAACACGGGGCATTTCTATTTAAAAGTTTCTTAAACCGATTCTTTTTGTCATGCGAACATCACACATCAATGTGTGCCTTATGAAAAAAACTTAAACCGGAGCATTCCATTGAAACTTTTTCTTAAACTGAGGCATCCCCATTTCCAATATTTTCTTAAACCGAGGTTTTCTTTAACTGAGGCATTCTTAAACCGAGGTACCATTGTAATGTCATAACTTTCAGTTTTTCCAGTGACGATCAACAGGAAGCTAGCAATCCAAAGACACAAATCAACAACATTCCAAAGCACAGACCCAATTAGATGGGCCAAGAGTGCTCTAGAACAAAGTGAGAAACATGTTTGACCCCGGCCTCTGCCTTCAAACCAAATGGGTGACCCATGCACATCCCCACACAGGTGTCGTCATTCTGGACATGTCATTGCATGTGACACAACTGTACAAATGGATTTTCTCATCTCCCAATTTTCTATGGGCCATTTGGGAGGGAGCGGGAAAATAAAATGGCCTTTCCCATCCTTTTGAGTAATCATTTGGGCTCTTCTTCCCCGATTCCATTTCCTCTGCACTCTCTCTCTCTCTCTCTCTCTCTCTCTCTCTCTCTCTCTCTCTCAAACCAGCATCCAGTGGCTGGCAGAGGTCATGGACCAATAGCCAATAGACAGCCTGTCCCCAGGGAGGGTCTCCTCCTCCGCTCCCTGCCCCCTCATCCTCTAAACCATCAGGGAGTTCAGAAAGGCCCTTGTTCCTCCGACAGCGATTTTGCAACACAAAAGAATACTAATGTTCACTGCCTTTTGTGAAGCCACTCAAGTTCATCAGTTGTACAAAGAAGAGAAATTAAATCAAGATTTAATTGGGAGATGGATGTTTTATTCATGCTCCTATCCACAGGAGAAACCAGTCTGTTGAAGGTAAAGACTTGGGGAGGAGGGGAGGAACACTTTTGAAAAGTTGTTTCTCTCTGATTAAACTGAAAGTAGTTCCTACTTCAAAGCCGGTGCACCTTTAATGTATTTTAAATGCTCCAACAGCTTGTCTCACTCCTTTGGTTGGTGCTCTGGGAAGGCCAAAGGGCAGGCCTCCTCCACCTAGACAGCAATAGCTTGGATCGCAGAACCGCTCCCTTTGGATCAGAAGTGTTCGACAGCCTGACGGTCTTCAAACAGGTTGGCAGGATCTCTGGTGGTTCTTCTGCGGGGCACAGGCCAACACTTCCTCGCCTCACACAAGGGACATGAGCTTGGAAGTTTCACAGGAAGTGGGAAGCTGGAACACACCCACTGTCCTTACTCCCAGCTTCTGTGCCTCACTCAGGTTTTCCTGGGCTTCCAACAGAGGTAACCAAAAGGCTGACGGGAACTACTAGCCAATCTTTAGATGGCCAGCTGTAGATGGGAAAAGGCTTGTGATCCCCAATTGAAGTACACATTCACTACACACAAGTCCTACCATTGAGAAGAAAAAAGCCAGGTTGGGGATAGACGGGGGGGGGGACACAACATCTTCCACAGAGAACACTCCTCTTTTTGAAATAACCTTCTGAAAGGATGTCATATTGAGAGGACTGATTTGTTTTCCATGGCTTCAGAGACTAGCACATGGGGCAATGGTTTCAAATTACAGGAAAAGAGATTCCATTTAAACATTAGGAAGAACTTCACGACAGTTAGAGCTGTTCTGCAGTGGAAGATGCTGCCACAAAGGAGGGTGGTAGACTCTCCTTCTTTGGAGGTTTTTAAGCAGAGGCTGGATGGCCATCTGTTGGAAATACTGTGATATGGGGGGGGTTTCCTGCATGGCAGGGGGTTGGACTGGATGGCCCTTCCGTCTTCCAACTCTATGATATTATGACACACACCAAGGACACCTTTGCTGCAGAGCAAAAGAGCACAACTCATAGCAGAGATGGAACATATGATTCGGTTGGGCATCAAATGCTGTTGGGGAAAAGCTTTGGATGGTGAATTTAAGTCTCCTGGGCCAGATGAACTACACCCAAGGATATTAAAAGAACTGGCAGAAGTAATTTCAGAACCATTGGCAATAATGTTTAAGAAGTCGTGGAGAACAGGGGAAGTCCCCATAGATTGGAAGAGGGTGAATATGTCATATGTCAGGAGCACTGTGATGGGGGTTCCTGCATGGCAGGACATTGGACTGGATGACCCTCAAGGTCTGTTCCATCTCTATGATTCTATGAAGCACCATCCATTCCAGGTGGGCCATCAGGAAATTTGAAAGGGCCCATCTGCAGTGAGGAGAGGATGGATGACACTCAACAAGAACACCTGGTCCTAGTTTCCACCACTAGAGTGAGGTGTGGTACAATACTGACATGTATTTTTTCTGGGACTGGACATTCGTTGAGAAGGTGCATGAAGCTAGCATGCTGGGCCTGTTGAGTGGCTGATTCTGCCTTTATGAACAGGCACCACCAAAGATGAACTAGTTTGGGCCCATCTCTCATTTGGTTCATTCCTGTGGGACCAGGGACCAGAGAAACACTCAAAATGGAAGGTTTTGAGGATCCACATTTCTTGTTGTTCCATGTGGTAAGGAACCTCCTGGTGCAGTGGTTAAATGCCTGTACTGCAGCTAAAACTTTGCTCACAACCTGGGGTTCAATCCCAGGTAGCAGGCTCAGGGTTGACTCAGCCTTCCATCCTTCCAAGGTCAGTAAAATGAGTACTCAGCTTGCTGGGAGGGGCAATGTGTAGCCTGCACACTGTAATTAAAAAACTGTAAACTGCCTAGAGAATACTTGAAGTGGTATGGGGCCATATATAAGCAGAACACTTCGATTTGCTTTTGATATCTAGTCTCATGCGCTGCCAGACGCATATGGTGGGGCCCCTGTGAGATACAGGAAGCTGGACTAGATGGGCCTTAGGCGTGATCCAGCATGGCTCTTCTTATATTCTTAATTATGTTCTTATGGTGACTCAAGAGTTAATCCAAATGTTGCCATTCCCACTGCTGGACTGAAATTGTGGTTTGGCAGCTTTCTGCTATTCCATGTGGGGATTTGGGCACAAAGGGTTGCTTGTTTGGCCTGCCGTACCTAGCACAAGAATGCAAAGGAAGGCAAGGTCCCTCTGGCTGTTGTGGGTGCCCTTCAGAAGGAGCCCTTGGTGCTTTCTTGGTTGGTGACGCTGCAACTGCCTTGGGAAGCTCAAACCTTTGTCAACCAGAAGGAGACACAAAAAGAAACATACGTTGTGCGGGAGACTCATTATTCAAACAATTCCAGGCCTTGCATCCGCACAGCGGTGACTTTGGAAGATGATGAACAATCTTATCTCTTGGGTGAAAAGAACCATTTGTTGTTTACTGTCCAGGAGAGAAAGCATAGCAGAAGAGCAGGGAAACTCAGAGAATAGTGAAGCAGGGTTTGAAAAGGACAGCAGCCACCTTTCCAAGGAAGGAGAGTGGCTTCTCATTGGGATCGAGCTGAGGTGAACTGAAAGAACGCATGCCTTGGAAGGGGACGGACAGCAGGAAGATTCTGTGTCCCATTGGCATGCGCTCCTTGCTGTCCTGAAATGGGCAGCAACAAAAGAGTTGGTGTGCCTCATCTTCAAACCTTTAAATAAAGGAGTATGAAAGCAGGATTTCAGCAGGAGATCCCTCACACATGCACAACATACAGGCATTCATTTTGGGGTCCACCTGGAACCTGCAGAGGTGCGAGGGTGGCTAGGTGGGACAGCAGACATCAACAGGAGAAACTGGATTCTTCAAATGGCAGTCCTTTGCGAGGACACTCTATCGGAAAGGATGTGTGTGATAAGATGTACACAAGCCTGCTCAGACACGGTCCCAGAACTTGGAAACATCATGTCTCCTACTCTGTCCCAGCCAGCTCTCGTCCGAAACACTGAGATATCCAAGCACTAGGTGACCTGCTGATTGTGGGCCACTCTCCCCAAAGAGTTACAAGTACAAACAATGTCAGCTTTGCATTGTTTTCATCCCAGGTTGTTGTTGTTGTTGTTGTTGTTGTTGTTCTCCTTCTTCTCCTCCTCCCTCCCTCCCTTCAAGTTGCCCAGGGGGGCTGTACAGACCAGTGTGTTCTCTGCCCACGATGTTTGCAGACTCCTAAATATGGCTCACCAGGCAGAAAAAGTTCCAAGTGGAAGGCTTTGCATCCTAGCTATCGCTAGCTTTCATCCAGCATCCTGTTCCTGTCTGTTGCTCACTGGGAGCTTTCTTTATGAAAAGGATGCTAGTAGCAGAACTAGGCTTAAGTAAGCCTGAAAGCCTTCCAGTTCCAGTCTTTTCTCCCAGGTAAGCCACATTTAGGTGTCTGTAAGAGAGGAGTCCTTGGAAAAGTTTCCTGGTGTTGGGAAATATTGAAGGTAAAAGGAAAAGGGGATGGCAGAGAATGAGATGGTTGGACGGTATCATCGATGCAACCAATATGGATTTGACCAAACTCTGGGAGGCAGTGGAAGACAGGAAGGCCTGGCGAGCTCTGGTCCATGGGGTCACGAAGAGTCGGACATGACTGAACAACAACAACAAGGTAGTATGTGTATAATTCAGATGGAATTCCCAGAAGGAGGGATGATAGGATTTATAATTTCAGAATCCAGATACTATATCTGAAAATCCCATCCTTTGGCATCATAGCTTGAAAATTAGAAGCACCAGCATTTTGACCAGATTCCATGTCATTAGAGAACCAGCATGGCCTCTCTTCAGCTTGGAGAGACGTGACCAGTGGGGTGCCCCAGGGTTCTGTTCTGGGTCCAGTGCTGTTCAATATCTTTATTAATGACTTGGAGGAGGGAATAGAGAGTATGCTAATTAAATTTGCAGATGATACCAAATTGGGAGAGGGCTGCAAATTCCCTAGAGGATAGGATGAAAATCCAAAAAGACCCTGACAGACCAGAGTGCTGAGCCAAAGCTAACGAAATGGATTTCAGCAGAGGGAAAGGTAGGGTACTACATTTAGGTAAAAAAAAATGAATTGCACAAATATAAGATGGGGGATACTTGGCTGGAGGATAGTACCTGTGAAAGGGATCTGGGAGTCTTGGTGGACCACAAATTGAACATGAGTCAGCAGTGTGATGCGGCGGCCAGGAAAGCCAATTTGATTCTTGGTTGTATCAACAGAACCATAGTGTCTAGATCAAGGGAAGTGATAGTACCACTCTATTCTGCTCTTGTCAGACCCCATCTGGAGTACTGTGTCCAGTTCTGTGCGCCTCAATTTAAAAAGGATGTTGACAACCTCGAGCGGGTGCAGAGGAGGGCTACCAGGATGGTTGAGGGTCTGGAGGAAATGTCTTATGAGGAACAGCTTAGGGAACTGGGAATGTTTAGCCTCTCTAAAAGAAGACTGATTTCTGGAAATATGAAAAACCTCTTTACATCTATATTTGAAGGCGAAAATATACCAGATTCCTGGAAATCATCACATACGACACTGATTCCCAAAGAAGGGAAATCCAAAGATTTGATACAGAATTACAGGCCAATTGCCCACCTAAACGTGGATTACAAAATTTTTGCAACCATTCTGGCCAATAGATGGCGGATGATTTTACCTTCTCTGATATCACACGACCAGACTGGCTTCCTCCCGAAAAGGCACCTCCAATCCAATATCAGAACTTTTCTCAACGTGTTGGAATATTACGAATCCCACCCCGAGAAGCAAGTAGCTTTTGCATTCATTGATGCTGAGAAAGCCTTTGATAATGTATCCTGGTCTTTACTCAAAACTCAATTAGATTACCTTCAGTGTGGCCATAGAATGTTGCGAGCTATTGAACAAATCTATTCTACCCAAAATACCAGGATTGTAGTTAACGGTCACCTTACAGAAAAAGTTAATATACACAAAGGTACTAGGCAAGGATGTCCTCTTTCCCCTCTGTTGTTTATAACTACCCTGGAAATTCTTCTTCATGTAATAAGGGAAAACCCTGATATTCAAGGCCTACAAAATAAGGGAGAAGTTTACAAGGTACAAGCCTTTGCAGATGACCTGATGGTTATCATGGAGAACCCTCAGACTTCCTCCGTAGAACTTCTAAAGACCCTGGAGGCATACTCTAAAATCTCCGGATTAAAGGTGAATAGAGAAAAAACATTGGTTCTAACTAAAAATATGACTCCATCCATGATTGAAAAACTGGTAAATCAATCTGGTTTTCAACATTCTAATAGGGTAAAATACTTGGGTATTACTGTATCTAACCGATGTAACTCTTTACTCAAAGACAATTATGTTAATGTTATTAAAACAATCAAAGCCGATCTCGAAACTTGGTCAAAACTTCAGCTATCCTTAATGGGCAGAATTGCTGCAGTCAAAATGAATGTCTTACCTAAACTGCTTTTCTTATTTCAATCTCTGCCTATATTACCAAACTTTAAGATTATTTCAGATCTGGAAAAGAGTATACGTATATTTATATGGCAAAAGAAAAAAGCAAGGATTAAAAATATTTATTTGCAGGATAGAACCAAATTTGGTGGCTTTGCCCTTCCCAATTTGGTACTATACTACAAGGCTGCCGCCATGACTT
>JAHTLZ010000070.1:403122-422388 GCA_023846285.1 Phrynocephalus versicolor | reverse complement strand
CTTAGCTTTACCCAGAATTCTTATAGGCACTAGAGGTTTAATATTTGGTGTGTCTTCTCAACACTCAAGCATGCGATGTAAAACAAACATAAATTATCATATTTGAGCTGAATTATCAATGACAATGATGTGGTGTCATCAATTCTGACATATGGTGACCCTTTTCAAGGTTCTCCAGGTAGAGAACACTCAGGTGTTGTTTCTAATTCCCTTCTTCTGGGGATGCCCTGGGGCTACCATGTGGCTTGTCCAAGGCCACACAGCCTGGCTTTTCTCCAAGGAGGTACAGTGCGGGATTCAAACTCCCAATCTCAGATACCACCACCACCCCCAATCTAGCCAGACAGCTCAGTCGGTGTGATCTACAGTATCTGAAGCAGCTCTATATTTTCTAACCCGATTCTTTTGCAATTTTAAAAGCTAAAGCCTGCCTTTGAATTACATGGTGAGCTAGATACAAAGGAACAGGTTGACTTCTCACCTGTCATCTGGTCCTAAATCCCAGTCTTGAGCAGCAGAAGGAGCTGTCACAGAGACCCTGGGCCAGGCAATGGGCAAACTCCACAAGCACAGCTTTGAGGACTATGTAGAGAGAAAAAGATCAGCCTCTAGAACCTTTAGGAAACACATCTGTTCCAAGGTCAGCCATGTCAAAGGGGACTGAGGACATTTTCATCTTGGTTTCTTCTGTTAGATTCTCTCCAGTTCATTAAAACTTGACATTTTGGGTTCTTGGTAGCAATTGCCTGTGTCCAAACACACACAGAGAGGAGACATGTTTTTTGTAAAAAAAAAAAAAAAAAAAAAAGTGAAAATATACAATGATATTTTAGCTTCTGTCTTGCGAGAGTGAATGAGAGAAAAATATCAATCATACTTTAAGACGGCTCCCACCAAGACAGAGAACTGGAAGAGAGTGGCAATATTCCATCTTCTGTGCTTTGGGAAAAGGTCAGGTGAGCATCTGAGCAATTATCTCATTGTGTTGATTGATAAATCATTGGAGGTTTCATAGCTGTCAGTGTTTGACTGGAGACAAACAGATATTTAATTAAACGCCACAAAAGGAACAAGGAGGAGAGACGTGTTAGGCAGGAATTCCTGACGCCCAAGCCAGTCTCAGAGGCAAGCAACAGACTGGCAATGGTTCTCGCCAACCCTGTCGTGTGCCCATCTGATCTGGATAGAGACGTCGAGGTGCACATTGATCAGGAAAGAGGCACCCGCCAGTACGGGGACTGCGAGCCGGCCCAAACAGAAGTGCCCTCAGCTTGCTGCCGATACCAATCATGAATACCAAATAAGGAAAGCCATTTCTTGTTCAAAATGGTGGCTCCAGTTTCTGCCACCAGCCTATACTGTGTAAACTGGAAGCAGGAAAAGACATTCGTTCAATTGAAACAATGGGATCGGTTTTTTTTTTTTTTTTTGTAGGATTTGGACAGGTCTCCTGGAGCCACTCACAGTCACAGCTTATTCCAGCTGAGCATTCCGCCTAAACTAAGTGGAACAGCAAGGAGCATCTTGGCAGACAGAAAAAGGCAGTTAAGGTGGCAGGCCCAAGCATGCCTCATGGAGAATATGCTGCACTAAACTTCCTTCTGAATAAAAATGCATAGAGCTGACCTATTTAACTACAAACGAAGGAGTGTACTTTCTAAGCAGTAGAATTACTTCTGAGTAGGGAAATCTACAGTTGCATTTCATGGCTGGCAGTGGGAAACTGAAGCCAGTCATTGGGTTCAAGGCCTATCCTACCTGTTTCCCAGAACAGAGGAGTCCCATGGAGTGGAATCCCCAGTGGATCCTTTGACCTTAATTTGGACCACAGTTTGATTGTTTTCACACCTCATACTGTTTTCATCCGGTGTTAAATAAAGTGCTTGACCCCCATGCCACTTGTGTGGGCCTCATCGAGTAGAAATTGCTGCTGATCCACTCAGGGCTCACCATATTTTCTGTTCCTTCCTTCCTTCCTTCCTTCCTTGGAATTGGAAGAAGATCCTGTGGTAAAGGGGAAACTGCCTACCATATACAGCATGGAAAGGGTCTGTGAGGAAATGTGTCTGGTGATAACTTCAGAGTGGTTTGTCACAGGCTATGACTCAGGAAGCAGAAACTCCCTGCACAGTGGCCCTTGCACCAGACAAAGCCTGGGTTAGGAAGGGCCTGAGGGAAACACTTAGGCAAAAAGCCCATGGATGGGAAAAGATAGATAAATATTAGGGATGGGCATGAAACAGGAAAAAAATGTTTTATTTTATTTCATTCCTCCATGCTTCATTTTTTTTTTAAAAATTGTGCAACACAAAACGGTAACAAGCCAATTTATTACTCTACAAAATGGGTCCCCTGTGTCCTAGAGGCACCATGGATGGACAAAATATAGATAAATATTAGGGATGGGCACAAAATGGAAAAATTGTGTTTTGTGTCATTTTGTTTCGTTCCCCCGTGACTCGTTTGTTTTAACATTTTGTACACCACAAACCAGTAACAAACTGATTTATTACACTATAAAATAGGTCCCCTGGGTCCTAGAGGCACCAAATTTGGCTGGAACCTTCCTTGGACTCTCCCCTTCACACCCTCCAAATTTGGAGAGATTTGGGGTTCAGGGCACTGAGTTATTCAACTTCAATGGGGTGCTCAGTGTAGAGAAAAGGGGGTGGCCAGTTAGAAACCACACCAAAAAAAACCAAAACAAAAAACAAAAAATAACACTTTAAAATGGATTCCTATGGGTATCCCCTTTGGAGTTGAATAACTTGCCCCCTGTACACCAAACCTCTTCAAATTATGGGTGTTTAAAGGGAAGAGCTTGAGGAAGTTACACTGTAACTTCCACGCTGCTAGCTGCCTGGGACCACTATTATCAAGCACATAAAATTGCAATTAGAAATATTTTTTCTGGGAGCACCCCCTTTGAAGTTGAATAACTCAGCCCCCTGAACCCCTTAAAGGGGAGAGTCCAAGGAAGGTTCCCACCAAATTTGGTGCCTCTAGGACCCAGGGGAGCTGTTTTACAACGAAACCAAACTAACGAAACACTGCTTCCTGATTTTAATTTGTTTCACTTTGTTTCATTAGCGAATGAAATGATGAAAAAGTGTTTCATTTTTCGTTTGGTGACCATCTCTAATAAATACCTCTAACCTCAAGAAGGGCCAAAGGGCTGCGGAAGAACACAGCATCTCCCGTTAGAAGCCAGGAATCATTTGGGAATCATTTGCTGGGGCCATTCCACACATGTCACAGCAACAAAATCCAATTGGCCCACTTGCTGCAGAGCCAGGATTCCTTGAAAACACGCCTGGGCATCAGCTGAGGACCACACACCAGTTGGGGGTTGAGGGTTGGGGGTGTTATAAAAACAACAACACAGGAGCTACTCACCCTTTCCAACATTGCAATATGTTTGTAGACCTCTCTTGGTTCTTCTCCGGACAAAGGTGGGTGGTAGAGAGGAGAGAGGATATTATCCTACTACCTGCTTACTCACTGGTTGTTTTCCTGCCAGACAAGCAAATGGGTTTCTACACGATACATGACTGACTTGCTGCAACAACTCTGTTCCTTCTAACCTGTTGGGTTCAGGGCTCTGCTGATGTTTGAAGGGTGCTGTAGAGATAAGGTGTCAGGTCCTGGAACATGGAACACTTTTCATCCCCTTGCTTGAGTTGATTCCTCCGTTCTTCCTCTTCTTGTTTCTTCCTGTCACTGCCCCTCCTCCACTTTCATAACCGCTCTATAAATTACCCCAGCAACTTAAAGGGGAGAGAGAAAGAGAGAGAGAGAAGTTGAATAGGATCCAATCTTCCCATGCAGAGGCCTTTGTCTGGGTAGAAAACTCTTGAGTCTTCAGAGAAATTTAAAAAATAATAATAGAACACATAAAGGGAAAAATTGATAAAATACAAATTAAAAAAGAAGAATGGAATGGAGCTGGCTTCAATCAATAACCCTTGAATTATTGACTCTAATCTTCGATGGGAATGTGAGAAATGGCACTTGTGCAGGTGATACGATACCCATTATCAAAAGTCACAATCCATTCCCTTCCAAACCCTGACAATCTTCTCCTTCTGGACTGAACCGGTTTCATGCGAAATGAGATGATTTTCAAGCCACATTGCCCCTAATCAAAAGAGCCATTTTTAGCCTTTGCGGGTAGCCATTTGGGGAGAAGGGAACAAGTTGGATGGGATTCCCCCCTTCCTCTTTCATCAGTAGGACATTACAAGGGGCAGTCTCCTGCCTTCCATTTTATTTTGCTTTTCATATGGGCAATGCTACATTTGCAGAAGGAAGTGCTCATTGATGGGTCTAGCAAAGGAAGAAACAAAACTCTGAGGGTGAACTCATACAGCATTGTGGTGGAGTCCCCTCCAGGTGGGTTTTTACAAGAGGCATGGTATGCTCTGGCGCTGACCTTTGTGTACCCTCCCAGCTTTTACAGTTCTGTGATTCTTCTCATGTTTGGGGTGTAAGATGGGCATGAATCAAAAAACAAATAATGATATTCATTAGAAATTGCTGGTTCATCATTGCTTTGGACAAAGCAATGAATCCAAATAATATGATGGGGCAAATATTTAGTGCTTTTAGATTTGTCATTTCATTCTCCGTGTTTTTCAGCCCCCAAAAGATGATCCAGTGAATCAATTACTCAAATTTTCAAAAAAAAATGTTCAGAAATTTGTGATTTGTAACTCATCAACCTTAGAATAATTGAAACATAGAGTTGGAAGAGACCTCAAGGGCCATCTAGTCCAACCCCCTGCCATGCAGGAACCCCCATCACAGTGGTTCTGACAGATGGCCATCCAGCCTCTGGTTAAAAACCTCCAAAGAAGGAGACTCCACCACCCTCCGTGGCAGCATAGTCCTAGTCTCTGAGGCCATGGAAAACAAACCTGTTCCCTCCTCAATATGCCATCCTTTCAAACATTTAAACATAGCTATCATATACCCTCTCAGCCTTCTCTTTGACAGGCTAAACATTCCTAGTTCCCTAAGCAGTTCCTCATAAGACATTTCTTCCAGACCTTCAGTCTTCCTGGTCGCCCTCACCTGTACCCGCTTGAGGTTATCAACATGCTTTTTAAACTGAGGCACACAGAGCTGGACACAGTACTCCAGGTGGGGTCTGACCAGAGCAGAATAGAGTGGTACTATCACTTCCCTTCAATCACACAAGAACCTTTATTGGCATACATTGGTATAAAACAGAAGCAACAAAATGTAAAATAAGAGGTAGGAAATAAATAAATAGTTTAAAAATGATTTAAAAATTGGGTTAATAGCAGGCCTTGGCCCCAGGCTATTTACTAATATTTAAAACAGTGGCCAAATATTCAGCCACTGAGGCTGTCAATTCCGGATGTTTGTCCTCAAGGAGACGCTTTGTTATACTCTCCGGGGATCCAGAGAAATTAGAAATGTTAGGGGTGAGAAGCCGAAGGCGAAGCTTGTGGTGTGAGGGGCAGGAGAGAAGAATAGGAGAGGTTGAGTCCGGTTCCAGTAAACATAGTTTACAGAGTCTATTCTCAAATCAACTGTGAAGAATCCCAAATCCTCAAAATCACCCATCAAAGAATCTGGGATATAGAGCGCCAAACCATCTCATCAGGGCTCAATCCAACGTGTTCCCCTCACTTTTATGGTTTGATGCCAATTCCAGGACTAGTAGCAAATTATATGAAACATCTCATTAACCCTTGTCTGCGGCGTGCTTTTATGCTTGCCAGACTGAACATCCTTCCCTCAGCAGTTCTTTCAGGAAGATACTACTATCACTTCCCTTGATCTAGACACTATGGTTCTGTTGATGCAACCAAGAATCGCATTGGCTTTCCTGGCCGCCATATCGCACTGCTGACTCTATGTTGCAATTCCCATCCTATCTCATCTACTCTTTGTCCCAGCGGATCCCTTTTTTTATTTTTGGAGAAAATTGAAGCAAAGAAGGTGTTAAATAGTTCTGTCTTTTCCTTGTCTCATCTTAGTAACTGGTTATCATCGCCACACAGAGAGACTATCATTTCCTTACTTTTCCTTTTGCTGCGGACATAACTAAAGAAACCCTTTTTACTATCTTAAATCTCTCTGGCAACTCTAAGTTCATTTTGCGCTTTAGCTTTTTTTACCACCCCCTGCATATATTAGCTGTTTGCTTATATTCCTCTTTGCTGCATTCCCCATTTTTCCATTTCTTGTACTTGTTTTTCTTTATAGTTAGCTGAGTTGAAAGTTCTTTAGTAAATCATTATGGTTTCTTTAGACATCTTCCATTTCTTCTTTTGGAACAGTTTAGGAGTGTGCCTTTAATATCTCACTTTTAAGGAACTCTCATCTGTCTTGGACTCCCTTCTCTTTCAGTTTTTTGGTGCATGGAATCACAGCCAATAATTCCCTAAGTTTACAAAAATTGGATTTCTTAAAGTCCAGGATTCTTGTCTGGCTATTCTTAGCTTCACCTTCCAACTGTACAAAAAATTCCAAGAGGGCATGGCCATATTTAGCTAAAGATCCCACCACTTTGACCCCATTTAGAAGGTTCTCCTTATTGGTTAAGACCAGAACTAAAATGGCTGCTCCTCTTGTTACCTCCTCTACCTTCTGGACCATGAAATTGTCAGAAAGGGCAGTAAATCATTTGGTAGACCTTGCAATCTAAGCTGAGTTGGCCATCTGCTCACAGAAGGCATCATCCCACTCCTCCGGCTGGCTTGGGGGTCTATAATATACACCCACAGTGACATTCCTCCCAGTTTTCTCACTCAGATTTATGCCCAAATACACTCAACATGCTTTCCATGCTGTTTACCTTGTATTTCGTCAGCAGTATAAATGTCCTTAATATATAAAGCTACACCTCATCCTTTCTTACTAGGTCTGTTCCTTAGAAACAGGTTATACCCTCCAATAACAACATTCCAATCATAATTCTCATCCCACCAAGTTTCAGTGATGCCAATTACATCACATTAATTTTGCTGCATTAGGAAATCCAACTCCTCTTGTTTGTTTCCCATGCTCTGTGCATTGGTGTAGGGACATTTGAGGCTGTGTGTGTTTCTTGCATCCTTAACCTGTTTTTCCTAGCACTGATGATCTGTAATACTCCTTGTCCTGCTCCTACTGCAACATTTGGGCTGTTCCCCACAACCCCTTCCAGATCTCTACGTTTAAGAAAATTTTCTCCCTCCCCCTGCAAACTTAGTTTAAAGCTCTCCTTATCAAATTTTCAAGCCTCTTGGCAAAAAGATTCCTTCCAGCAGTGCTGAGGTGCACCACATCCTCACCCAATAGCCCATCTGAATGAAATAGCAAACCATGGTCCAAGAATCCAAATCGTTCCTGCTGGCACCATTTGTGGAGCCAGTTGTTCACATCCGCTATTTGTGGGCAATGTCCTTCTACAGGGAGGAGAGATTAAATTACTACCTGGCCACCCAGGTCCTTCATCTTCCTACCCATCTCTTCATATGCCTTTGTGATATCCCGAAAGCTGTGCTTTGAAGTATCATTAGTTCCAACATGGACGAAGAGAAAGGGGTTAGAATCACTGGTTTTGATGAGTCTTGTCAGACTCTTCATTACATCCCGAATCTTGGCTCCAGGGAGATAGCAGACTTCTCAGTTCATTTTGTCAGGCCTACAGATGACCACTTTTGTTCCTCTATGGAAGGAGTCCACAACCACCACCACTTGCCTCCTGCAAGGCTTGGTAGCAGCCTCTTGCTGTGCTGTTGGAATTGCTTTGCTGTTGGATTGTTTCTTCAGACTTTTTGTTGTTGTTGTTTGTGCCTTAATGGGCTGCAGTATTTATTATGAACGGTGATTTGCTTCTTTGAATGATACACTCTGGGAATTTTGTCTCCTGCCTGTTGTTTTCCTGGGTACCACCAAATGCTTTGTAATTGCAGCTCATAAAAGCATCGGCCAGCATTGCCATGGAAAATAACTCCTAGCTGTAAATCTTCATAATAAAAACTACCTGACAGTTTCCTTTCTCCTTGACGACAAAGCCCGGGAGGAAGCACAAAGCCTGACACCTTTCACTTTTAACACACATCCTTTCCCCCCCATTCCTCCTTTCAGGAATCCAAAAAAAAAAAAAAATGGGTTTTATTGAAGGGACCCAGGTCTGGAGAGAAAGCCAGGAGGCTTTATGGGGTGATGGTGATGCTCCTGTTATTGTAGCCCTATGAAACGACATCATGGAGTCTCTCCTGCCCAGAACCAAACTTCACCAGCCTCCCATGCACCTCTGCACTTGAAAGAGGAAGCAGAGCTGTTGAACCAAATTAAAGGTCCAGAGGAGGGCGACCAGGACAGGGGTGGGGTACCCTGGGCAGAGCAATTAGGGGGCACCAAATTACCCATCTCTGAGTCCCCCACTGCTCCGAGCCAAAGCCGAGAGCAGGCAGGTGAACCAGCAGACACCCCCCCCCAATTCATGACATTATTGCCCCAGCTGGTTTCAGGCCCCAGATGCGATTGGCGCAGGCTGGCAGGCAGGGGCTGGCGCAGAATGTCCGCGCCCCTAGGCAACTGGGCTCAGAACGCTCCAAGGTGTAGTAGCCAAGGGTTGTCACCACGTACGCAGGTGTGGCTGGCTGTGGGAATGGGAGGGCACAGGTGTGCCAAAAAGGGGGGCTTTGTGGCAAGAGGAGGTGGGGGAGGCTGAAGAGCGGCGCTCTTCCGGGACACCCTTGCAAGAAACCCCCGGGGGGGCTTCTCCTACCACCACCACCCCCAAGTGCTGCTTGCCAGTCAAGGTCTGCCCAGGGAAGCATGGAGGGGGAGCAGCAACAACAACAGCCACGTAGCTGAAGGCACATTGGAACGCCTCCTGTTGCAAGCACCTGCTTGGGTGGCAGAGGAGACGGTGGGGAGAGGGCTGCTGGCCGTCCTGTTCTATCCTTTGTACATGTGAGTAGCTGGGGGCTTTGCCTGTGCCAGAGAGAGAGAGAGAGAGAGAGAGAGAGAGAGAGAGGAGTCCTTCTTTGGACTGCAAGACCCAGCTGGATTTTTCCAGCAGGAAAGGGATCACCCCTTCCAGCTGCTTGAGATCCCGGAAGGTGGGGGTTCTTTCCTGCAGATTCTTGATAGAAAGGTTTGCTGGTATAGACAACACGCACAGATCCAAAATTTGAGTTGGGGAAGGTCATTCCTCCTTACAAAACTTGAGTATAAAACTATAACTTCTAAGGAGGATCCACTCTCCATTCTTTATCTCTGAGTGCGGGACACACAACAATGAAGTAAGGTTACAGGAAGCCAGAATTTTCAGGAACAACCGGGGGCGGAGGGGGGGATTCCTAACTATTAGAGTAGTAAGACAATGGAACCAATGACCTGGAGTTGTGGTGAGCAGAGATGGGCACGAACTGAAAAATGGTGATTCATAGAATCATGGAATCATAGAATCATAGAGTTGGAAGAGACCTCAAGGGCCATCTAGTCCAACCCCCTGCCATGCAGGAACCCCATCACAATATTTCCGACAGATGGCCATCCAGCCTCTGCTTAAAAACCTCCAAAGAAGGAGACTCCACCGCCCTCCGTGGCAGCATATTCCACTGCCGAACAGCTCTAACTGTCATGTTCTTCCTAATGTTTAAATGGAATATTTTTTCCTGTAGTTTGAAACCATTGCCTCGAGTCCTAGTCTCTGAAGCCATGGAAAACAAACCTGTTCCCTCTTCAATATGACATCCTTTCAAATACAGTATTTAAACATAGCTATCATATCCCCCCTGAGCCTTCTTTTTGAAAGGCTAAACATTCCCAGTTCCCTAAGCTGTTCCTCATAAGACATTTCCTCCAGACCCTCAACCATCCTGATAGCCCACCTCTGCACCTGCTCAAAGTTGTCAACATCCTTTTTAAATTGAGGCGCACAGAACTGGACACAGTACTCCAGGTGGGGTCTGACCAGAGCAGAATAGAGTGGTACTATCACTTCCCTTGATCTAGACACTATGGTTCTGTACCTGCAACCAAGAATCGCATTGGCTTTCCTGGCTGCTGCATCACACTGCTGAATCATGTTCAATTTGTGGTCCACCAAGACTCCCAGATCTCTTTCACAGGTACTATTCTCCAGCCATGTATCCCCCATCCTATATCTGTGCAATTCATTTTTTTAAACCTAGATGTAGCAACCTAGATTTCCCTCTGTTGAAATCCATTCCGTTGGCTTTGGCCCAGCGCTCTAATCTGTCAGAGTCTTTTTGGATTTTTATCCTATCCTCTAGGGAATTGGCAATGCCTCCCAATTTGGAATCATCTGCAATTTTGATCAGCCTACTCTCTATTCCTTCCTCCAAGTCATTAATAAAAATATTGAACAGCACTGGATGCAAAACAGAACCGTGGGGCACCCCACTGGTCACATCTCTCCAAGCTGAAGAGAGGCCATTTATGGTCACCCTTTGGGTGCGATCAGTCAACCAATTACAAATCCACCTAACAGTAGCACTATCTATCCCACTTTCTACTAACTTAGCAAGAATATCATAGGGAACCTTATTGAAGTCCTTTCTAAAGTCCAGATAAGCAATATCCACAGCATTCCCCTCATCCACCAGGACTGTAATTCTATCAAAGAAGGAGATCAAATTAGTCTGGCATGACTTGTTTTTAAGAAACCTGTGTTGATTTCTTGTAATGACAGCATTGTTTGTTAAATAATTGCAGACTGACTGTTTAATAATCTGCTCTAGGATCTTTCCAGAATTGAAGTCAAGCTGACCGGGCGGTAATTACTTGGGCCCTCTTTTTTCCCTTTTTTGAAGATGGGGACAACACTAGCCCTCCCCCAATTGACGGGGACTTCCCCTGTTCTCCAGGACTTTTCAAAGATTATTGCCAAATAGAGATGGGCACGAATCGAAAAAATGACGTTTCAGTTTTTCATTTTTCGTTGTGGGTCCGTTCCGGTTTGTTTTTGTTTTTCGTGAATTTTTTGAAAAAAATTCATTTCTTTTTTGTTTTTTGTTTTTCATTTTTACCTGCTTTTTGCGCGACTTAAAGCATTTCCGCACGCGGACGTCCCCCAACACCCCAGACCAGAGGGAAAACACTAAAAAAAAATGATGCTGGCAGAGACACAGTATAGACTAGGTACGCAGGCAGGCTTGCAAAGGCAGTGGCGGGCATTGCCCAGGGCATAAGGCAGCTGCAGAGTGACTGCACTGCGGAGCAGGGGAGGGTACTCACTGAGAGGTACGCATGCACACAGGGAGGCTGCAAGAGAAATCTCTTCTTTCTCCCCCCTAAGAGCCAGGCTGCAGCCAGCAGGAACACAGAGACACACACCTGCCTGGCTGGCCTAAAGTAACGAGTCACAGAGACAGCAATCCCACCCTAACTCCCACCGCAGACTGCAAGAAGGACGGGGGCTGCCAAAGCTTTTTATACCCTCTGTGGCTGCCACACCTACCCAGTCTGCAACCTGGGCATGCTATTGGTTGAAATTGTCCAAGAATTTACATGATCCCATCACATGGCTTGCATCCATCTTGTGGCTGGAATCCATTTTGTGTCATTGTTAAAGGCAAAAGAAAAAATACATTGTGATGGGAGAAAGACAAAAACAAATGTTTTAAGGATAATACCCAATAAATCAATATTAGGCATCTGGGAGCCATTTTGGGTCAATGTCCCCTAACTCCCCTTAAAGGAAAAAAAAATACAGCGATCTGAGAAAAGACATAAATGCACGTTTTAAGGACCCCAACCCCCCTGGTAGGTATTATCAGGCTGAATAAATAATTATTGCTGGGTTTTTACGGATATTCAGGATGTTTTTTAACATTTAAAAACCAGCTCATTTCATTGTGCATCACCATTAACAAAAATGAAACGAAACGAACCTAATTTTCATGGTTCTGTTCAGTTCGTTTCAATTTATCACAATTTTTGTTACTTGTTTCGTTACGTAACGAAACAAATAACGAATAATGGAACGAATTTTTTTTCGTGTTTTGACCATTTCTATTGCCAATGGTTCTGAAATTACTTCTGCCAGTTCTTTTAATATCCTTGGGTGTAATTCATCTGGCTCCTTTATTTTATTTTATTTTATTTTATTATTTTTACATCCGGGTCCAACCACAAGGCCCGCGCTACAGCTGTAGCATGGACCGGTCAGCTTTTTTTTTTAAGCGCCAACCGCACAGCCCCTGGGGCCGGGGTCGGCACTGGTTTTATTTTTAATATATATATATTCATTTTAGGGTGCCAACCCGGCCACCCCTGGGGCCAGGTCCTTTTCTTATTATTTTTTTAAATTTATTTTCAAGCACCAACCACACGGTCCCTGAGACCGGGTCGGTGCTGGTTTTATTTTTATTTTTATTTTATTTTATTCATTTTAGGGTGCTGCCCCGGCCACCCCTGGGGCCGGGTCAGCACTCCTTTTTTTAAAAAAACATTTTTTTTTCTCAAGTGCCAACCGTGCAGCCCCTGGGGCCGGGTCGACAGATCTTTTATTTTTTTATTTTTTATTTTTTTCATTTTAGAACACCGACCCAGCCACCCACTCCTTTATTTTATTTTATTTTATTTTATTTTTACTTCCGACCACATGGGCCATGCTATAGCTGTAGCGCAGGCTGGTCGGCTCCCCCCCCCTTGGTCGCCCCTCCCTGCAGCCAGGAAGACCAGACCAAGAAAACCAGCACCAGGTAGGAGACATCTCTGGCACTGCCATTAACGAACCGTTTCATTTTAAGTTCACTCTGGGGCTCGTTATTTATTTTGTTAGGTAACGAAACAAATAACGAATAATGAAACAAACTAAAAGTTCATTTCGTGCCCATCTCTAGTGGTGAGTGTTCCAACACTGGAGGTATTCAAGAGGAATTTGGACAAGCACCATCTACTTTGATTTGTATCCCTGGCCCCTTCCACTTTCACAGTTGTGTGAGATTTTCTTAACAGAGTTTTCCAGAGGTAAATGAGATATTTAAAGTGGGGCTGTTTTAGGGCTGTTCGCTATCTCCTCCCCCTTGAGTTTCCCCTTGGGTAAGGATTTGAACGCAAGTATCCTGCCTCTTCACTCTGTTACACTAAGGCCTTAATATCTGGCTTGGTCTTTTTCGTTAATCTTTCTTTCTTCCTTTTAGAAGCACAGCAGTGCCGTTATCAGACACTGTATATCAGAAATCTTTTCAAGAGCTTTTGGGACACCAAATCATCAAATGCTCAGAGACATAGACAACCTAGGTCTGAAGTTCTCAGTACTTGCAAGGGACTGCACTGGGTCAAAATAAATAAATAAATCCCATTTTCTGAGCGATGCAAAGGCGAACAGCTCCTTGAACATCTCAGAAAACCTGAGAACCCTGTTAGGAGAAGCAGGATGGTGTAGGGGGTAGAGTGACAGACTAGGAATCAAGAGACATGAGTGTGAACCCTTACTCAGCCTTGAAACTCACGGTGGCAGGTGACACGCATAGAACCACTCCGTGGATGCCACAAAAACCCGTGGAGGGTCACCTGAAGTCACTGGAGACATGATAGCTCATAGAAATCTGTATATGCTGAAACAGACTAACACAGCTCCCTCTCTGCTTTCTGCAGGCCTCAGTGTGATCTGTGAACAAGCCACGGCACCACCAGGGCTTTTTTAAATTCCACATTCTGCCCTACATTATGTTTGGTTTGGGGTCCATATTGCCAGCATATTTCTTTATATGTTGCCACACACACACACACAAACACACACACCTTTTTGGGCTGCTACTAATTTTAATTCCCCCATTCAGTGTTCACTGCAATTTTTGGCTCTGCTGGACAAGGCTCTCTTCCTTGTGAATGTGACTCTATCCATGCATGAGTGCGGAGACACCCCACCCCCATGCAGCTTCCCTTAAAATCAGATCAGAGCCTGTGGGGAGGAGAACTATGGGGCCCACATGCTCATAAACACACCGTAGAGGGAAACTTGCCCCCATTCTTCTCTCTCTCTCTCTTTGACCTTTACCAAGTGGTGTGTTGCTTCCTCCTTATGCCAATGGACAATGTTTTTGATTTTTTTTCCCCCTTATGTCAGTGGATGACTTGTGTTAGGTTTTTCAGCGACGGTGTAGTGGAAGAGAGGGAAGAAAATAAAAGGCCCCACTGTTGTCCACAGCCATTTCTCCACACCAGAGATATCAAAGAGGGAAGAGTGCAGCTTGAAATGCACAGACCCTCAGCCACACCAGTCGTGCAGCATGATGGGCAATGTAGTGGCCAGGCAGCTCTTCCCACTCTTCTATTTTTAACCCAGGGTCCATCACAGCTTTGAATCTGGCCTGCTAAAGCTCATAACACAGTTTTTACTTAGGGTCCCAGAAGACTGTTGTTGAAGCATATTTCTTTTCGATTTTTTCCTCTTCCTCATTCCCAAAAGAAAATCCAGGTTCAGTTTTGGCCTCCACCCCTCACAGTTCTTTAAAAATAGGAATGGGAAAAATGCTTCAGAAAAGCTTCAAAAAGTGAGTCAACACACCCTCTCCAAGTCCTACAAGACTGCTCTAACATCATGAATTCAGGGGTGTGGCGTGGGGAGGGCAAGGAAGTGGGGCACCCCAGGGGCAGCAATTAGGGGTGCCAAATCACCCACTGATCCCCCCTCACCCACCATCTCAGAGTCCAGCTGCTCCTTCCAACTGCATCCTGTTGTTGTCTCCGACTGCAAAATATGCCACAGAATACAAAACTTATAAATTTCCTGGAAAGCATAATGGACCCCCATATAATTCACACCCTGTTGGGCAGGCGCAAAAACTGACTTTTGTCCCAGGCTCTGGAAGCCCTAGCTACCACTCTACCTATTCTATTGCAAAATAGAATAGGTAGACAGGTAGTACAGAAACACCTGGAAATGTTAAATGAATTTAAGTCTCCTGGGCAAGATGAATTACACCCAAGGATATTAAAAGAACTGGCAGAAGTAATTTCAGAACCATTGGTAATCTTTGAGAAGTCCTGGAGAACAGGGCAAGTCCCCATTGATTAGAGGAGGGCTAATGTTGTCCCCATCTTCAAAAAGGGGAGAAAAAAGAGGACCCAAATAATTACTGCCAAGTCAGCTGAACTTCAATTCCTGGAAAGATCCTAGAACAAATTATTAAGGAAAGATTGTAATTATTTAACTAGCAATGCTGTCATTTACGAGAAGACAACACATGTTTCTTAAAAATACATCATGCCAGACTAATTTGATCTCTTTCTTTGATAGAGTTACAGGCGTGGTGGAGGAATGCTGTGGATGTTGTTTATCTTGATTTCAGTAAGGCCTTCGATAAGGGTTGCCAGTGACATACTTGCAAAGAAGTTAGTATAATGTGGGATAGCTAGTGCTGCTGTTAGGTGGATTTGTAATTGGTGGACTGATGGCACCCAAAGGGTGATCATAAATGGACTCTCTTCAGGTTGGAGAGATGTGACCAGTGGGGTGCCCCAGGGTTTTGTTCTTGGTCCGGTACTATTTAATATCTTTATTAATGACTTGGTGGAAGGAATAGAGTGTGCTGATGAAATTTGTAGATACCAAATTGGGAGGGGTTGCTAATTCCCTTGAAGATAGGATGAAAATCCAAAAGGACCTTGACAGATTAGAGTCCTGGGCCAAAGCTAAAGATATGGGTTTCAACAGAGAGAAATGCAGGGTCCTGCATCTAGATAAAAAGAATGAATTGCACAGATATAGGATGGGAGACACCTGGCTGGAGAATGATACATGTGAAAGGGATCTGGGAATCTGGGTGGACCACAAATTGAACATGAGCCAGCAGTGTGACACGGCAGCCAAGAAAGCCAATGCAATTCTTTGTTGCATTAACAGAAGCATAGTGTCTAGATCAAGGGAAGTGATAGTACAGCTCTATTCTGCTCTGGTCAGACCCCACGTGGAGTACTGTGTTGAATTGAGTTCTGTGCACCTCAATTTAAAAAGGATGTTGACAATCCCGAGCAGGTCCAGAGGAGAGTGACCGGGATGGTTAAAGGCCTGGAAGAAATGTCTTAGAAGGAGCCGCTTATAGAGCTGGGAATGTTTAGCCTTACAAAAAGAAGGCTGAGAAGGGATATGATAGCTATGTTTAAACATTTGAAAGGATGTCATATTGAAGAGGGAACAGGTTTGTTTTCATTGGCTTCAGAGACTCGGACTCTGGGCAATAGTTTGGGTGGTAGAGTCTCCTTCTTTGGAGGTTTCTAAGCAGAGGCTGGATGACCATCTGTCAGGAGTACTTTGATACATGGCAGGGGGTTGAACTGGATGGCTCTTGAGGTCTCTTTCAAATCTATGATTCTATGAATCCAGAAAGCAATCGTTTGCTGGGAGTTTTGTTGCTGACCCTCTTCCCTTCCCCAAAATTGCACTCTTTCAAAATGGGGGTCTTCTCTTCCTTTTATAAACATTAGAATTGCAGCACTGGATGATGACCTTCCCTTTTTCTCAGAACTAACAGGGCAGAGTTGTGACTGCTAACTCTGCTGCGCCAGTTGAGAGGTGTGGGCTGTTGAATGTCCTCCCTCAAGGATCAGGAGAAACCCCCAGGGCATATGCATTGATAGCATGTGGTGGTGGCAAGACAGCCATGCTATACCGTCACAAAGTGGCAAGGTGGCCAGAAAACCTGCTCCCTTCAGAGCTCCATCAAAACACCATTCACCACTGATGGGGACAATAGGGAGGCAGTTTTGGCATCATCAGAAATTTAAAAAAAAAAAAAAAATGGCCACATGGGCTGACCTGTGCTGCTGGTGTAACCAACTGACAGTGCAGCTGTGGTCCTTCCAGCTGCTCCACCCCCAAACCAAATGGTGGCTTCTGTCTGCCATCTCTCAGGATGGAGGCTGATTTGTGGCTGCACCAGCGGCTGCTTCTGCTTGGTGCTTAACAACGGGCTGCTGGTGAAATAGAACCGTAATGTTGCTAGCTTCCTTTAAAGAGTGAGGGGAAAGGCAACCCAGTCCCCATTCGGTGGAATCATACGAGGCTAAAACGGTTTCCGCCAATCAAGACATTATTGTCGAAATGCAATATTAATGATGCCGGCTGCAACCATTCATAATCTGGTCATCACAGAAGCAGCTGTTCCCATTTACATGTTGGTCTCCCTGAGTATATTATTAAGGTAATATTTTATCGAGAATTCTACTGGCTCAGAGGCTGGCTCGCCTTGTACGCGGTGCTTGTGCGCGGTGTGAACATTTCTCCCTTTTATAACTAATCATTTTTCCCCCGTCTTGGCAGGCACAATAACCAGCAGGCGCACACAGGGGGTGGTGGGGTGAGGGTGGAGGCAGCGGCATTCATGAAACATTCCAGTGCAAATTGGGGTATGTGTCCATTATGAATGGAAAAATAAAATACTGGAGAGGAAATGCTGAAGAACGTTTGCATTTAATAACCTATCCTGCTGAAAGGCTGCTGTTGCCATTTGCCAGGGCTTAAGGACTGGTGGGCTTCAACCGACATGTCAACCCAATATTTCTACATGGGGAAATAGGTGCTGGGCCATAGAAAAACTCCAAGGGGTTGAGGGAGTCAGTGAAAGTCCCACCCAGGGGCCAAGTGGCAAAGTGGCAGGAGCTTCTTCTGTGAAAGAGACCAGAAAAATGCTTGCTTGGATCACTCCTGTCATTGGCAGAAGGAGTGCCCTTCGCTGCTCAGAGGACTTAATTCTCACTTTCATTCTCTCTGCTGCTTAGGAGAATGGATATACCACATGCTTTTTATACTATTATACAATGTCCTTTTAAAGAGAATGAACGTAGAGATGAGCTGTGGTCATCCCTAAAAGTGCAGCAACTGGAGGAGGATGCTTTGGGACCCAGAGTGTCATCCTACTATCAGCACCCAGAGCATCACAGGGAAGATAGGCACAGAGAAATATTAAGACACAGGGTGGGTCCACAAAGCCTGCTCAGCTTTCGTAGAAAATCAGGATGCAAATTATGCGGAGTCAGTCCACTGGTGTCTGTCTAGCCCAATATAGTTGGCTCTGGCTAGCAGGAGTGGATCTCCAGGCCTTCAGGAAGGATTCTTTCCCAGCTCTAATTAGAAATCCATGGGACCCCCCATCAGATAAGACCCCTGTGCTTAGGGTGGGGTGGCAATGGCTTGATGGTGTGGCGATGAGCACCACCCAGTGGTTTAAATGCCATCACATGTATTTATTACAAACCATATTTGTTTGTGTTTTTCTGCTTGTCCAAAAAAAAAAAAAAAAGCCATGGGCAACCATTACTGATAGCCATATTTATGGATATTATGGTGTGGCAGCCCTGCCTCTCAAACTCTCAGTCTGAATTTTCATCAAGCGAGTGACCAGGAGAAAACCTCAGGATTTGACCCTTTCTACCTTAGCCAAAAGACCCTCCACCCACTGTTTACCGGCATCTGCTCTTACTTCTACGTGGCAGTTGTCCACTCAGGGACCTCTCAAGAGGGTAGCTTCCATGCTAGACTAATGGAAGGCTTCTCCCAATGGCTGGGGCATGAATTCCTCTCTGGAGGTGAAATAATTTTTTCTTTCCCCCTCAAAACAGCCAGATCTACTCAATTATTTTTATATAGCTTGCATTGGAGAGATATTTCACTTTTCCAGAACTGATTATTTTCTGGCACATTTCTATCAAACTCTAATAACAATCACCTCATGTTGAGAATGATTAAAAAAAGCAGTGCCATCAGATCTTTGTTAATGTTTGCCTCTTGGTGGCCCTTGTGTCCTCATGGGGTGTGTATGCTGATGAGTGTAACAAACAAGGATGCCTCCTTCTTGCACAGAGATCAGCTTTTTTCCTACCAATTGACAGAAAGTTCTGCAAAGAAAACCCCTCGGTGTCTCCATCTCACACTGGAGGTGAGATCTCTCATGGACATAGTGAGGAACCTACTAAGCTGAGTTGGTTTATCTGGATCAAAACCTCACAAAGCCTGAGCTCTTTGCCTGGTACTTGCACAGAATGTCAGGAATAAACCCAGCAGGCTCCGGAAAAGCCCTCTGCTCCCTATCAGGATATAACCCTTAGGACCCCCCACCCTCAGTCCTCAGGTCTTCAAAAAGTCCTCTTGAAACAACTTTCCGATACAACTGCTGACATGAACTTGACACTGATACCGGTGTTAATGATGCCCATTTGGTCTGGGATGGTTTGCATCATTTTGTAAATAATAATAATAATAATAATAATAATAATAATAATAATAATAATAATAATAATAATAATAATAATAATAATAATAAT
>JAHTLZ010000070.1:371413-403112 GCA_023846285.1 Phrynocephalus versicolor | reverse complement strand
ATAATAATAATAATAATAATAATAATAATAATAATAATAATAATAATCTGAGCATCACAAAGGGCCAGTGCCTCTGCTCTTTCTCTTTGAAAAAGAAACAATCAGAGAGGGGGCGAAGGGAGGCACACGCCTTGCTCTTGTGAGTGGCGCTTTTCTTTTTAAATTAATTGTCAGGTTGCATCTGAGAGGCAGCATATTTTGTATTTATTATTTATTGCAGTGTTGTCTATAATTCACTTGTCATGAGCCCTTAGGTAGAAAACAATCTCGGCGCTGGAGAAAAAAAGTGGTGGTGAAGAGGAAGCGTTGCACTCAAGACCGGGCCAGGGTGAATTTACTCAGTGACCTGGTAGAATTGAACACAGGCATCTCTCCTGCCGGACGGAGAAAGAGTCAGAGTGGAGGAGGGCGGGTGGGGAAACAGGGTGGGGGACATAGGCCACCATCACAAGGAAGAAGAGGGGGAGAAGTTTCTCCCTGACTGCGAGCCATAACGTACTGAGAGCAGCTGCAGGAGCGGTAGCCACGTCGGTCTGTGCAAACGTTGTGGGTGAAAACAAAAGGTGGCATAAGACCTGCCCGATGAAGGGGACCCATCCACAAAAGCTCACATTAAAAAGAAATTACGTTAGCCTTTGAAGTGCCACCACATATTAGTCTCTTTCTTTCTCTCTCTCTCTCTTTTTAACTTTTTAACTTTTATTTTATCACCTGTAATTCCTGAGGACACGAACGCTCTGAAGGTGGCTTTTTGGCTCCTTTGCAAGGCTGTGCTGGCAACAAAGGCTGGCAGAAGCCGGGCGACGAGGCCGAAGGGGGTTTCTCCACCACCGGTCTTGCAAACAGGCCCATGAAAGGCTAAGCTCCAGCTACTGGAACACAGAAGATGGTATTAAAGGATTTGCTCTTCATGTCCATAATTCAGAGTTAATGTACATTTGATGTTTAATGTATGAACCACAGGTGATTTCAAACAGGCAGATCCTTTCTAAATAGTATTTTAATCTAAATATCTTCTCTCTCTTTTCTCCCCTCCCGAGGTTCCCACACTGTCTGCCAGATGCAAGGAAAGGAAGGGAAAGGGGGGGGGGGAGCCCAGAGAGGTGAAAGCAACACAATGTGGGCATCGACATTTGTTCGTCCTCTTATTGAGGTTTTGCCTCTAATCTCTACCTTTTTAAAAATGTAATTTAAGATTATGCAAACAAATGGGTGTTTGGGAGTGGTTTGACAAGGAGGGCTGGTGGAGGAAGGAGGAAGGGCATCTCAGAGCATCTCACGGGAAGATTTATTGTTTATTTGGGACTACAAAGCCCAGATTCCCCTGCTAGGGAGGTGCTGGAATAGAGAGACTACTGCGTCGAGGGGAGTACTGGTATAAAAGCAAAGATCGGAGATGCAAAAGACACTTCATGTATGTGAAGTTATCTGGAAGTTGAGTCATGGCAACGGGACTTCTTTTCTTCTTGAGAAATCTAAAATTACGCTACTCATCCATGCAGCTTTGTCAGTATGAGGGAAGTTAGTGGTAAGGCCTCCAGTTTATAGTTCACCTTCATTTCATACACACCCTGGTCTGAATAGACTCATACGTTGGAAAACAGGCTCGCTAGGTGGGTGAACATAAGAACATAAGAACATAAGAAGAGCCATGCTGGATCAGGCCAAAGGCCCATCTAGTCCAGCTTCCTGTATCTCACAGTGGTCCCACCAAATGTGTTTGGGAGCGCACAAGACTAGATATCTGTCTCCTGATACCACTCCCCTGCATCTGGCCCTTGAAGTACCCTGGTTTTAAGCCTGGAGATTACACATCTCCATCATGGTTTGTAACCTGTGATGGACTTTTCCTCCAGGAATCTGTCCGATCCCCTTTTGAAGGCATCCAGGCCAGATGCCATCACCACATCCTGTGGCAGGGAGTTCAATAGACTAACAACGCGCTGGGTGAAAAAATATTTTCTTTTGTCTGTTCTTACTCTCCCAGCCATCAATTTGAGTGTATGTCCCCTAGTTCTGGGATTTTGGGAGAGGGAGAAGAACTTCCCTCTATCCACTTTACTCATACCCTGCATTATTTTGTACGTCTCAATCATATCCCCCCTCAAGCGCCTTTTTTTCAGACTAAAGAGCCCCAAACGTTTCAGCCTTTCCTCATAAGGGAGATGCCCCAGCCCAGTAATCATTTTAGTCGCTCTCTTCTGCACCTTTTCCAGTTCCACTATGTCTTTCTTGAGATGCGGTGACCAGAATTGTACACAATACTCCAGGTGGGGCCTTACTATTGTTTTGTATAATGGCATTATAATGTTGGCTGTTTTATTTTCAGTCCCCTTTTTGATAATCCCTAGCATGGAATTGGCCTTCTTCACCGCTGCCACATATTGGGGAGACACCTTCATGGAGCTGTCCACCAACACATCAAGATATTTATTTATTTATTTTATTTTATTATTATATTTGTATCCCGCTTATCTTCTGTGCAGAACTCTAAGCGGCTAACAGTGGGGCAAAAGCCAAATAAACAGCAATAATACATAAAACAAATGTGATTGACAACAGAATAACACGAGTAACAAATAAATACTAAAGTTAAAATTCTGCAGCATCCCATTCGCCAGTAAGGCGAGAGTTCCAAACGATGACAAGAATGGTCAATAATGAAACCGGTACTCAGTCAATAAAGATGGCGAAAAAAAAAATTAAGGTTTGCCAAAAGCCTCTCGGAATAGATAAGTTTTTAAAGCTTTCCGAAAGGCCTGCAGGGACTCTGCAGAGCACACTTCGCTAGGGATGGAATTCCAAAGGGAAGGGGCTGCCACAGAGAAGGCCCGGTTCCAGGTGACCGTCTTCCGGGCCTCTCGTGGGGCAGCAACCCGTAGCGAGTGCGCTCGCACCTGCCGAACAGGATGGGCCAAGGTAGATCGCTGGACGATACGCTCTGTCAGGTAGTCCGGTCCCAAGCCATGGAGGGTTTTATAAACTAAAACCAGGACCTTGAATCTAATCCGGGCTGCAACGGGCAGCCAGTGCAAGCGGACCAGTACTGGGGTGATGTGGTCGTACCGACGGCCACCAACCACCAGCCTGGCCACTGCATTCTGAACCCGCTGCAGGCGCCGGAGGAGATTCAAGGGCAACCCCATGTAGAGGGTGTTGCAGTAGTCCAGCCTCAAGATCACCAGAGCCTGAACCACTGTTCTCAGAGAGTCAGCATCCAGGTACGGGCGGATCTGAGCGATCTGACGAAGATGGTAATAAGCAGCCCTGGTAACCGACGCCACCTGGGATTCCATGGACAGCGCCGGATCCAGGACCACGCCCAGATTCTGCACCCTCTCCACTGGCCGGAGGGGCAGGGCAGAGGGCCTCCATACCCAGATGGTGAGCTCCCAAAGAACATGACCTCCGTCTTCTCGGGGTTGAGCTTAAGCCTGTTCGCCCCGGTCCAAGTCAGCACGGCGTCCAGGCACTCATCAAGGATCCTCACAGCTTCCACTGCAGAGGTGGAAAAGGAAAGATAGAGCTGCGTGTCATCAGCGTACTGATGACAGCAGACTCCAAATCTCCTAATGACCCCTGCCAGCGGCCTTACGTAGATGTTAAACAGCATGGGGGACAGCGACGACCCCTGTGGAACCCCACAAGGGAGTATCCACGGGGCCGACAACTGCCCCCCATGCTGACGTACTGTGGACGGCCCTCTAAGAAGGAGCAGAGCCAACTGCGAGCAGAGCCTCCGACTCCCACCTCAGAGAGCCGATCCAACAGGATACCGTGGTTGACGGTATGAAAGGCCGCTGACAAATCCAGGAGAACCAACAGGGTAGAGCAACCCCTGTCGGCCACCCGGATTAGGTCATCTTGCAGCGTGACCAAAGCTGTTTCGGTCCCCCGACGAGGCCTGAACCCGGACTGGCAAGGATCGAGGCACTGCCGATCCTCCAGGTACGACTGCAGCCGGACCGCTGCCACCCTCTCGATCACCTTGCCCATAAACAGGACGTTGGCAATAGGACGATAGTTGGCCAAATCGTCCGGGGGAAGACCCGGTTTTTTGAGAATGGGCAAGATCTCTTTCCTGGTCTGTCACGGATAACTCAGAGCCCATGAGTTGATAGATAAAGTTTTGATTTTTTGCCCCAATATGCGTTACTTTACATTTGTACATTAAAACGCATTTGCCATCGTAGCCCATTCCCCCAGTTTGGAGAGATCCTCCTGGAGCTCTTCACAACCTTCTCTGGTTTTTACCACATGGAAAAGTTTTGTGTCATCTGCAAACTTCGCCACCTCACTGCTTATCCCTGTCTCCAGGTCATTTATGAACAGATTGAAAAGCACCGGTCCCAGGACAGATCCCTGGGGCACACCGCTTTTCACCTCTCTCCATTGTGAAAATTTCCCATTGACACCTACTCTTTGTTTCCTGGATCTCAACCAGTTCTCAATCCATAAGAGGACCTGCCCTCTTATCCCCTGACTGGGCAGTTTTTTCAGCAGCCTTTGGTGAGGGACTGTGTCAAAAGCCTTTTGAAAATCCAGATAGACTATATCCACTGGTTCACCCAAATCCACATGCCTGTTGACCTTTTCAAAAAATTCTAAAAGATTTGTCAGACAAGACTTACCCTTGCAGAAGCCATGCTGATTTTCTCTCAGCAAGGTTTGTTCTTCTATGTGTTTTAAGATTTTCTCTTGGATGAGGCTTTCCACCATCTTCCCTGGGACAGATGTAAGGCTAACTGGCCTGTAGTTTCCCGGGTCCCCCCTCCTTCCTTTTGGACAATGAACTTTCACACACCACAGACTGACGAAGCTGCTTGGATGTGTAGCAATACATTTTGATCGCTCAAGAAAAGAAGTCCAGCTGTCATGACTCTTCTTCCAGAAAAAGACACTTATGTGTCACCTCATTTGCCAGAGGCTTTGCTGCCAAACAAACTAAGCTTTCATCTCCTGACACCAGCTGAGAGCTACTCCATAAATGGCATGCTGCAGATATGGGCCAGAAATCCAACTCAGGACAATGATAACAATGACAACAACAATGACAACAAAAACAATGCATTTATAAGCACAAGAACAAAAGGAAAGTTAACAAAAATAACAAAGGAGACAAAGGGGGAACAGCAGCAGCATAGCACTCTGAACCACCAAAGTGGCTCACCTGAATTATCCACGGGGTCTTTGCAACAGTCCCATGAATTGCTTGAGCATTTTTCCTTCCTATGGAAATCTCTGGTTGAATCACTGTGAGTAGTCTAAGACTGTTACTTCACGTCCTTCCTCGAGCCGGGGTGAACTTGCCTCCGTGTTGAAATCGGTTTTAGTCACGTGACCTAATGCCGGTTCTGCCCCTGTTTCTCTGTACTCACAGGCATGCTGATTGAAACCGGCAGTACTTTAACCGCACGTCCTCGATCCTTACCTGGCAGTAAGGAACAAACACAAACCAGGGTGAACTGTTCGAGGAAGAATCTTGGTCGATAAGTGGGGAAAATGGATTCATAAGAAGGAGTTTTAATTCCTGTTGTTCGATACATCGAAATACCGATGTTCCTCCCCCCCTTCTCAACCAAAAAAAAAAAGTAATCACACTAAGTATTTTCTCAATGTGGGTTAAAAGGAACCGCACGTCCCCTGGGGGGGCGGATTGAGAAGCGGATTGAAAAGATTCCCGAGCTCCAGGACGGGAATCTCTCACCCCGCTTGGAGCACAATTCAGGGGGCGTGGTCGGGGTGAACTCAGATTGACCCCACAAGGACGTGAAGTTCCGTTCCTTCGAACTCGGATTGACCCCACAAGGACTTGAGGTTCCGTTCCTTCAAACCGATCCCCAGCGGGGCCGCAAACTGCAGTGAGAGGGACGTGAAGTATCAGCCTAAGTCTATTGTGACTAGTTTAAGTCTAACTACCTAGTGAATCACTCAAGAGGACCATATTTAATCTGAGGACCAACTTGTTCACAACCATCTTACCTGTACAGACTGTGGCTGAAAACTTCTTGAGTAACATTTGGAAGTGAGCTGCCATAAGTTAAGAAATCTCTGCAGACCATTACATGTTGCATACAGAGTTGCATGATTTGATGTGCACCTGATCAATGGATGCTAAAATTTACACCATTTGCATTAACTGAGTGAGAGGATTCCAGCCACTGTTGAGCATTATGAGAATAACTCAAGATCTCTTACTGGACATACACTCTAACACTGTTTGTTTGATTCTGCTGCTTTTTTTCTGGTTCTCCAAAAAGGAAAACGGATGATGTGCCTGAATGTTAATGCCAGGTGGGAAGATGGAACTTAGCACCAGGGGGGTTGCTGGGCCAACAGGTTGTGTTGAGAGGATCTAAACAATCAAGCTCTTCCGTGCATTCCTGATGCTAAATAGACTGCTGCTGATAAATGGAAAGGGTCATCCAAGGACCTTACCCAATAATTATTAAATATTTTCCCCACGTGTTCAGGATCAGCAATTGCCTCGTTGTGAGTTTGAGGCTTCTGTGCAGAGTTCTGTACAAGAGACGGCCGTGAGCGCTGAAGTCTGACTTCTGTGATTCTTCGTTTGGTTTGGTACTTGTAAAAGGGAAGGGAAGATCTTATATACACCCTGTTTCCCCTTTCCAAGCATGGGCCTTTCTACACACACACACACACACACAAGACAGAAGGTGTGGGCGTGTTGCACTGTGAAAACGACAACCATCGCGGGTTCAAAAACAGCCAAAACCTGCAAAAAGGAATGTGGTCGGCTTGTTGTTTCAATGCATGGCATTCATCTGAAAGTTAAAGTCTGGATGCTAACACTGGTGATAACAAATCCCTAGAAGTGCTGCCAAATAGGCCATGTTTGTGCAGAATTACAAGTGATTGAAATAAATGCTGGAAACCTGGTCTGTGTTCTTTCCAGCTGGCTGTGAGTAGATCCACACAACTGAGCCATTCTAGAGAGGTGCTGCTTGAAAAGCCGTCATATTGTATGCCACTTGGATGTACCGGCTTGGTCAGCGCAGATGTCTTGTCCCCTGCTAGTTTCTCCTGGGTACACATGAGAAAAGAAAGTTGATTCCTGATGAAGACCAAGGTGGAAGGTGGAGCCAGTTGGTTGAGGCCCAGGAGACCCCCCAGAAGCCACTATAACCCAACCCTTTTGTTTTGAATTCCATAATGAAAGAAAGGCAGTATATAAATATAGCAAATCCACCATAACCCAATACTTGAATACTGTACGATGCTCATATTGGCGGTCTCAGTATCTGCAGTTCCACGTATGTGTGGTCTGAAAATATTATATATGACATGAATCAGTTCTGGTAATGCATGTTAAAAAAATTCTCCCCACCTTCATTATATAGCATTTGCCATTATCCATGGGTTTCAATATCCATGGTGGCACCCAGAACCAATTCCCCGTGGATACAGGGGTTCTTCTGTAGTACAAAGCTCATTCTACAGTGCAACTACAAGTCCTAAAATGAGAATTTACTGGAATCAACAAAATGGACACCTTGGTGCCACCAAGTCTAGCTGCTTCATCCCAATTTTCCTTTCAAAACACAGTAGTGAAGGGTATTGCCTTGGGAGGTGAGAGGGCTACATCCCATTTCTCCCCATACCCTGCCACCCAATCCAAGGCAGTCCATCTAGGTCAAGCTCATTATCCGAGAACTGTCCATAGAGTGGCCAAGAATGCAAGCATCCCCAGGCAGCAAGACCAGATGGGCTCAGGGTCTTTGCCACAAAGCACCCCTGAGCTAACAGTGAGGCTTGTGGCATGAGGAGCCTGGTGCGTTCTGGGTGTGCAGCAGCTTTTCTACAGTCATCCAGGTCAACCCAGCTGCCATGGCAGACTGGCAGGTACCAACTGAGCTCTTAATCAGGCCTTCCTGGAAAGGGAAATCAACTGATTCAGTCTCCCCAAATTGATGTGTGAACCAGAAGCGTGCAGATTTATGCTTCTGCCACTGAGGCAATTCTGGGAGCCATAAGACACACATACTAAGGTGTCTCCAATTGCAGCCTCACTGGAATCCTGCAAAAGAGGATGGGAAGAGAAATTGCCCAAACAGACAGGGCTATCTGCAAAAATAATGTAGCATAAGTATAAAATGTATTTATTAGGGGACATTGTATGTGCAAATATAGACAGAGATGTTTGTGCAGACCTGTATGCATTGCTCAGTTTCTCATTTTTCTAACCCTTAGGTTTCTTTTGTCTCTTTTCTGTGTATGTAGCCGTAAGAGAGAGAAAAACAAACATCACACATACATACATACATACACACACACACACACACACACACACACACACACACCAATGTAGAACCATGGAAACAAAACAACAGCAAAGCAAACCTGAGGTTAGAAAAACAAGAACCCCAGCAAGCAGAAGTGAAATTGACAGATCTGTCCATCCCTAGTGAACAGAGAAGTGCAGACAGCTAGAAGTGTCACCCTTTGCGATCCCTGATCGGGATTTTCTGCCACTCATCTTTCCTAGTGTTCATTTCGCCTGCATCCGTGTGATGATGGAACTGTAATCCCAGTGTATGGACAGCCTCACAGACAACCTGGGATTTTGTTCCCATGTACTGGGTCTTATACCCAATTCAGGGGTGTGATGTATGCACACACACACACACACACACACACAGCTGTTTCAAAGGAGTGATGTGGAGAATAATAAATAATGCACAATGGAGTTGCAAAAGCAAAGAGCTTGAATTCCCCTGAGCAGCTGCCATGGAGCCTGCCTGCCTGTGGTTCCTTCCCCTCGGTTTCCCTGGATCTTTTAGATTTGTTTAGACATCCAGCATTTTTTCCAAGTTCTCCCTGTGGAATCCTGATGGCTGTATTACACCAGCCGCCAGAGATGAGCTTCACATCAGCTGTAACAGGACCAGCGACAAGAGCCATTAGTCATATGGTTTGTCCTTCACTTTTATAGCTTTGAAAAATCTAATTGGCTGCTGATTTGGTGAAGAAATAACCTTTTCCCATTGCTTCTCTTGCAAGCTGCTGACGAGCTTGATTCCACCAGGGATTTCTTGTTCTAGCCACAGATTTCTGTGGGGCATTCAAACAGCCCCAGATAAATTTCCTGGAGGGCGGATGATCAAGCTTATTGCTACATCAGCCAGCATCTTATTGGATTCTGTTTGCTCTCGGATCCTCCTGGGCGTACACAACCTTTGTGACCAAGACACAATCAATACCTGAGTTTTACAGGTGACCAGTTCTGTTGGACGAGGGCAAGAAATCTGTTTACAGCTAAGGTCAGCTTGTGATTCTGAAAAAAGCAAAAAACAAAATGCAAATACAAAACCAAGCTGTAACCAAATCACAGCGACTCAAAGCATTCTCGCGGCTTGGTTTTGATCAGAAAAGGTGAGGCTCCTGGTGGTTTTGGGATGGACTGGTTGGGAGACCCAACAGGATTATGGCACAGCAAGGGAAGGAGAGGCTGTTGGTTCAGGGTTGAGGCTTACTGGTTTTCGGCAGTGGAATATGTTGCCACAAAGGACAGGATAAAATACTGTAGTATCATGTGCCTAAGACCCATATCTCCAATTATCTCAGAAGAACAACAGAAGGTGATGCCAAATAGAAGTCTACTTTTTTTGACCACCTTGTGACCGAACAGTTGCTTCTTGTGGGAAGCCCACCAGCAACCGCCCTCTCCTGCTCGGGTTTCTCCAGCAGCACATGGCCTGGGACCACTTGAGCCTGACATGTAGCTTGGCTTCATGTGACCACCACAGCCCCACACCTCTCCCTGCTGGACTGAATCCTCCCACTATCCCTGATCTCAAAAGGAAACCAGGATTCTGTAGAGATGCATTCTCTCAGTTAACCCAACATGGTGGTGGTGCAGGTCGTGGTGAACCTACTGCCCTTGCTGCAGGTTGTTCATCTTAGGTCTCACCTTTCAGGTGGCCTTGGCTTCAGCACACAGAATGTGTGGGGGTGGGGGTGGGTTTCAAGCGCCTGTGCTGCTGCCTGCACTTGTGGAAGGCTCACATCCACCGGGAAGGTGTGCTTTCCCCCAGCGTCCAACAAGAGGACTCCGGAGATGTGAAGCTGGTGCTTTGCTCAAATGTCTTGCCGGCTCCCCTCTATCTGGAAAGCTGAAGGGGGCAGAAAAATCCCTTGATACCCCAAGATCACTGGGACACACTAACAGACTTTTCTTTTCATCCAGAGCTTTACAACAGAGATGTTTGCCCTGCCACCTGTGTTGACTGCACAGGCCCCTTCAGAGAGCACTTGGTTGAGAAACCATATATAAATATTTTAAATAAAATGAAACTGTTGTGTCTTGGGACACCTCCCTATCAATCCCATCCAAAGGGTTTGGTTCTATATACAGTAATATACTTTCTGTGGGCTTCTTTCAATTCACCAGCACATTTTGCTTTTGACTTGAGGAACTCTGGGAGAAACCTGAATTGGTTAAACAAGGGGCTTTAGCAACGGCAGTGCCATCTCTGCAGATTCATTTTGGCAGCGACAGGGGTGGGGGGTGGGGAGAGAGAAACCTGCTGATGCCTTGGGTCTCTGTGCCGCCCTCAGCACACTGATTCCCCCCCCCCCCCAGTTCTCACAGGATGGAAAGGGTGGGAGGGGAGGCAGTCCAGAGAGCTGCTGCATGGCTGGAGTTTTCATTTAAATAAAGAGCAGAATCGCATTATACTTCATTGATTGCATTTTTTTCTGACTGTTGTGACATTTTCAGGAAGGCTAATTTATTCAAGCATGGAAATCTTTAAAAACTTAATTAAGTTATTTCTGAGATTTTTCATGCCTTCATTGTTTTGAGCTCACATTTAAACTTTAATTCCAGTTAATAGTAAGAAAAATTGACAAAAGACAATTCCTCCCCACCCTTCCTTATTTATGAGTAAAAAGGAGCAACCAACAGAAAATCTCATCTCCGCTGCTCCAGCTGGCCTGCATCACAGAAGAAAAGCAACAAAGAGTCCCCCTGGGGAAGAGGCCCGTGCCAAGGGCACCCAGGGATCCTTCCATGGGGAAAGCACACACTTCGCTTTCAATCCTGGCCATAAGAATTTCCTCTTGGTCAGAAGACCAGTCCACTTAAATTTACCCTTCTGTTCAGTTCTGGAAATGTTGCCTTGAATGGCGACAGCACCCAGGAGCCAGCAGAGGGGCTGCTCACTGCCGCAGGTGAGGGGTGTGGCTGTCAGTTCAAGGTTTGCACACTGGTTTGTGAGGAAGCCCATGAAACCTTTGTGTATGTGTGTGTGTGTGTGGGGGGGGGATCTAGCAGCTCTTGTCTCCGGTATATCTTTAGCTGTAGAGGCCAGCAAGTGGACAATGGAAATCACAACCACCAGGACGGACAACCACATGGCAACCACACGCCTCCCTCTGGTGTGGGCAAGGGCCCTCTTAGAGCACCCCCCCTTCTGTCTCAGTTCCTCCATGAGTGCAGCAGTGGCTTCAAATGGCAGGACGAGACTGATTCATGGACAAGATGAGACTTGCTCATCGCATGAGAACCTTTGGTTCATATCTTTTCTGTGTCTTTCCCACAAGACTCCTCCAGCTCACGTTAGAAATGGGGCTGGGTGGCCTCCCCTCCCGGCTAGGGCAATCTGGGAGCTGTAGTCTGAAAAAGGAACCCTTTGAGGCTCTGGGACCATTGTCTGATGACCCAGCCAGCGCTCCTTGTATTCCCCCCACATTCAAGATCCAAGAGTAAGACACGGGGCCAAGAAGGATGAGAGCCAATCTTTACAGGCAGAAATGGTTCTCTTGACAGAGAGGAATGACCAGTTTGGTTTCTAGTTCAGCAGAGGACACCGAGTGGGCTCCACTGTCCAGGAGGGCCATCTCACTTAAAGGGCGCTGAAAGGATTAAAATCATACACATATTCACATACATACACACGACCCCTCTCCAGCCTTACCCAAACATTTAGCTAATTTCCCCAGGGCCTATTGCAGGAGACAGCCCACATTCCTGCTACATTTGTGCATATTATTTTTAAGTCATTAGTCTCTGCCTCATATTGTGAGTCAAGAAGTTTAAGAAGGGGAATTTATGGCCTGTCTCCTCCAATCAACACAATAATCCATGCTAGTGTTGAATGCTTTGAGCTAATGGATATTGCTTTCATTTGAGCTTTCTTCATTTTTGTCTCTCTGTCGAGTTGGTTTTTCTTGATCTATTAACAGATCCGGTTAGCTCCTCTCTGCTGGAGGAAAGGAAATCTTGTGTTATGGACTTTAGCAGGCCCTTCTAAAACCCATGGATGTAAAGGTATGTGGAGTCACAGTGCAAAACAAAAATTGGTAAAAACCGGACTGGCCCCGAGCCTTGCCGGGGTCGCTAGATTGGCCCTCGTCCTGTCATAAGCACAACGCTATCTCCCAATTCAAATATTCCCTACCGTTCCCGAAATATCGGGAAAACGCGAGCTGCCCCTTTCCAAGCAGCAAAAGAAGCCTTGCGGACCGAGAAATTGGTGAAGCGGAAGCCAAATTCACACCCATCTCCCACAATCTTTCCCTTGTTTTCCATTCCCCAAGGGATCCCATTTCTGTCACCTAGCCTTCTGCCCCCCCTCCACTCGTGCCTCACCGCACCGTTTAACCTTCACTGACTTGCTCATTCCCAAAACTTCAAAGCCTACAGCTAAGGGGACCTGGTTTGAGACTTTCCCAGCCTCCATACCCACAGAATGGGGGTCTTTCTTAATATCAAAGGCCCAACTCCACGGCCCCCACGGAACCAAGACTCTCTCTCTCTCTCTCTCTCTCTCTCTCTCTCTCTGCCTTCTGCCTCATCTCCTATCACCTCCTGTTATTTTCCTGCTCTTCTACACCCTGCCTCACTGAGGACTAGGCTCTTGGGATCTGTCTTTGTATTCCCCTGCCTTTCTGGATCCAAGCCACCTTTGGGGCAACAAGAGGGCACCAGCATGGCTGAAGAGGAGTCATCCATCAGGACTTCCATGCCCTCGAAGCGGCAACATCACGTACACCCGGCAGCTGGGCCAGAGATAATATCTCAGCCAGAAGGCACACCATTGTTTCGTCTTCACACCTATTCAAGGCACCACTGACAGCAAAAGACTTTCCGGATTAACATTGCTGCCTCTACTATGTCTCCCTTAACCTCCCCCCCCCATTGTGACTGTTCCGTCTTCCCTTGACCTGTTAATTGTTCCCTGATTATCCGGACACCTGGACAATATTGACTTCTCTCCTCTCATTGTCAAGCTTCCCGGCCACACATTAAGGGATTAATTCTTGCCTAATCCGCCCAAACAGGGGTCCGGGCCATGGACTGTGGAACGCCCAGGACCCTTCCCCAAGAGACTCATGGGCTCACCCCATTGGTGGTCCTCTCGGAACACCACCCCTAGTCCAACCCTGGAGGAGGTACCACTCTGTGGGGCGGGAAGGGAGGAAATAAAGTTTGAGGTCTCTTTGTCTGGGGTTGCGTAACGTTTCACTACTGCCTTGGGTGATCCGTTCGCCTTACCATTTTGCTAGGCCTAATAAACTGGTAATTTCCCTGGATCTCTCGGTGTTGGTTTCCTTCATTGGCTTTTGTGGAGTCCAGCACTTTGCAGCAGGGCTAGCCTGCTGCGATTTCAACAGGTAAGTCAGGGTGGATGAGCGGAGCAAAGATACAGGAGCACAAATGGGCTACAGAGAATGCTAAAGTTAATATCCTTTCATAACCAAGGGATACTCCTCTGTGGGATTCCATCCATCCATCCATCCATCCATCCATGCGGTTTCTATACCGCTCATATGACACAGAGACATTTTAAAGGACTACAGTGCACAAATACATCCAAAATATTAGAACTTCCAAACCATCCGTAGATACAGGTAATCTAAGGTCACTGATGATCTCACCATTGGTCCAAGGGGCCCTTTGGAGTTTCAAGCCATTCCTGGGAGCTGACAGAGCCACAAGGGAGCCTAGACCGGGGCCAGGCCTTCTCCACCTCAGGATCCAAAGCTCAGTAGCTTGGCTCTGCTTGAAAGACAAAGAGGTGAGCTCTAGATCAAAATAATCCTGAACTCTTTCTAGAGGCAAGAATGCCAACAGGGAGGCTGTCTTGCCATGAGAAGACAAGACTCACTGAAAAAGAGAGTAATGCTGGGAAAGGTGGAAGGTAGAAGGAAAAGAGGAAGGTCCATTATGAGGCTGATTGACTCCCCAAAGGAAGCCAATGTCTTCAGCTTGAGATAGCTGGGCAGGGCTGTGGAGGATGGGACCTTTTTGAGGCTGCTCATTCATATGTTGGCCAATGGCCATACATTGGAGCTGATGAAAGCACACAACAGCAACATATAATGCTGGTATGTTGAGTCAGGTGTAGCCTGGGTATTTCTGAGGCTCAAAAACTATTTCCAAATCATGTAAACATAGAATCACAGAATCATAGAGTTGGAAGAGACCTCAAGGGCCATCTAGTCCAACCCCCTGCCATGCAGGAACCCCCATCAAAGTACCCCCGACAGATGGCCATCCAGCCTCTGCTTCAAAACCTCCAAAGAAGGAGATTCCACCACCTTCCCTGGCAGCATATTCCACTGCTGAACAGCTCTAACCATTATGAAGTTCTTCCTAATGTTTAAATTGAATCTCTTTTCCTGTAGTTTGAAACCATTGCTTCTAGTCCTAGTAGCTATCATTTCCCCTCTCAGCCAATTCAAGACTAAACATTCCCAGTTCCCTAAGCCATTCCTCGTAAGACGTTTCTTCCAGACCTTTAACCATTCTGGTCACCCTCCTGTGGACCCCTTCAAGGTTGAGATGCACAAAACTGGACACAGTACTCCAGGTGGGGTCTGATCAGAGCACAATAGAGTGGTACTATCACTTCCCTTGATCTGCTAGACATGCTTCTGTTGATGCAGCCAAAAATCACATTGGCTTTCTTGGCCACCACGTCACACTGCTGGCTCGTGTTCAATTTGTGGTCCACCCAGACTCCCAGATGTACTATTCCTTAGCCAGGTGTCTCCCATCCTGCATCTGTGCAATTCATTTTTTCTGCCTAGATGCAGGACCCTTCATTTCTCTCTGATGAAACTCATTCCACTAGCTTTGGCCCAGCACTCTAATCTGTCAAGGTCATTTTGGATTTTCATCCTATCTTGTAGTCTAGGGAATTAGCAACCCTTCACAATGTGGTATCATCTGCAAATTTTATCAGCATACTCTCTATTCCTTCCTTGAAGTCATTAATAAAGATATTGAACAGTACTGTACCCAGAACAGAATCCTGGGGCAGCCCACTAGTCCTATCTCTCCATGCTGAGAAGCCATTTATGATCACCCTTTGGGTGCGATCAGTCAACCAATTACAAATCCACCTAACAGTAGTACTATCTATCCCACTTTCTACTAACTTCTGGCAAGAATACCATGGGGAACCTTATCGAAGGCCTTACTGATATCACCTGTGTGATGAAGCCAAGCAGCCCTGAACTGCTGGCAGGTGGAAGGAAGCCACTACCGGCCACAACCCACAGAAAGCAAAACCAGGCCACGAGAGCAACACATTGGCTTTCTGGCCACATCCTCCACGTGCACATGTGTGCGAACACACACACACATACACACATGCTCTCTCTCTCTCTCTCTCTTTTTCTTTCTTATGCGCGCGTGCACACACACACACACACACACACACTGCAGCTCTGCTGACATTTGTATTATTTGGTCCAGAGCTGTCCTGCACATATGGAAAACATTTGCTCTGAGTATTGGCCATTAACGTTTTCATCTCTGTTTAGTGTCAGGAGGTTTCAATTACCAGCCCTCACAAAGCAAAAGAGTTGGCTTTCATGCTTCCTTTGCTTCCATTTCCAGATACGTCGAACTAAATGGTAGGATCAGAGCTCTGCCCTGAGGGAACGGAGGACGGAACTTCATCACAGGGAAGCTTTTGAGTTGGCACAGTTTGTGGTTTGGACTCCGGCTAATAAGAGCTGCGCATGACTCATCTGAGGGCACAAACCATGGGGCAAGAAGGAGGAAGGTGGGGGTGATCACTTGGTGAAACTGATGGGCAGAAGACTAAAGGCAGACCTCCACCCTCCCTTCCCCCAAGATGGTACCCACCAATATACAATGCAAAGAGTGAGATTTTGTAAATCACGATGTGGAACCTGGGTTACCACTTTAGGTGGCTCCAGAAGGAGGTGAGAAAGTCATGAAGGTGGAGGAGAAGGGGGGGGAGTCTTTCCGGATCTTAGAAAAAATGGTCCACCATCCACCTTTGCTTAGTGGCAAATTATTTAAACTTGAGTAGGTAATAAACCAGGAGGTCTTAGGGCCAGTTTCCGCCTCTTGTGAAACCCACCGGCAGAGTGGATGGATTCCTCCCTCTAGGCACCATCATCAGCACTAGACATGGGCACGACTCGGCGAAATCCTCATCTCCGTTCTCGTTACGGAACGAGGAACAAGAACGACAATTACTCCGCTCCAGCTCGAACCTGACCCGATAAAGATAAATTGGGTCTGATTTGTTGTTGTCGTTCATGGCATCGCGGCGATCACGCGATGCCAAGCAGCACAGAAAAAAAGTTTTAAAAATTAAAAAAAACCCTGATTCCCGGCCATAAAAGCAGGCGAAAATATGCCTGCCTCAGTGAGGGCACCTACCGAGGGGTGGTTTCTGGGGGGGGGTCCCCTGGCCTTCCCCCCTCCTGTCCTGGGCTGCTGGTACCAGGCTGGGGGGGGGCATCCTCGTAGTCTCCATTTGCCATGCGGTGGGGGGGGATCCAAAATCGCGACCGCAATATTTATTTTTAAATTGTGGTCCAAAAACCCACCAAAGCAACACAGAAACATTTGAAAATTAGGTATTTTAGATGCCGGAATTTTTATAGTAGCAGCAGTGGGTTTTTCTTGCAACAAAACGTCTCCATTTATTTTATTTTATTTTTATTTTTATTTTTATTTTTATTTTTTTTACACCTGTGCACGCACAATGATGGACTGGCCATGGGATGGGACCATGCAAATTTTTGGAGCCATTCCACCAATCGCATGGCCAGGTTTTGCTGAGACTTCTGGATGTGCCAGAGAGGGCATAAAAAGCCCACCAACCCTAAGCCTAACCCTAACCCTAACCCATACGCCAGTACACTGTCTTCTTAGTGGGCCAGAGGCACCCAGAGGTGCTGCCCACTAACCCACCCCACCCTAACCTTAACCATTACCCTAAGCCTAGCCCTTACCCTAACCCCAACCCTAAGCCAGATTCGTACGCAAGTACACTTCCCTTCTTAGTGGGTCAGAGTGGTGCATCGAAAGGTGCCTCCAACTCCGGAACCACTCCCTCCCTTGTAACCTGTACGCCAGTACACCAGTATGCTTTCCTTCTTAGTGAGTCAGAGTCAGTGCCGAGAGAGGTGCCTCTGACACACTAACCCCCAACCCTGGCTAATATGGCTAATGGCTATAATGTTCTTAGTGAGACAGCGAAGTGCCAATGAGGTTTCCTGTCACACTAATAACCCAACATAATTGGCAGCGGCTACGCGTTACACTTCCCTTCCCTTCTGGGTCAACTCAGAGGGAGGCACCCAGAGAGGTGCCTCCCAGAGCCCACCCCTCCCCCTAAACCTGTACAAACGACAGACGACAAACGGAATGACAAATTTTTGAAAATTTTCGCGAAGAATGGAAACGACCCGAAACGGGCCCTTCCCGACAAACGACAACTCGAAACGTAATTTTTTCTGGTCGTGCCCATCTCTAATCAGCACCAAGAAGGGCATTACACTGAAAGCCAGAAGAAGTCAGAAGTCACTCCCAGTTTCAGTCTCCTGCAGCCATTCATTTGTGCTAAAAGGAAGGCATTGGAATGCCCCCATTATGTGATCTACCCTAGCTGGAGCATGATGGTTCTTGTTTCTGTTTAGACACAGATTATTCTAGGAATGGAGAGTTCACAGCCAGACTCTTAAGATGGGGGGGGGGGGGTTGTTCCTTGTGATGTCACAGAAGCAGAGCTCACAATGGGGAGATTTCCTCCGCCAGCGCCAGCAGCATCCTCGTTCATTGTTCAGATTCAACAATCTCTCCTATTGTGTAAGCAAACAATCTATGCAGGAGGAAAGAAAAAGACATTTCCCTCCCTCTTTTCATTCCCTTGGCAAAATTCACTAGATAGATGAATATTTAATTAAATGGGGGTAGCAGAAGCTCGCCCTGAGATATGACCCCATATAATGGTAGCCCAGAGAACTCCAGAATCAAAGAGCAAACCATTTATGCTGATGGGGGTAACCATTCCAACATCCAGGGTGGAAATATTTGTTCCACAGATGAACATAATTGAATGGTACACATGTGTACCTGATAGGTCTCTGGGATGTTTCCTCCCAGGTAATATTCCAATACTGCAACCTTTTGTCATGATTCAGAACAGGAGCTAATTCTTGAAATGTCAAGATGTCATCAAGGCCAGAAATCCTGTTATTGGAGCTTCTTGCACCCCTCCCTCCCTCCCTCCCTCCAAAAAATACTGAATTGTCATCCCGAAGTCTTGCTGTGCACTGCTTTCCGTGTAGGGCTCACATCTCAACTTCACGCCTTAACTCTGTCTAGCCAGCTAGAAACAAATGTATATTACGCTTTATGGGAAGAACAGAGTATCAAAGGCACAACCTGGCCATAACAGCCAAGTCGGTATTTCTCCGAGTGCCGGGTTTCTAAAATGTAATTAAGCGATAATGTTTGGGAGCGAGGAAAGAACAGCCAGGAAGTAACTGCCAAGGTAGGTAAACACCTTGATGAAAACAAAACTGTTTACTGGAGTTGAAAGCCTTTTATTGAGTGTCTGCTGCTTCCTTCCAAGGATCATTGCATTATGCCAGGCACCGTCTCATCGGAACATGAAGAACAAATGATTAGGAGGAGCCGGGTGGCTGGGGCAAAGGTTATGGCACTGCAGCAAATGTCTCTCCTTCCCTCCCTCCATCTGTGGGACCAAGAACCATAATAAATAACCATTGGAAAGTGGGATTTCAAAGCGATTCACAGATCAAAGGTGTCCCTGAGTGTTGGGGGGGGGGGAGATGGGTGGCCCAAATGACAGTGGTAGCAATTTTTTTGTTTTGTCGAGTTCAGGTCCTTGATTGATCTAGCCTGCTTCCTGGACAAGAAAGACGGGAGCCAAGGGAAAGCCAATCCGTTTACTTTTAAACTCCAGCCAATCAGAAATGCTTTATTTGGGGCACCATCAATATGACACCTAACAAAGGTGTGGTTTTCCCATTATCAAGGGAACCAGCCACCAAAGGAGAGCTTTTGCACTCTACAGTCATCATAATCACACTTCTATTCCACCTTTCCCCCATCCCGACACCACCATGCTTTCCTTGACAAGTCAGCACAAACCGGGATCCAGTCTGGCTAGTACCTAGACAAGAGATCACCAAGGACTATGAGGCTCTCCAAATAGGACCTGGTCTGAAGTCCCGGCGAACCATTGGGGTTGCCAGTTAGAGAGGTGTCCATACTGGGAATGGTGGGTCCTTGTGATGTCACAGAAGGCCAGCCTTCATGTAACAGCTGGGAACGGGCGTGTGCCTGTGGGCACCCGAGAGGGGCGCAATCAACGTGGCTTTCAACTCCTTCTAAAACTGTGTTTAAAATGTTCTGTACGTAACACATGTACAAATGACAATCACGCAGAGGCAATGAACCCCAGTATGCCTTGTTAAGGGCGAGAAGATGGGGGTGTAGAAATTAAAGATACCACATGCCATGCAGTGATGGAGTATGTCTCCATCACTTGGGGGTGCTATTGGACTCATCCTTGAGCTTGGATGCCCAGGTCACAGCTGTGGCCAGGAGCACCTTTGCACAATTAAGCCTAGTACGAAAGTTATGCCCATTTCTTGAAAAACCAGCTCTGGCCATGGTGATATATACCCTAGTGACATCCTGACTAGACTACTATAATGAAAAGCCTCAGGAAACTTCAATGGGTCCAAAATGGAGCAGCCAGATTGCTCACAGGGATCACATTACCCTAAAGCAGCTCCACTGGCTGCCAATCAGCTATCAGGCAAAATTCAAGGTGCTGACCTTGACCTACAAACCACTGTACGGCCTGGGTCCTAGCTACCTCAAAGATCGAATTTCACAGTATAAACCGATTTGGGTGTTAAGGTCATCAGGAGAGACCTTTCTCTCCATCCCGCCATTCTCACAGGTACGTCTCGTGGGAACCCATGAAAGGGCCTTCTCGACTGCTGTGCCCAGACTCTGGAACTCCCTCCCACTAGAGGCCAGGACTGCCTCATCCCTGCTGTCTTTCTGGAAACAGGCAAGCTTTCCCTGAATGATGGACTACTTATTATGTGTGTTTTATATGAATCTACAGGATCACATAGACTTTGTGTTTATAACTACTTATAACATTATGGGTTCACATTGACAGTGTTTCAATGTTAGTTTCCATCACTCATAACTTTACATGGAACTTTACTCTCATTTTAACTGCTCGTGTTCTCTTGTAACTTTAATGTAAGGTCTATTAATGCTGCAAGATGTCCCTCAGTTTCCTGTTCTCAATACTTGAGTGTGTCTTAATTGTACTAGACTGTATATTATCCCTCATTCTGTAAGCCGCCTTGGGTCCTTTTTCCAAGGAGGAAGGGGGGAGTAAAAATACTCTAAATAAATAAATAAATAAAGTAAACTCGAGGTGTGGTTTGTGCATCTCTTTGATGTACATGCAGAAACATATCTTGACCTCTCCTCTTTGTCCTTTTTGCCAAGAGCGGATCCAGATCTGACCCACACCAAGCGGCTGCCACCCCAGCATTCCCTCCTCTACAGCTGGAAACGCACACCCTGGCCCTGCAGCTGCCTCCATGTGGAGTGTATTTACAGGTTCAGCCAGGAGCTAAGGAATGACTCGCCCCACAGGAACCAGGCCTGTTCATTATCAAATCACCCCCAGATGCATGGCTCCCTCTCCTCTTCCTGCCACTCTAATCATCACTTTGCTGATGCCCCATGCCGGCCTGTGATATTACACAGCAGTGCCTGCTTGTGAGCCGAGAGACACCTGATGGAGGGAGAAGGGGGAAGCAGAAGGAGGGGCCAATGAGAAATGCCACCATGCAAAGCCCTCTGGACTCTGAGGAGGCAGACCAAACAACTGCTTCCCCCTCAAGGGCTATTCCGTGCCTCTAAGGAGGAGTCTCCAGATGATGCCCAAACCACTAGCAAAGGCCACAGCTGGCCACACTCAAGGGTCAGAGGAATTCCAAGCAGAGAGTGGGAAGGAAATGCCAGCCAGGTGTCATCTGCCAGGCTAACTCTGGAGCCTGTCGTCTCCCTTCCGGTCAAGGAGAAGCGCCCTTTGCCTCCTCTCCTACTAGGCCCTCCAAGGAGAAGAAGCTCTTGATGGCATGCCTTGTCTTGGGATCTGAATGGAAACATGGACCACTTCCTCAGCTTGCCCACCTCATGTGAAGCCCCAGTGCCCTCTGTATCTTCTTAGCAAGGGGAGGATGCGGCTGAGAATGTGACATGGATGGATCGCTGGCAAAGGGTCAGAAATTATTCACTCATTTCCTTCCTTTATAGGCAGCTTTCCTCCCTGTGAGGAGGCAGCTCACCATAATGAAGAAATAGTGGGTGTCAGATTGATTGGTGGCTATTCAGCTGCAGAACCCTGGGAATGGAACCTCTAACTCGGGGAGGAGTCCTTTCTTGGACATGGAACTTGGAAAAGGCATTTCTGTGGATTTCAGAGGCACTCACCAACCTTTGCTCCTAAGCATGGCCACAACATTTGCCCTCCCTGAAGAGGGTGACTCTGATCTTTGAATTTGTCTTAGAGCCTGCCAAACCAGTTGGCTGGTGTGTTTCTTGACCGAACAGGTGCTCTGGGCTTCTCAGCCCCATCTCCTCAGGCAGGTGCCCACTCAGGGACAGCACCTCCTGGGGCACTGCCTCCGACTGGATGTCCACCAGAGGAGGAGGTGCTAGGAAGCATCAGATGCCTGTTCGTCCAAGAAACAAACCGCCACAAACTGCTGACATCCCAATGTCAAGTGCAGTCATAAATGGCATCAGGTGAAGGCAGTACATACCCAGTCCCTGGTGTACGTGTGCCCTTCTGATTCCTTCCAGCCCTTGTGCCCATGCCTGTCCACGTTGCTGGAAGGCACACCAGCAGGCCTCGCACCAGCACTTTCTGGTAAACTCACAAAAGTCATTTCAAAAACAAGCTAATTGGGAATAGTTCTGCAAAATTCCAGAGACACACACATGAGAACTCAGCTAACACACACACCAACATCAACCCTGAGAATAGCTTCTAATAAATAAACCAAGCCTTGTGGGTCTCAGTTGTGTTATCCAAATCAAACATGTACCTTTTAAAACTTTGGGTTGTCTTTTGTTTTGAGAATAAGAAAGCTGTCTTTGATTTTCTGAATAGCTGATGTCTTCTTCTGAATAGCCGATGAAGCCTTGAGCTTCTGGAGGAATTTCCCATTTGGAATGGAAATAACAACTCTGTAAAATTAAAGAGTTAGCAAAATCCTTTCACCCAAAGTAAAATACGGAAGTCACAAATATGTATAAAGGCTGCTGCCTGACTCTTATCCTTCCTTTCCAGGCAATGTACCCTATGGCATCAATAGACAACATTACATTAAAGCTACAAGGTTATAAGTAGTTATAAACACAAAGTCTATGTGAACCTATAGATTCATATAAAATGCACATGGTAGTCCATCATTCAAGGAAACATTGCCTGAAGAGAAAGGTCTTTGCCTGTTTCCGGAAGGACAACAGAGATAAGGCAGTCCTGGCCTCTAGTGGGAGGGAATTCTAGAGTCTGGGTGCCACAGCCGAGAAGGCCCTTTCATGGGTTCCCACGAGACAGACCTGTGAGGGTGGCGGGATGCAGAGAAGGGCCTCACCTGTGAGATTCGATCTTTGAGGTAGCTAGGACCCAGGTCGAACAGTGCTTTGTAGGTCAAGGTCAGCACCTTGAATTGTGCCCGATAGCTGTTTGACAGACAGTGGAGCTGCTTTAATAGCGGTGTAATGTGATCTCAGTATCCCGCCCCAGTTAGCAATCTGGCTGCTGCATTTTGGACCTGTTGAAGTTTCCTGAAACTTTTCATCAGTAGCTAGGGCATGTGTCACCGCGGCCAGAGCTGGTTTCCAAGAAAGGGGCGTAACTTGCATACTAGCCTTAATTGTGCAAATGTGCTACTGGCCACAGCCGTGACCTGGGCATCCAAGCTCAAATATGAGTCCAAAACCACCCCAAGCAGCGTACCTCTTTTTTCAATTGAGGGGTGACCCCATCCAGTACAGGTTGCCTCCCTATGCCTTGTTCTTCCTTTTGACTGACCAGGAGCACCTCTGTCTTGTCTGGGCTTAGTTTCGTAATGTTCATCCTCATCCAGTTCATTACTGCAGCTAAACACTCATGTAACGTTTAGATACCAGCTCCCTTAGAATCCAGAGGTGATGAGAGGTAGAACTGGGTATCATCAGATGACTGGTGGCACCTAACCCCAAAAGACCTGTTTATCTCCTCCAGTGGTTGCATATAGATGTTTCATACAGAACCCTGGGAAACTCCACAGGTCAGCAGCCGTGGTGTCGAGTATGAATAATCTAACACCACTTTCTGCGTTCTATCCTGCAGGAAGGACCGGAACCACTTTAATGCAGTGCCCCCAAGTCCCATTTCAGAGAGATGAGTCAGGAGGTTGCTCTGGTCTTTGGTGTCAAAAGCAGCAGAGAGGTCTAGTAAAACCAAAAGGGACAGAGATCCCCTATCCATTTCCCTGCGTAGGTCATCTACCAATGCAGCCAGTGCTGTCTCAGTCCCATAGCCACAGTGACTCCACAGTGGCCAAAACTGGCTCCCTGTTGTCCTCTTGCTGCTTCTTTCTGATGGCCTCTATTGCCTACAGAATTCCTTGCCACCTGGCCCACTCTCTCCCCCACAAAAAAGAAAAGAAAAAAGAAAAAGATGTAGAGGTCAAGAATGGACACTGCTTCCACTTTGCCTCTTGCAGAAGGACAGAAGGATGGACTCGGAACGATTTTCTCTCCTGACCTCTGTGTAGCTCTAAGCAGCCATTTTTGATCCCAGGGAAACTTGTGCCTCAGTGGGTTTGGCTTGTGGGGGGAGGGGGGCTCTGTTTTCACCCATTTCTGTCCATTGTGGCAGTGCTGGAGAGAGAGTAGAAGAGGGGAACCTGAGGCCAGAGCAAGCAAGCGACCCCCACACCCTCTACCTCACCCTCTGTTGCTTTCACGAACTCTGCCTTCCACGTAAGAAATGCTTGAGCCCCATCCATCTCTCCCTTGGCTTCCTCACCTTCTGCCCATCTGTTCTGCTGGCCCGATGCCTGCTGTCAAATTGGTCAGACATTTGCCCTCTGGCACTCAGTGCAGAGCAACCCGGGGAATAAACAGATAAGCTGCCGAGCATCCAAACTCTGCCATCTTCAGTACGGAGGCTTCGGCACCTGCCAACGTTAAAAGGCATCTTGGCCTTGCATGCCAACAGCCTCTGTTGCACATGAGATGGGCCTCCACTGAGAAAGAACCCCCTGGGCTGGGTGTCTTGCCTTCAATCCCTCTCAGCTCGTGGATTATCTGGTGAGATCTTGGAGCCATTCCTTCTCTGTAAAACCTTATATAAACCCTTCCTTTACTTTCAGAGGCTGATTGACAGGTCTCAGTCTGTCCTTATTCCCACTTAACTAGAACCTGGTACCTTCTTGTTCAGGTGCTAATGAAAGCTATGCCCCGGGATACCTTGCCGCTATTACGCGGAGCTGAGAGATGAAAAACGCATGCCAAAGTTCAAAGGAACGGAGAAAGGCTTTATTTCGCTGCAGCGAGGTGCCCAGCCGAATACAGTCGGAAAACTGGGGCGCAGGACAAAGAAACCTTAAAGATTTTATAGGAAAAAGGCTTACTCACAACTCCTCCCTTATCTAAATTGATAAGGATGCAGCTGTGAGCCGTAAATCGCCCAAGAAACAACAAAGAAACTACAAAGGATACATGGTTATCACATTGTTACAAATCAATTGTCAAAGGAAGTATCTGGGGGAAGGCATCAATCTTGCGCTCTGGCGCCACCTGTCTTGTAGTTCTCGGGACTCCTCGCCTCACCGGATGGGAGTGTTTGACAGCGCTCACGATCTATCGATATTTCGAAGGCTCCTGGCTTATCTCAAGCACAGAGACCTCCGCTCATGGACTCCTAACATAGATAAGTGTTTACCCAAACCTTTATTTATGGTTTTATGGCTTTTTAGAAACAGGACACGCATTCCTCAGCAGAGTGCTGGGGTTTCAGATAGCAGGCTTGGGGGAGAGGAACGGAAAAGCGGGAAGCAGGGTGAAAGAGCCAAACCGCTGCCATTTTATTCTTTAATGGCAGATCATAGGCTTTATTAAGCTTTATTAAAATCTCATTCCTATCACTACCACAGTAGACAATGGAAAGGCCAGTGGCCTGGTTGCTCAGGGTTATGGCATGCAAGTGGCACGTGTTTTGCTTCACCAAGCTTTCAGCTCAATAGTGTTTTTTTTTTGGGGGGGGGGTGGAAGAGCCAAAGCTGTGGTGAAACCCCAGGCTCATATTTTTCAAAAATCCATTATTACTACTGCTTTTGGAAGGTGGAAACAGCAGCCTGAAATTTCTTTATGATGAGAATGTTCCTCAGAAGAGCAGAAGGCATCGTTCTGATGGCTTTGAGGTTTTTAAGACAATATGTGCACAAACTGAAGGAGAGTTCTGGCCGGACCATTGCTCCTGGTCGAGATTTTCTAAGGATAAACAAATTAACTAGGCTGGCCAACTCCTATCCAATTTTAGCATCTCAAGAGGATTACTATGAGTCAGTGGTCTAATTGATTTAATTTTGATGGAGAATTTACTCATATCTCTCCCGGCAGAGCAAGTGTCTCAGGTCAGGTTATATCTTCTTGATAGCTGCCCCATTACTCTCCATCCTCTCTGAATTTAAGGTTGGATCTCTTAACTCCAGTGATCACTTACTGTATATACTCGAGTATAAGCCTAGTTTTTCAGCCCTAATTTTGGGCTGAAAAAAGGGGTCCTCGGCTTATATGCGGGTCAATACTTTTAGCCACTGAGGCAAGTTTGGGTCAGTGGCTAAAAGTCTTTTTAAACATTGTGCGCCACTTCTCCTGACCCCCCCCATGTTTAAAATGACTTTTAGCCACCAACTTAAGCACTTGCCTTGGTGGCTAAAAATTATTTTAAACATCACACACACACCCAGCTCACAAAGGAGGAGTTGCCACGCCCTGCTGCATTTCCCACCCTAAGCTTATACTTGAGTCAATAAATTTTCCCAGTTTTTGGGGTATAAATTAGGGGTCCCGGCTTATACTCGGGTCGACTTATACTCGAGTATATACGGGTACCTTTAGTTTGTACTCTTGCCATACAGACAAAATCTTCTGAACTAAATTCAATACTGTTAAATCCTCACTCCACATCAGCCTGCTCAGTTAAAATCATTTGGGGTCCAGCCACTAAAGTTCTTTTCAAGGATTATCTCTGGTATGATCAATTAATGACCCCATTTTTAGATGTTGCCGATGACCCTCCGCAGATGTATATAGACAAATATGTTTCTTGAATCTCTAATAGGCTATTTAGTATGACCCTCTACTCTACCACCTACTAACCTGGCGAGGGACACCCCTGTGGGGTTTAATATGGCCTGCTATAAATTGAAACAAGAGCTACGACAAATTTATAGCATTTTCCGAAAATTTGATTGCCCTACCCTGCCACCTGGATATTTCAATGTTAGGCATCAACTTGCAGAGACTATTAAATTATGCCACCAGCAACACTCAGCAGTCAGCTGGGATAGGCTAGCCAAAGCCATTAAAAGCAAGAATTCCAAGCTTTCGGGGGAAGTGGTTTCAGGGTTTTCCATCCAAAAACTCACTCAATTTCTGTAACCTCCTCTTCCATCTGGGAACAGCATTTTTTCTTATTATTTTTTGATGACTGTAAGATCTGTTTACCACATAATGAGAACCAATGTAATGAATCGCCGGAGTGGCCCCTGGTTTCCAAAACTGAGATTAAGCAGCTACTAGACAGGCTGAAATCACCAAGTCCAGACCTGCTGCCCTCAGATTTATTTAAAGTAAATGTCGACTGGTGGGCACATATCCTGGCAAAGCTCTTTACAATTGTAGACAGGTCAGGGCTGATTCCCAAGACCTGGTCCCAGTCCATAATATGTCCCATCTTTTAAAAGCAAAGTGTTCTGCTTATATACCGCCCCATACCACTTTTAAGTAGTCTCTGGGCGGTTTACAATTTTAATTACAGTGTGCAGGCTACACATTGCCCCCCCCCTTTTAAAAGGGTGACAGGAAATTGCCTGGCAATTATAGACCAATTAGCCTCCTCTCAGTTGTGGGCAAAGTCTATGCTCATCCCCTTTTAAATCGACTTAATATATTAGGGTCTGAGCAAGTAGGCTCTCAGGAGGTTAAGTCCATAACATATCACTGCCTGGTATTAAGATATCTTATAGCTAAGGAGATGGCGCACACCAAGACATATCTATATGCTGCTTTTTTAGACCTAAAAGTTGCCTTTGATTCAGTGGATTGGGAGCTGCTGTGGGCAAAGTTAAGTGGGGCTAGCCTAGATAGGAGACAAAAACTACACGCAGCCATGCCGGCCACGTGGCCATGTACTTGCACAACACTGGCTCTTCGGCTTGAATATGGAGAGGAGCACTGCCTCTAAAGTCGGACATGACTAGCATGCATGTGCTGGGAAAACCTTTACCTTTTACATACAGACAATACTTGCCATATCTGATTATCTGGCCATGGCAACTTGACCAGTGAGGTTCTCATAAATAGAGGGGTTAAACAGGGTTGTGTCCTTGCCCCTACCTTATTTAACCTATATATTAATGATCTTGCTCCCACGCTCCTAGAAACAAACAGCCATAGTCCTAGAATAGGTCATTTGACAGTTCCCATCCTTCTCTATGCAGATGATATGGTGCTGCTCTCACACACTAAGCTAGGTCTGAGACGACTCGTTACAAAATGTGTCAACCATCAATAAAATGACCCTTAACTAATGGAAATCTAAAATAGTGGTATTTAGCCGGACCTGGAAACCCCAGTCTTGGATATTCAATGGAAAAGCAATCCAACAGGTTAAAGAATTTAGGTATTTAGGTCTAAATTTTAATTACCATAACGAACGGACTAGGCATCACCATATTATTACCAATTCGGTAAAATTGACCATGCAAGCTATTCTTCACTTTTTCCATGTATGGTGCAACACCCTATGGGGTTTTAAAGCCAAAGCCATCTCCCAGTTGATGTATGAAATGCCAATTTGGCTGGAAGCCTTGAATTTAATGGGGAAACACTCCAGGTTTCCTTCCTTTATAAAACATTTGCTGTTCCTCACTGTGTGCGGTATGCAGCATTGTGCCTGGAGGCTGGTTTAATCAGGCTGAGTGCGCAAGTGCACCTGAGGCAATTTAAGTACTGGTTGAGAATCTGTTTCATGTCTTATAAAGACCCATTAATAGCAGTCATCCTGTCTAACTCCTTTCTTTCTCCTGGTCTTAAATTGATCCTTCAAAAGATCCAAACTATGGGTATTTCACTCAATCACCTGGGGGCCCTACCACATGAGCAGTCATATAATCTGCTAAAATGTAGATTACTTGATATTGAAAAGCAAGATCTCTTAGCAGCAGTGTGCAAATCTTGCTCACCTCTGAATTTATAACTTCTGTTGTACATTGAAAAGCCGGCCAGCTACCTGCATTTTCTAGATAATCCCCAAGAACAGCGTGCTTTTACCTTAGCAAGATGTAACATACTCCCATTGAATATTCTTTATGGCAGATATAGCTCCCAGCCATCAGAAGCACAGCTCTGCCCTTGTAATTCTGGGGCCTTAAGAGTCCCTGTCGCACATGTTGCTCCACTGTACTATCTATAGGGATATCCGTCTCTCATTTGGAGCCGTTACTTGTAAAATTCTCATAGCGATCAGAAGAGGTGAACTTGCATTACTTATTGCTAGGCAAGAACAAAGTTTATACCAGACCAATTGCTATATACATTAACATATTGATACAGAGGCACAGGCCACAGTTCCCAACTGGGTTCTTTGTTGTACACCCTAAGGATGAGGGTGTTTACCCTTAGGTGGTTAGACTCTATGGAGGATGATTAAACACCATGTAAAGTTCTTTGTTTTGCCATTTTGTGACTTGTTACATCACCTCTTATTATACCACCTGCAATTTTAGTTTTGTATAATTTAACTGGGCACATATATATCTTTTAATCATATTATTAGCTGCTTATTTATATTAATGTTTGTTTGTCTGATGCCAATAAAAGGTTCAGTTAACTGATGGAGTAAAAGATCAGCTGGTGGCCGGGGAGAGGAAAGCCCTGCTGATATCCCTAATTCCCACATGCCCTGCCCCTTATTTTGCCTTCAGGTTGGATGGCATGGCCTCTCAGTCACAGCTGAAGGCAAATGCTTTCCTCTTATTACATTATCCCGGAGCACTGCTGTGACATATGAAGCTAGTGTCTTCCCCCTTGAATCCTGCCTCCTGAGTCCCTGCCCACATTCATGCCATTTCCCCAATCCCAATTTCTCCTTAAACAAGATACAGACAATTTTCAGAGGGGAGACTCGGGATCTTGGTATGGCAGAGCTGGGAGGGACCCTCTGGACCCTTGAACCCAGCCCCCGATGAGGAAGCCCCATGGGGGGAATCGAACACTCATCCTCCAGCTCTGCAGCCAGAGACCTCAACCCCTAAGCTGTCCAGCTGTTCCTAACTGAAAACACGTGGGGAGGTGAGGATGAAATCCTGCGATCCTTCCAATACCTTGAAGAGGCTGGAGCAAAAAAGGGTGAGCATGAGATGAGTCCAGCTTCATACCCACAGCCTGGGGGTGGGCTGTGGTTTCCTACCTTGACCAATTTGGAAAAGGTGTCCTTTTGTGACTGACCGAGGGGAAAGGCTGGAGGGAGCAGGGGGGAAAGGGAAAGAAGAGAGGCCGGGAAGTCTCCCTGCCTCCCTGCCTGGCTGGCTGTGCAGTGGGTTTGTTTTGCTTTCCCAGGCAGAATGTTCCTCATTGCCTTCAGCCAGCCTCTTAAATAAGTAAAAGGTCATTTCGAATGCAGCACTGGCCAGGCTATTGATTTGCACGAGTCCCCTGAATTTCCAGTCCCCTCTGGGGCACAAAAGGGATATGCGTCCCTGACAGCCTGATCCTAGGCCTGTTTATTTGGAAGCGAACCCTGTGACATGCATCGGGGCTTCCTCGTCCACCAACACGTGCAGCAAGGGAGTGCTGCCTGAGTGCACGTGCATGCATGTACAACACACACACAAAACATACCGAGTAGGCTGCCTGGAAACTGCAAAGATCACAGTAGATTTGAGGGTTGAGCTGACCCTTACTTTTCTCTAACCTGAATTGCCAAACAGAACTATCAGGTTCCCGGGCTGCTGTCTTCCTCCGAAACCTCACCTTTCAGAAGGAGCTTCAGGAAAAACTGCCACCCCCACTGCTCCCAATTTCATGAGCAGCCTTCACCAGTCATGTTTGCTGGAAGCTGTAATCCAAAAGCAGTGCCTTTGCTAAGCAGTGGGGCTGAGTGCCCCTAAGTAGACATGGGCACGACTTGGAGAAATCTTCGTTTCCGTTACCGTTCGTCGTTTCCGTTACGTAACGGGTAACGGTAACGAGAATTACTCCGCTCCAGCTCGAACCCGACCCGATAAAGATAAATTGGGTCTGATTTTTTGTTGTCGTTCATGGCATCGCGGCGATGCCAAGCAGCACAGAAAAAAAGTTTTAAAAATTAAAAAAACCCCTGATTCCCGGCCATAAAAGCAGGCGAAAATATGCCTGCCTCAGTGAGGGCACCTACCAGAGAGGGGTGGTTTCGGGGGGGGGGCCCCCCGCCCCTCCCCCCCCCCCCCGGTCCTGGGCTGCTGGTACCAGGCTGGGGGGGCATCCTCGCTGTATTTCTCCATTTGCCATGCGGTGGGGGGGGGATCCAAAATGGTGACCGCAATATCTATTTTTAAATCGTGGTCCAATAACCCACCAAAGCACAACAGAAAGAAACATTTGAAAATTAGGTATTTTAAATGCCTGATTTTTTATAGTAGCAGCAGTGGGTTTTTCTTGCAATAAAACGTCTCCATTGATTTTATTTTATTTTTATTTTTATTTTATTTTTTTACACCTGCGCATGCGCAATGATGGGCTGGCCATGGGATGGGACCATGCAAATTTTTGGAGCCATTCCACCAATCGCATGGCCAGGTTTTGACTGAGACTTCTGGGTGTGCCAGAGAGGGCATTAAAAGCCTACAAACCCTAACCCTAACCCTAACCCATACGCCAGTACGCTGTCCTTCTTAGTGGGTCAGAGGCACCCAAAGGTGCAGCCCACTAACCCACCCTAACCTTAACCGTAACCCTAAGCCTAGCCCTTACCCTAACCTCAACCCTAACCCAGATCCATACACAAGTACACTTTCCTTCTTAGTGGGTCAAAGTGAGGCACCCAGAGAGGTGCCTCGCAGAGCCCACTATCCC
>JAHTLZ010000070.1:338432-354373 GCA_023846285.1 Phrynocephalus versicolor | reverse complement strand
AATAATAATAATAATAATAATAATAATAATAATAATAATAATAATAAAAACCCTGACAAAGGTAATCACCTAATTGCACAGCTGCATTAAGCATTCTGTAAAATAACCCAGAGAAAAATCCTTGCTCTCATCCCTCAGTGCTGGCTGACAAATTATGCTACATTATGCAAATTGTTCTTAAACAGAGGATCGCTTCTCTGGGTTTTTATTTCATTTTTCTTGCATTTTGGAGCACCACTCAGTTTATCAAAGGCCTCTTAACCTACCCATGGAGGAAATTGCCAGGAATCCATTCACCAGGTGCAGAGCTTTCAAGTCTGTTCAGAAGCACCTTTGCTTCATTTCTAGAGTGTTTAGTCTGTGTTAAAAGGCTACAGGTTTGTGGGGGTTTTGGACCAAAAGCCCTATGCCATCTGTTGCCAATGAGGCCCTTTTGCACTGTACACACAAGAAACAAGATAAGAATTCATGGACATAAAGGTGACATCAGGAATGGGAACACCCCAAAAGCCTGTTACAGAACATTTCAGCTTACTTGGGCAGTCTTTGAGTGATCTGTAATTGATAGATTTATTTTTCAAAAACACAAAACAAGGTTTGAAAGAGAAACAGCTGAGATCATGTAAATATGGATGCTAAAAACCCACTTAAAAGGGCTGAATATCAATTAAGATTTCTTAAGCCATTACCAAGTGTGAAATCCTGCACTGACTGTAATTGTTACTTTGAAGACAAACAACTGAAATTATTCACAGCCTGACAGGCTACTCTTTTACAATCATGCCATGTCATTTCATTCATCATCTGGGTCCCCAACTTGGTCATTGGGGCGACCTTTAATTATGGTAGTTACAAAGTCTTACCCTGAGGTCTGAGCAAGTGGACTTGAGCCATAAACGCTCACATTAAAATAGAACAGTTAGTTATTAAGATGCCTAGATAGAATAGCTGGGAATTGTCTATACGACAAACACACACACACACACACACACACACACACACACACACACACACACAAGATATCCACAGCTGCCATCCTCCCACTCACTGGTGGGGCCGTTGATGGTGCAGTGGTGGCCAAACTTCAGCACTCCAGATGTTTTGAATCACAACTCCCACAATCCTTTGTCATTGACTTTACAGGCTTGGAATTCTGGGAGTCGCAGTCCAAAAGATCTGGAGGGCCAATGTTTGGCCATGGCCCCCACTGGCACTGCAGAGGGACCGTCTTGGGAGGTTAACACTGGGCAATGGCAGCGCTCAAGCATCAGTGCCACCTTGGTGCTCTGACTACCTTCTTGTATTTCCAAAGGGAGAACACCCACTTTTGGGATCCACGCAACAGTGACACCTCTTGTAGCCCAACTTTTTTATACAAGGACATGAGAGTGAGCACACCATGCACACCTTTTGAGGTCAGCCAGTTGTCTTTTCCTTGGGTGAGGTGTTACAACATTAAACAGCAGCAACAGGAAAGGGTTGGCCTTAAGTCCTTTTCATCTGCTCATTCTCTTGGGACGTCACAGAGGGGGCAGGAAAAAGAAACAGAGCTACCAGGTGATAGAACCATGTGAGGTTTTCCCCAAGGCAGACCATTGGACTTACTGCCAACCAGGTTAGAACACCTTGCTCCTCCATCATGCCTGTGTTTTTTTGGCGGGGGGGGTCCTTCCTTTTTTAAAAGACAAGAGGTCCTCCTCCTCCTCCTCCTCCTCCTCCTCCTCCTTATCTTCATCATTGTGGCCTCCTTCAGCCTCAGCCGAGGCAGCTGGCTTTCATCCTCATCATTTATGATCTGCCTGAGATCCAGGCTTCATTTTCACCAAGCAGGGGAAAAACGATCATGTTTAAATTATTTAATTGAAAAAAGGAAAGCTGAGAGTTTGGGTATTTGTACACGACGCCTAAACTCCGCCGCAAATGGCTGCCAGCTCCGGAGCTTACAATTGTTTCCCTACCAGCTCCGGAGTTTGCAGGAAATTAAGTGCAACCACGCCCACCTAAGCGCGTCCCAGCGCACTTTTCATGTACCTGCTCTCGGAGGGTGAAAATCCCCAGATCCGGATGTAATCTGGTGAGTGCCCGGCTCTCCTCGCTTCTGTTTGTTTTGTTTGTTTGTTTGTTTTTGCCTCCCGCCCCTTTAAGAGAAGGAATCAGGACGACGACGGGGCTCCGGGTGGCTTCGGAGGTGAGCCTGCATTTTTTCCTCTCTTTTTTTCTCCCTCCCCTCACGCAGACAGGAGCAAGGAAGTGCGGAGGGGTGGGGACGCAGGAAGAGCAACGAACTCCCAAGATCTCTGGTCCGAATTTAAGTGGCCAGCAGATCTTAGGGGTCGTGTGAAAAGGCCCTTTCTCTTCCTCCACCGAACACGGCATCAGGAGGGGAACGGCCTTCATGCACACAACCTGGACCTGACTGTGTACATGTGTGGAAATTTTACTCTTTCTTTTTTGGACTACAGCTCCCAGAATCCGTAGGGGCTGGGGGTTCTGGATGTTGGAGGTCAAGAGGATTAAATTTTCCAGCGACTGAGAATTCCGTTCACCAACACACACACACACACACACACACACACCGTGGGGCACAGGCAGGTGCAGAAGGAGGCAATGCACTTAAGCCTTCTTCAGCAAAGATCCTCTCATCATGGAGGCATGCTGCAAATCAGAATATAGCCAAGCCTCATTGCTCAGTCACAGAGCTTGGGCAAGAACCTGGTGCCTGGAAGAAAAACATTGTCAGAGTAAGAAATACACATTTCCCTTCATGTATGGTTGGAGCCTTATGCCTCTTTGACAGGAAAGGAGGTGGGATGCTATTCCAGCATCCCTTGAAACAGCTCTTGGCTTAGTTCAAAGGGAGCCCTCTGAATGGCTAGGTTCACTTCTCATTGGAGTGGTGAAGCTGAAGGTTCGTGCTTCTTCATCGTTGTTGTCATCTTAGAACTTCAAGCTGAAAGGGCCCCTCTAGATCCTCAGGGTGAGTCCCTGCCCAGGAGGCCCTGTGGGGGAATTCAACTCCCGGACTCAGGCTCCACAGCCAGAGGGGACTCAGCCACTGAGCTCTCTCCAGCTGAGGAGCAAGGTTTTTAAATCCCCCCCCTTCTTTTTCCTGTTCTTCCTGCCACATTATCAGAAATATCATTGGGCAGGATGCCCTCTTGAAACCTCTGGTCAACCATGGACATTTGAGGCTTGGTATTTGCTGCAGCCACCCCTGGCTTGACTCTAGCTGCCTTGTGTGATTAGGAGAACACTGGACGTTAATGGGGTCAAAAAGCAATTGAGAGCCACCTCATTCATGCAGCAGAAAAATAGCCACCGGGTAAGGAGGTGGAAGTGACAGGAAAAAAAATGTGGGGGCTTCAGAGCGTGCCTGTGATCTTCCCAGAAGAAGGCCGATTGACGATCTACTTTGAGATGAACTGACAAAAGAGAAGTGGCTAAACTGCTTCCTTTCGAGAAAGGTGTATCTCTCCGGGACAACCTGAACATGAATGTGTTCAAACCATCATCTTTCATGTCACTTTGCCCTGGCATTTGGTTCTTCTTTCTAACTGCTCCCTTTCCTGTTCCCAGTCCTCAGGCTGAAGCAGAATAATAAGTTGCAACTGGAGTAAGCCGACTGGTTCAATGTAACTCACACATGAGTTGCTAACCCACCACGCTGCCACTGATTCACTAGCCCTGCTCTAGGGCTGACTTATTCATTATCTCAGGCACAGAATCACTGCCTGCATAGTTGAAAGGGATTTGACCCAACTGTCTGCTAAGACAAAAATCAAAGAAAAACAAAACAAAACAAAAGACACAAAACATGTGGCACCTTAAAGACTAACTTTTGTACTTTTAATGTAACATTTTGTGGACGCGTCCACTTGTTCTGACATATAGCAGCAGAAATGCTTAACATATCTACAACCCCTGGCCAAATTCTCCCACCTCTTCTATAATTAATCATCTCTCCCTCCTCATCCCCCTCCCCTATCCACCAATGAACATCTGGTATGAAATGTATATCTCATCATAAATTATATTACACACCTCATTCTGCTGCTACGGTATATGTCTGAAGAAGTGGATGTGTCCACGAAACGATACATTAAAATTGGAAATTTAGTCTTTAAGGTGCCATATGTTTTGTGTCTTTTGTTTTGTTTTGTTTTGTTTTTCTTTGATTTTCACCTGCAATTCTTCAAAGGCCTAACATGGCTACCCTCTCTGAAACTTCTGCTAAGACAAGGTTTCCAAGCCAAGGCATCCTGGTAGAGAGCTCCCAATGTCTGGCCTCTGTTTAAAGATCTCCAAGGAAGAGGATTAGGAGGATGAGTAGGATGAGGAGAACTCACAGATGGAGGAATCAGGAGAGGAAGAAGAACATGGGGCAGAAACTTTCAAAACTAAAGAAATCCCTGGACAGGAAAGAAAGAAAGGAAGGAAGAATTAAAAATAAAAAACAGTAAAATAAACCTAAAGATGTCTAATACAAATTGGAACATTGCATCAATAAACATAAACAGTCTAAACTCACCTCAGAAGAGGGGGGGAATCTTTTATCATTTGAGGATATTAAACTCAGAAATAATTTATATTCAAGAAACTCACTTGAAAAAGGCAGATGAGAAATTAATAGAAAATAAGAAATTGGGAACTCTGTTTGGGGCATCTGCTAAAGAAAAAAACAAGGTGGGGTAGCTGTGTACGTCCAAGAAAAATTACAACCTAAATTAATATTTGCTTCCAAAGACGGAAGGATACTGATGGTAGAGGTAAATAAAGGAAGACAAAGAGTCTTGATAGTTAACATCTACGCCTGGTGCCTGGTAGGGGATTTTAATGCAGCCTTGGACAGAGAGATAGATTCAAGTAAAAACAAAAAAAACTAAAAATGCACTTGCTTTAATTCAGAGAGCATTCCTCATGCTGGCAAAGGAATTGGCATTAATGGATGCATGGAGGACTAGATATCCATATACAAGATACAGTGGTACCTTGTATAACGTAATTAATTCGTTCCAAATCAAATTACGTTATACAAATTCTAATTTCCCATAGGAATGCATTGAAACTGGATTTAATCCGTTCCAATGCATTCCAATGGCACTAGGTTTTTTTGGGCGAACCTCTTGCCGAGCCCCGAAGGCAGGAGGGCGCACTGGCGCCGCCGCCGCCGCCGGCCTGCCACCCCTCCCCTCCCCTCCTGCCCCGCGTCCTCTTCCCGGGCGGCCTTGGACGGGCCGCCCGGGGAATCCCCCCCGGCTCACCTCTTTCCAGCGCCCTGAAGGCAGGTGGGCGCACCGGCAGCGGCGGCGGCGGCAGCCTGCTTCCACTCCCCTCCCGCCCCGTGTCCTCTTCCTGGGCGGCCTTGGACGGGCCGCCCGGGGAATCCCCCCCGGCTCACCTCTTTCCAGCGCCCGGAAGGCAGGTGGGCGCACTGGTAGCGGCGGCGGCGGCAGCCTGCTTCCATTCCCCTCCCGCCCCGCGTCCTCTTCCCGGGCGGCCTTGGACGGGCCGCCCGGGGAATCCCCCCCGGCTCACCTCTTTCCAGCGCCCTGAAGGCAGGTGGGCGCACCGGCAGCGGCGGCGGCGGCAGCCTGCTTCCACTCCCCTCCCGCCCCGTGTCCTCTTCCTGGGCGGCCTTGGACGGGCCGCCCGGGGAATCCCCCCCGGCTCACCTCTTCCGGGAGGCAGGAGGGTGCACCGGCGGTGGCGGCGGCCTGCCTCCACTCCCCTCCCCTCCTGCCCCGCGTCCTCTTCCTGGGCGGCCCTATCAGACCACTGTATGGTTATTATGGAATTACAAACATTTAAGCCTCCTGCACAATGGAGAATGAGTACTAACATTAAAAAAAAAACAGAAAATATACAAATTGTAAGACAAGAAAGGAAAGAGTTTATTCAAAGGAATTTTACGCATGATATATCAAATCAAAGTGTGTGGGAAGCCGGGAAATGTTAATTTCAAGGGCTAGCTATAAAAATCTCAGCAGTAGAAAGGAGAAGAAGAAATAAAAGATATACAGATCTAGAAACAGAATTAAAGAGGACAGAGACACAATTAAAACAAAATTTTACAACTGAACAATTGAAACAAGAATTTCAGCTTATACAACACAAAATAAAGATGTGGCAAATGAATTGAGATTTGTTAAACAATCATATTTTGAAAATGCAAATAAAGTAGGAAAGTGACTGGCGCATAAATTGAAAAGGGAGAAAGCCAAGAGCATAATAGTGAGTTTGAAAAGACAAAATGGAGAGACTGCCACAAAATCAGAGGAGATAAAGAAAATAGTTGAGGAATTTTATGTGAGGTTATATAAAGAAGTGGATGTAGCACAAGAAAAGCAAAGAGATTATAAGCAAAGAAAAATCATATCAGTCTTTCTAGAACACAACAAGAAGGATTAAATCAACCTTATTCAACACAAGAAGTGTTAGAAGCAATTAGGAAGCAGGAAAAACAAAATCATCAGGAAGTGATGGGATTTTAATAAACTATTATAAAGAATTGGAAGATATCATAGTAGAACCGTTGAAAAAATAATAAATGAAATTAATCAAGATTAAAAAATCCCAAAGTCATGGAAGGAGGCATTAATCACAATTACTCGCAAAGAAGGGAGTAAGATATAGAAAATTATTGACCAATTTCTCTTCTGAATACCAATTACAAAATTTTTGCAACAATTTTGTTAACAAGACTGAAACGACTTGGCAGAGGTGATCCATAACGATCAAACAGGTTTTCTCCAAAAGAGATACCTACAGTCTAATGTAAAAATATTATTAACTATTTAGAGTATTATGAAGCACATCCAGGAAAACAAGCTGCTTAAATTTTTATAGATGCAGAAAAAGCTTTTGATAACGTGAATTGGACATTTTTAAAAACACAGATGAAAGAGATGGAGATGGGGCAGAGGTTTGTAGAAACAGTGAAGGCTATATATGTAGGACAAACAGCAAAAATTAAAATTAATGGAGATTGTACATCTAAATTGGTATCCAGAAAGGCACAAGGCAAGGGTGTCTGCTTTCCCGGCTTTTCTTCCTCATGGTAATAGAATTGTTGATTCATCAAGTGAGGATCTCAGAGGAAATCAAATGTCTTAAAGTAAGAGGAGAAACATACAAGGTCCATACGTTTGCGGATGATCTACTTATAGTTGTAGAAAACCCACTAAATTCTTCAGAAAGATTGATGAAGGAACTTAAAGAATTTGGAGAAGTAGCCGGTTTAAAAGTTAATCAGAAAAAAACTATGATACTAACTAAAAACAGGAGAAAACAGGAGATTGGGGAGCTATTAGAGATTACAAAGTTTCAAGAAGCGAAAAAAGTAAAATACTTAGGTATAATGATATCAAAAAAGACCAGTAATTTGATTAAAGACAATTATTTAAGAGTAAAGGAAGAGATTAAAAAGGATTTGGAAAAGTGGAAAAATCTTCAGTTATGAATGCTAGGAAGAATAGCAACAATTAAAATGAGCATTCTCCCTTATTATTCCTGTTCCAAAAATAGTTCAGTAACCCCCCACCGATTGTGGGGGTTAGGGACCCACAAAAATCCACGATATGTGGAAGAGGGGGCGGGGGGAGGGAATCACGCGTGCCGCCGTGTAGCCCAGCGCTGGGGCTCCGCGGCCGGAAGAGCCTTTGCAATCACGCGCCACTTGCTCCGACCTCCCGGGGGGGTCGGGGCGGGCAGGGCGCATTCGGACAAAGGCACTTCGGCTAGGGAGGCCAGAGCTGGGGATCCGCAGCCGGAAGTGCCTTTGCAATCGCGCGCCGCTTGCCCGGACCTCCTAGGAGGCACGGGCGGGCAGTGTGCGTTCCCCCCTCCCTCAAGCCCTTTCCTGGTCCCGTGGTCCCGCAATATAGCGGGGCCGTGGTACCGGAACCGCAAAAGGGCGGGGGACCACTGTACTAAAACAATCAGTATTCCAGGATTTAGAGAAATGCATCTCCAAATTTATATGGCAGGGCAAGAGACCGAGAATAAAGCGGAAATCTTTAAAAGATCATAAATCAAGGGGAGGAATGGGGCTCCCAAACCTATTATTACACTATAGAGCGTCATCCCTGACATGGATTAAAGAGTGGATAACACTTGAAAATACAAGACTATTAAAATGACAAGGACATGATTTGAAATGGGTGTGGCATGCCTTCCTATGGTACAATAGAGTAGAGGACTTTAAAGAATTCAATAATCACATAATAATTAAAGTGTTGTTATGGTCATGGAGTAAAAAAAAGAAACAGCTTTATATGAAAATCCCCCGGTGGGTCACCCCAATAGAAGCATTTACTCTTCCATCTTTCACAGAAGACAAAAATATTCTGAGGTATCAAGACCTTTTAAAATTGGATGGAACTTTAAAATCACAAGAATTGGAGAAGCAGGGAGTGGAGATGAACTGGTGGATGAGATCTCAGTTAATATCAAGATGCAAAAGATAATCAACAAGGTTTTTATTTAGAAAATACACCCTTCTACAGAATTCTTATAGAAAGAAAAGAAAAACATATTAAATGCTTATATATTTTTCTTGACTTTCATACTCAGGAAGAGACAGTGAAGGAATGTGTAGTTAAATGGGCACAAAATATAGGTCACAATATTGAGTTTGAAAAATGGGAAAATATATGGAAAAGAAACCTGAAGTTAACCAAGTCAGTTATCTTCAAGGAAAATATATATAAATTGTTTTAGAGGTGGTATATGACCCCAGTTAAGTTACAAAAATGAATGTTCCAATCTCAAATTTATGTTGGAAATATAAACAGAAGGAGGGCTCATTTTATCATATGTGGTGGTTATGTAAAAAAATGAGATTATTTTGGGTATTAGTCAAACGAATGGTAGGTGTTTTAGAGATGCGTCTTGAATTTAAACCAGAGATCTTCCTATTGAACATGATGCCTGAATCACTAGAACAAGGGAAAACATACATGGATATTCATATGATAACCATAGCAAGATTAGTCTTTGCCAGATACTGGAAGGAACCTGGAATACCATCTGAACAGGAATTAGTGTTTAAAATCTTAGAAACAATAGAGATGGATAAATTATCAGACTGTTTAGATGTTTCCAGGAAGGACAATCTTCATAAAGTCTGGGGAAAATACTCTATATGGATAAAGAAGAGAGAAAATAATAACAAAAGCTAGAGAACTAAGAAAAAGCACTGCTGTATATACTTCATGATAAATATGAGTCAGTTTAGATGTGCAGAAAGATTTAAACTATTGGCAATTAGATATAGGTGACTACCAACTGGCACCTCTCTGTATTTTGTACCCCCCCCCCTTTTATGTTTCCCTACACACTTTCCCCAATTTGTTTGTATTGGAAATAAAATATATAATTTTTAAAAAGATCTCCAATAAAAAAAGAGTCCTTTGCATTTGGAAGTTTCCAGTTCCACTCTCTCTCCCTCTTACCATCAAGAAATTCTTGTGATGCTTAATTCAGAACCTTCCTTACCTAATGAACCATTGAGTTCACTTCCCTCTGGAATGGCCAAAGACCCTTGCTGCATCTTCCAGAGAGAGGTCCTTCAGATTCCCAAAGGTGGCTTCTGTTCTCCTGCTAAACATTGGCAGCTCCCCTCAAGGAGTGTCATTTTCACCCCTTGCTTTTGAGCGCCTTTACTCTCTCAGGCTCCCTCCTAAAGGCACATTCCAGCATGTCTGTTTCCTTCTTGATGTTCTTCTCATGCCAACCTTGATCTTTATGTCAGCTTACTAGCTGCATGAAGGAACCATCAGAAATGTCAGAGCTAAGCTCTATTCTGGCCAAGATGCTGTGCTTACAGCAGAGTCCACTGGGGAAATATACGGCTGGTTTTGTCCAAAAGCATCCCCTTGTAGGCAGCTGCATTTCTATCATCATCATCATCATCATCATCATCATCATCATCATCATCATCAAGAAGAAGAAGAAGAAGAAGAAGAAGATGATGATGATGATGATGATGATGATGATGATGATGATGATGAAGGAGGAGGAGGAGGAGAAGGAGAAGGAGAAGGAGAAGGAGAAGGAGAAGGAGAAGGAGAAGAAGCACAGAGCTTGCAAACAACTAAGCCAGCCACTTTTCAACTAAGGGACTTTGAGAATGGAGAAAACCTAGCTAGCCCCACACATCCCGCTGCCCACTTGATCCACACTGATCTCTTTCTGCTCCCCTGTTTTGTCCTGCTCAGCCAACTGGTGTGCTTCCCAAGGCAGGAGCTAAGTCATCAAGGCCGAGGGTCTGCTCAGGGTCCCCTGGCATGGCTTGGATTTGAAGCAGGAAAAGAGGAGAGGCAGCGACTGTCAATGAGAAGGATGGCTTTTATGTATGAATTTTTAGGTTGCATGCCAAAAGCCGGAGAAAATCTGGACTGGAGGTGACACCATGCAATGGAACCCGAGACCCGGGAGTGGAATATCAGTTACAGATGGACAACACTTACAGGGATACTTTGATAATATGAGACTTACCAGCCAGACTCATTGGTCTCTCTCTCTCTCTCTCTCTCTCTCTCTCTCTCTCTCTCTTTCTCTCTCCCCATCCTTATGGGTTCAGTTTCTCTTCCCCCTCCGGCTGGCTGTGATAAATCTGTGTTGAATGCTGATGAAGTCCGAAGTGCCACCTGATCACAGCCACTTCATCTGTCTGCTAATTTCCTCAGAAGCAGAGCTGTAATTTCTCTTGCAGATTGGGCAGGGAGGTAATAAATACTTCCTGCATTTCCTTTGCACAATAAGATTCCACTTTGCCCGGTTTCTTGTGAGCAAGTCAGTGGCAGATTGTCATCTTCAGATGTGCTTCAGACTTGAAAGGTGCAAGTCTCAAGGTCAGGTGGTGATAGGTGCACAAAGATTATAACAACTCAAGGAGCCATGTAGCCATCACAAAAGACAAATACAAAAGTGGAACAGGTGATACCTTTAGGCTACTATAAAAATAACAAAACATTGCTAATATTTCGAGGGCAAGCCCTCTTCCTCAAGAGCAGTACCAATAGGTAACAACATGGCAAAAGATGGATTTGCCAGGCATTATTTCTTAGGTGTTAAGTCCATGGCAAGATGGGAAAAAGCCAGGCAGTTTACTTCAGGCTTGGAGTTTTGATGTTTTCTGGGCTGCCTTCGAAGTGTGAGGGGGGGAGGGAGGGAGATGGCTGTTGGGCCCATGATTCTCAGAGGGTGTCCATTCTTTTTTGAAATTAGGCTCTGAAATGAGTCTACTGAGGCAGGCTATGGATAGAATTCATGACAACCACTTAGAAGATTGGGTGACATTTCAATCGGAACATTCCGATCTTTTGCTCTCCGACTCTCAGTTTGAGGGACTCTTCTGCAGTCCAACAATCCATCCCAGGCACTCCTGGGGTAAAAGGTGAATTCCTTTTATGTTTGAGAGAGGAAATCCCAGTAGATCTCCGTGATGAAGCAATAAGACTCACAAACAAAGCTTGTGCTGACCTTACAATGGCCAAACACTCAACCAAGGAAGGTGCTTTGCAAACCGTGGGAGTCATAAACACAGTATGCCTGTGAAGATTAACAGTCATCCAGATGAGATTATCTGGAAGTTGAGTCATGGCAACTGGACTTCTTTTCTTGAGAGATTGAAACGTTTTGCTGATCTTCCAAACAGCTTCGTCAGTCTGAGGAAAGATAGTGGTGAGTCCTCCGTTTTATATTTCTCTTAGACCTAATGTCACCCTGGTCTGAAATAGGCTCATAAATTGAACAATGGCCTGAATAGGCTTGTTAGGTAGACAATGCTTTTATAAGAACATAAGAAGAGCCATGCTGGATCAGGCCAAAGGCCCATCTAGTTCAGCTTCCTGTATCTCACAGTGGTCCCACCAAATGCATCTGGGAGCGCACGAGACTAGATATCTGTCTCCTGATACCACTCCCCTGCATCTGGTCCTTGAAGTACCCCGGTTTTAAGCCTGGTGATGACACATATCCATCATGGTTTGTAACCTGTGATGGACTTCTCCTCTAGGGATCTGTCCAATCCCCTTTTGAAGTCATCTAGGCCAGATGCCATCACCACCTCCTGTGGCAGGGAGTTCCACAGACTAACAACACTCTGGGTGAAAAAATATTTTCTTTTGTTTGTCCTCACTCTCCCAACCCTCAGTTTGAGTGGATGTATTTTGTGAGAGGGAGAAGAGCTTCTCTCTATCCACTTTACTCATGCCCTGCATAATTTTGTATGTCTCAATCATATCCCCCCTCAGGTGCCTTTTTTCCAGACTAACGAGCTCCAAATGTTTTAGCCTTTCCTCTTAAGGGAGGGCCCCCAGCCCAGTAATCATTTTAGTTGCTCTCCTCTGAACCTCTCAATGGGCCTTTAGGTGAACAATGGCCTAAGGTACTGAAAATCATAAAGTATGGGTCGTTTTCCTCAGACTGATGAAACTGTTTGGATGAGCAGTGAAATGTTTCAGTCTCTCAAGAAAACAAGTCCAGTTGCCATGACTCAACTTCCAGACCTCCTGCGGTGGCCATTACATACCTTCTAGCCCTTGAGGGAACCCTCCTCCTGAGGAAAGATTATTTGCAATGTATATTCTACTCGAACTTCAGAAGAAATATGCTGTTCTTCTAAGATGATGGTGGTAATGATCCTTAATGAAATGCCGGATAGCTCACCAGCTGAGGTCTCTGGCTGCAGAGGTTGGGAGTAGGCATGGGCCAGGAAACGAAAAACAAAATGCTGTTTTGTTGTTTTGTTTTTCAAAATGATATCAAACCAAATGAGTTATAGACGAAAAGAAACAGTCGTTTTTGCATTGAAATGAACTGTTTTGTTCCATTGTTTTGGGGCTCCTGCTGATCTGTAAGTAGCTGGAGCCCTTTAAACCTGGCTCAGATGGCACCAGGGGGATCCTCTGGTACCGACCAAGCCAGGTTTAAAGGGGTCCATTCATTGACAGTTCAGCAGGTGCCTTCTGATAATGGTCGGGTAGGCAGTTTGCGCTGCCTGCCCGATCATTTTCTGACCTGTCATGGGCTGGACCCCTTTAAAACTGGTTCAGTCAGCACCAGGGGATCCCCCTGGTTTCCAGCTAGGGCGGTTACTTCATGTCATACTTCGTTCACGATTACGTTTGTTCCATGACAGCGTTGTTTGCGGTCATGTGGTTTTGTCCCTGTTCAGTCCCTGTTTTCGTTTACCCACGGGCGTGATTATTTGTATCATGACAACTGTTACTTCATGTTGTTTCATGACAACTACTGGATTTCGCTGGCTTCATTTAGCCTTTTTTTTAATTTTCGGGCTTCCGTTTTTCAATATTTCGAATCCCCGCTGCGGGCATGTGGGCTGTCTCAGGAGGCCTGGCAGGAGGAGCCAGGCAAGCACAGGTGGCTGCAACATCACCATTTGCCACGGGCGAGTGGCGGCAGCGTGGGTGGTGGGTTGAGACACCCTCGCCCTGAACTCAGCAGTCTGCAGGCTGGCAGGCGAGCAGGCCAGGAGAGCTCAGTCCTGCTTCCGAGACCCGAGGAGGACAGACATACACCTGAGAGTGGCTCTCCACTTGTCCCTTCAAGAGCTGCCTTCTCTGGCAGGGACAGGCAAGCAGCCGAGCCTGGCCTGGAGCAGGAGTTCCAGTCAGCTTTCTCGGTTGTCGGAGTATTCCTAGAGCGAAAGGGGGAAACAGCCATTGCTGTTACTTCACGTCCCTTGTCTCGGAACAGGAACTGGGAACAAAGCATGACAAGGGAATTCCCCAGCCCAGGGGCAGGTATGGTTTGTCATGCTCTGTTCCCGTTCAGGGGGCGTGGCCGAGACGAGTTCCCGCTGTCACGCTATGGACCTGAAGTAAGTGTTTTTCATACCAGTCCCAAGTGGGACAGCAAAGGGAGATGAAAGGGATGTGAAGTAAGGCTCTAGGCCAGTTTCAAAGGGGTCCAGCCAATAACAGCTCAGCAGGAGACCTTTAAAAATGTCTTCCAGGGTCCCAGGCACCAAATCTGGTGCCTCTAGGACCTAGGGGAGTCGTTTCATTTCGTTTTGTTTCATTTCGTATGGTTTTTAAAAAACAAAACAAAACAAAACGGGGGTGAGCACAAAATGAAATGAAATGAAACATTATTTTTCTGTTTCCTGCCCATCCCTATTTGGGAGTTCCAATCCCCTCCCCCACGGGCCTCCTTGAGAAGGGCTGGGCTGGAAGGACCAGAAGGTCCAGCTTGGCAGCTCTGAGGAGGCTGCTTTTGTTTCTTCCAGTTTCTTCCAATTTCCTGGAAAGCTAGCCCTTCTTTTATCAAGTTGGTCTGTTTGTTTCATCTTTCAATAACATGTTTTTCCACAGTTCAGAGCTGAACCAGGGATTTAAGGAACATCTAATGGAGACACACAGCGTGTTCAGATTCCTCCTCCGATTTCCCAAATGTTGTCCTTCTCCTCGCCCACACCAAAAAAGCTCGTGTACAGATTAGCCTCCCTAAAGGGAACCCAATGGGAGCAAAAATGTTTAAGCTGTCTTCGGCCTTCAGTCAGAAGTGAAAACGGCGACACCTTCCAAATGGTGGTAGACCAGCCCTGCTTGCCTGCTGCAGTCTAAAATAAAATAAAATAAAATAACACGACCAAGTACCACCTCAAAAATGAACAAATTGTTTTGTTTCCATAAAATACACTCCTCCTTGTCAGATGCACCTCTCTGGTAAAGACAGCTTTGACCCACAGTGGTCTTTGCTATCATAAACCTGCTTGTCTTTGAAAACACCACACGACTCTTTACAAATCCTTGACAAGTTTATACGCACCGGTGTTGCCTTGCACCTGAGTGAATAGCACTTTAAGACATTGAGCTGACGGGCTGGCTTTATGTGGTAGTCGTCGTTGCTTTCAGGGGTGAACTTTAAAATCCCGAACTCTCAGTAACTGGGAATGTTTATTTTAAAAACTGGAGATCCTGAATTCAATCTTTAATCAAATCAAGTTGTAAAATTCCCACCAAATTTATTCCAGCCAAAAAGGTTAGGAGTAGTACTGTGTTAATGGGGTGAGAGCTCAACTATCCATTATAGATAAGCCATTATTACAGCTGTAATAACATTAGTGTCTCAGAGATGTGTTTTGGGCATACTTTTGTGTCTGAGAAACTAGACTTGCCAAGGAAGTCTGTGTTGAATCCCTGAAAACCAGTCAAAAGCAAAGCAAGCTGATTTATGAATCTCCAGAGATGAGCGGAACCCTTGCTGCATGAACTAGATGCTTTCAGCAGTTAAGGATTTTCCTAGCTCATTGAGTGGCTGCCCATAAAGCATCCTTCGGCAGTTGGTTCTTGAATGGTATTGCTTGCACGCTTGAAGTTCCCCATGCTTTTGCAAGACACTGATTCACCACCAGAGGCAGCTTTGTTCTTTCTTGAAAAAACAGAGCCCCTCCCCTCTCGAGGTCTGATGACAGATGAATAAATAGTAGGGAAGGACCAGATGCTGTACAGGTTGTCCTGCTGCTCCAACGAGCCTTTGGGCCTTGACACTGAAGGATAAGCGTTGATGGAGAGGGTTAACTTCCTTGGCCAGGTAATAGAACAGGGATGCCTTCCCCTTTCGCAAGCATAAAAGACCCCATCCTCTCCCAGGCTCCTGAAATCAAGAGTGGGTTAAGTATGAAAGCAACCTATCACGTCTTTGCCTCCACTGTTCCATATCAATTTTAATTCCCTTAATTAATGAGTTGTTTTCTTTTTGTACGCTAGTGTTTCCACAGTAACAGCCCAAACCCAGAGCTTGCTGTTTGGGTGAATAATGCCAGATTTTGCTTTATGCCACTCTCTGATTCATTTCTCTCAGTCACACAGAGAAGTGCCTTGACGGTGTTTTTCAGCTTTTAAAATAACAACCGGCCCTTATTTATTTATTTATTTATTTATTTATTTATTTATTTATTTATTTATTTATTT
>JAHTLZ010000070.1:310971-329803 GCA_023846285.1 Phrynocephalus versicolor | reverse complement strand
GGCTCTTTGTATTTAAATGAGCAGTTAAAGTTAGCAGAGGCAGAGGTCAAACAGAGGTCAAACAGCCCTAGCTGAACTTTTCCAACCCAGAAACTTCTTTCTCTTTTTCTCTCTCTGCAGTAGCTCTGTTTGGTTCCACACACCAGGCTCAAATGCTTTCTCACGATGGGAGAAAGACAAAAACAAACATTTTAAGGACCTCAATCCCCTGGAAGGTAATAATTTCAAATAATTATCACTGCGTTTTTACAGATGTCCAGGGCGTTTTAATACCCAAGAAATCAATATTAGGCATCTGGGAGACATTTTGGGTCAATGTACCCTAACTCCCCTTAAAGGAAAAAAAATACAGCGATCTGAGAAAAGACATAAATGCACGTTTTAAGGACCCCAACCCCCCGGTAGGTATTATCAGGCAGAATAAATAATTATCACTGGGTTTTTACGGATATTCAGGATGTTTTTTAACATTTAAAAACAACTCATTTCATTGCGTGTCGCCATTAACAAAAATGAAATGTAACGAACCTAATTTTCCTGGTTCTGTTTGGTTCGTTCCAATTTCATCACAATTTTTGTTATTCATTTTGTTACGTAACAAAATGAATAACGAATAACGGAATGAATTTTTTTTTCATTTCATGCCCATCTCTACTTGCGAAACATCTCTCACTCCTTCTTGCTGCTTCCGACTCTCCTGACCTGACTTGACATTAAATCCCAAGCTGCTCCTGTCTGGGCTAGGCAGCCACTGCCTTTGCTGTCTGGGGTGGCCTTTTCTCATTTGCCCCAGGAGGAGAAGGAAAAACCCAGCCTGGTCCTCATGTCTCCTCCCTCCCTCCATTTCTGCTGAGGTCACCAACCGGCATTTCATACCTTGCCTAACCTCTAAGAAGAGACACTGAGCCCACAGCTCTGAGAAATCTAGTCCCAGTGTTTCCTTGGGGTCATTCCCTCTGGCATAGCTGAACCCCCCCCCTCTCGAAATGGCAAGTGTGTTCAATTGTCAAAAAAATGGTTTTTATATTATTTTATTTTTAATTCTTATGGCTACTTAATTTAACAAAAATGCATTTGGCACTCCAAAGCCTGCAGTTTTTCATCTGTAATTATTACTTTTCTTAACGGATGGTACCTCAGAGGTTGTGACTGCAGGAGAAGGTGAGAAAGAGGGGGAAAGTCCACACCACACACTGAAAAGGAACAGCTAGTCAGAAATATCCCATGACATTTTCAGGCCCTATCCTCTCTTTTGGTGCCCTCAGTGGCCGTGGAGACTTTGGGAATGAGGGTGGATGGGTGGGGCTTGCGTGTCTGGAAGGGAAGAAGTGCAGCCAGGAACACTTGCATCAAAGAATTGCTGATGGATAAGACTGAGTTGCAGCCTCTAATAATATGCCCGCCATGACCGCTTGGAGGTAGGTGCCTCGTGCAGTGGGACGCTCTGCCCTGAAATTTTGTGGGAGGATGTGTGAAATGTCTTTGACTGTGTCTTATTCATGGATGAAATGATCCATGTGGATTTTTTTCAGAACAATGTGCAAAAAACAGAGGAACACAAGTATTACAGAATCTCAGTCTAAAAACACCTGGGTGACCTAAGGCTGGGAGCCCCTGGGTTGTGATAGTCCAGGGACTATAGTCCAAAAAATCACCTTTTCCCATCTGTCACTTAAACCTACAAGTGGCGAAGCAGCAACTAATAAAGACAGGAAAGCCCCGTGCTCACAACCTTGCAAGCCTCCTGCACTCCCCCTTGATTCCCTCCTCTTCATCCATTGCAACACCGCGGATCAGGGGACATGGTCACTGGCCGGGCAGGTTCTTTTCCACAGCAGAGCATCTGGGTCCCAACATTGTGATGGAAATCACTTGATTTCTCCTCAATCCTGCATTTATTGCACAAATAATCACTAAGGCCAAGAGCTTAGTGGACTTGCAAAAGGGATTAAAGGGAAGCTGAAATCAATCTACAACCAATAACAAGCAAGAGGGCTTTGATGAATTAAGAAATAATGAAGTATTTAATACCAAATTAAGGATTCCACCTCTTTTTAAAATAAATAATACATAAATATATAGGTTATCCTCTCATTTGTTACATTTGTGAAGTCTGTACGTTAGACGTGGGTGGTGGGTGTCCATTTTAAGGAATGGAGTAAGAGACTATAGACACTTTGATGCAAGTGGGTTGGATCCTGTTCGGGAAGTTCACCAAAAGAAAATGTACACAAGTTTTTTAAAAACTAAATAATGCAAATACAATGCACGATTCTCTCTGGATTTTTTAAACAATTGCCCTTTTCAGCCTCAAATTCTCCTTCTGCACCAAATGGAGGGTGCAAATGCCAGCTTGGAATATCAGCCTCCCACTTTTCTCCTTCTACATTCTGTCTCAGCCAAAAGACCAGACTCGGACTTCGGAAGAAATATGCAGATTGGTTCCAGCAGTGCCACCACCGGCCCCACTCACCTGTCTGTTCCTGTTAGCCTGATGTAGCTTCAGCTAGGCGGTGGGATAGAAAGGTGCTCGGCGTGGAAGCTCAGTGTTGCCTGAGTGCACGCCGGTCCAGCTGGGGGGCTCCAGGTCCAGGACGCTGTTCCAAGCCAGAGAGTTTTTTGAGTTCCCAGCAGCTGAGCCCGAGGAAGAGATGGTAAGGAGGGCATGGGCCGGTATGGAAAGATTTGCACCTGACCCTGCGGTCATGCAACTCTGGTGCACCTTCCTTCCCACCTTTTGCAGTGTGACAGATCAGATAATGTACGCTAAGCAGATCCACAAACAAAGTGTGCCATGGTTGGCACTGAGCAGTGAGGTTTTTTTAAAAACAGTTTAAAGTGCTCTGGGGAAACAGCAGCATCTCTGCTATGTCCATACCTTCTTCTGGACGCTCTCCAGCTCAGCTCTGCAAAGGCCCTGCCCTCCGGCTTGGAAGTGGGTTGCCTATGAGCAAACCAGAGCTAATTAAATGTGATATTATGGAAGATTGTGCCATGAGACCAGGCACCCAAGGACACGTGAGTTGCTTACAGACAAGGCTTCACTGCTTCCTGTGACAGCGGTCTGTCCTTGCTTCTGCCATAAAGCAGTACCTGTTCATTCAGCCACATGGAAGCCATATATTATGTCAATTTATCTCTGTGGGCAGATCCTTTTGGGTCAAAGGAATGGGGTGTAGAAGTCCAGCTGGTGCTCCCCATAAAAGGAAAGAAAATTCATGAAGAGGAAGAGGAGGAGGAACGTCAAGTGACGAAGCACTGGGTGCCTCTCATTTCTGAACACGCCTGCCTTCCATGGTTATCACTGGTTGATCGCACTTCATCCATCATGGCACCATCCTAATGACTTCTGGGATTCTGTAATTTAACAAGATCACCAGAATTCTCTAGCAGTTCAGAGGAGTAAGCAAGTGTTCTCCAGCAAAGAATTCTAAGTTCTCAGACAAGTAAAAGTAAAAAGTAATGAGTCTCGTGAGACCTCAAAACACTAATAAGCTTGTTTCAGCATCAGCTCTCATGGAGTACATCCAGGGCCGGAGCTAGATTTTTTTGCGCCCTAGGCGGCGGGTGGGGGGGCAGTGGGGAGAGGCGCGGTCGTGGCGGGCAGGCGGGCGGGCGGGCGGCGGCGGCAGTGGGGGGGCCACGGGCAGGCGGTGGCAGCGGCGGCAGGGGGGAGGCACGGGCAGGCGGTGGCAGCGGCGGCAGGGGGAGGCACGGGCGGGCGGGCAATCGGCAGGGGGAGGGCCGTGGGCAGGCAGCGGTGCGGCAGGGGGAGGCGCACGCAGGCCAGCGGGCAATCGGCAGGGAGGCGGCGGGGGGGCAGCAGGCTAGCCATCAGTGGCAGTGGGGGTGGCACCCCCTCTCCATTTTGGCACCCCCTCTCCATTTTGGCGCCCTAGGCAACTTGCCTAGTTCGCCTTAATGGACGCACCGGCCCTGAGTACATCCCACTTCATCAAATGCATGCAGGACATTGGTGGTGCTTTCATTTTTTTGCTCCCTTGTTTGCTGATCTGTCTGTCTGTTTAGTTGCTACAACCTACAGATTAAAACAGCTGTCTTTTTAATAGGCCCAAGCATCATGACAGCTAAAGTTGTATCTGAGAACTGCTGGATAGCTCAGTGGTTAAGGTCTCTAGCTGTGGAGCCTGAGGTCGGGAGTTAAATTCCACTTGGTGCCTCCTTGCCAGGGGCTGGGCTGGATGACCCAGAGGGTCCCTTCTGCAGTTCTAAGACTGTTATTGTCATTAATGGGCACGGCTGCATAGTGTGTGTGCACTTCTGAAGGGACACACTTAGGCATACAGATAGAAGGCGCATGCAGACCCAGGATATGGAGCTTCCTTTGGAGAATGAATCTACTTCAGACTTTCCCTTGAGGTAAGTAGACCAAGAAACAGGTCCATGGAGGATGGGCTGTTGTAGGAACACCATCCAGGCAGCAATGGAAATTTTAAGTTTTCATCTACTGGCTTGGTTTGTTTTAATCTAAGTTGTCTGTTTTTATTGTGTTGCATGGTTTACTAGCCTTTAGCTATAACTGGCTGCTACTCTTGTATCTGCTCTTACATATTTATATATTACGTGTTCTTGTGTTTTTTTGCTGCCAGGCACAGAGCAGACTTATGCCATGGCCTCTCCATGCGGCACTTAGGCTAGAAGATACTGGCCATAACCTGCAAGGCACCACCAAATATGTTGGTTGTTGTTTTCAGTATGACAAGTCAACGGGCCCTCACTTCCACGACTATTTCCCAAACTTTGGGTTGGTCATGGAGCATGGATTTCAAGTGAAAATGATAAGAGCCGCGTGGCGCAGTGGTTAAATGCCTGTACTGCAGGTAAAACTGTGATCATGACCTGGGTTCAATCCCCGGTAGCAGGCTCAAGGTTCACTCAGCCTTCCATCCTTCCGAGGTCGGTAAAATGAGTACCCAGCTTGCTTGGGGGGGGGGGCAATGTGTAGCCTGCACTCTGTAATTAAAATTGTAAACCGCCCAGAGACTACTTGTAGTAGTATGGGGCGGTATATAAGCAGAACACTTTGCTTTTTTGCTTTTGCTTTGTGTTCAATGACACACATGAGATTCCTGGTTCCAGGCAATTCTCATGGTGGGCTGTTGTTCTAGGACATGGAACCAGAAACCTGGCTACTCTGGGCTGAGGTGGACCTGTTGGGATTGCAGCAAGCTAGCCCCGCTGCAGAGTGCTGGGTTTCGCGAAAGCCAATGAGGAAAACCAACACCGAGAGATCCAGGCAAATTACCAGTTTATTAGGCCTAATAAAGATGGTAAGGCGAACGGATCACCCAAGGCAGAAGTGAGGCGTTCAGCAACCCAAAACAGGAAACCCCCCAATCTTTATTTCCTCCCTTTCCTGCCCCACAGAGTGGCACCTCCTCTGGGTTGGTCTAGGGGTGGTGTTCTGGGGACAACCAATGAAGTTAGTCCATGAGTCTCCTGGGGGAGGTCCTGGGCGTTTCGGATTCCGTGGACCAGGACCCCTGTATGGGTGCGATTAGGCAAAAACTAATCCCTTAATGGGTGGCTAGGGGGTTGACAATGAGAAGGGAAAAGTCAGTATTGTCCAAGTGCCTGGGTAATCATAAAACAATTAACAGGTAGATGGGGAGATGGAACAACCACAATGGGGGTGAGGAAATTACAATGGAGATGGCAAAAACCGATCAGGAAAGTCCTTTGCTGCCAGACGGGTCTTGGATGAATGTGGAAACAGAACAATGGAGTGCCTTGGGCTGTGATGTTATCTTTGGTACATCCGCAGGTGAGACGTGCTAGTGTCGCTTGGAAGAAATGGAGACTTGCTGGAAGATTCTCTCCTTCAGCCATGCCGTTGCCCCCTTTGCCCAAAGATGACTCAGGTCCAGAAAGCAGAAAAGTGTAGGAACAGATCTAAGCACTTCAGGGTTAGTGGGGCAGGGTGGAGAGAGGTAGAGAGAGGGCAGGATGAAGGTGAGGTGAGGGGAAGAAGAGAGAGAGAGAGAGAGAAATGGATGAGGGAAGGAGGGAAGAAGGGGGAGGGGGGCTTGGAGCCAGGAGTCTGGGTCTGGGGGTCCTGGCTTTGCAGAGGGAAGTCCCCAATTCTTGAGAATGATGGCTGGAAATCATTCTCCTTGACGGCCAGAGCAGGGAGGGGAATAATCCCTCAATTCAGGAGAGACTTGCCTGAATTGTGTCTCTGGCTGGAACATTTTAGAGGCTGGGTGGTAGAAGAAAAGAGGCTGGGGATGGAGAGGAGGGAACGGGCATGGAAAGGGTTAAGAAGGGACAGGAAGGGGTTAAATGAACCCTCATCAGGGGCACTCTTGACTCTTCTGGCTTAGTTCACCTGGACCCGGTGAACTAAGATTTCCAGGGGTTTCCGCAAGCAGGGAGACCCCGCTTGAACTTTCCGGAGGAGAGTACCGGTCTACCTTCATACGGAGGCCCTGAGACAGAAAGCATTGGAAAAGGGAAGGGAGGGGTGGGCTACCGCCATAGGAAAGAGTGACCGGGAAAAGCCGCAGATCTTATGGAACTGCAGCCCGGCTTGAGTGATGAGAGGAGTCGGTCCCTGGTTCGCCTTCCCCGGAGAGGGGTTGGTCTACCGCTATAGAGGGACACGACCGAAGAGGGGCATATATTTCTATGGAACTGTAAACTGGGGGGAAACGGTGGAAGGAGTTGGCTCTCTTGGCTAGCCTTCCCCCGAAGGGGGGTTGGTCTACTGCCATAGAGAGATTCGACCAAGCGGAGACAAAAAACCTGTGGAACGGTGAACTGGTAGAGAAAGTGGATTCGCCCGGGGGAAATGTTTCGGTTGTTTTGGGGGGGAGCGGTCTACTTCGCCAATTGAATGGATTAAGGGTTCCCCGCTGCGCCCTCGTCCAGCCGTAATTAATGTGACAGTGATTGATGGGACGAGGGTGCTGATTGGTCAAAGCGTGCAGGAGAGCTTATCTTGCTCCCCTGCCGCTTTGCTGAGTCCGTGTGGTGATTAATTGCTGCGGAGGGCCCGATACTATGTAAACTTTTAAAGTGGGTGTGAATTTAAGGCTTCCGCTTGCCAAATCCTCGGCTCGCAAGGCTTTTCTAGCCGCGGCCAGGAGCGGCATGTATTTTACCCAATATCTCGGGAACGGTTTGGAATTTTGGGACGCGGGAAAAAGTGCTGTGCTTGTGACGGTGTGAGGGCCATCTGGGTGGTTCCGGCAAGTCTCAGAACCGGTCCGGTAGTCTGTAAATCTTTATTTTTCGCTGTGATTCCACAGACCAGTACTGGGATCTTTCTCCACTGAAAGAGCTTCAACCAGTACCAGCTCTGGGAGGCCAGCAGGTTCTGGCCTTCTGATAGGAGTCTAGATGGAGCATTGCAGATTTTACTCATCGCAGAACCCAGCTGACTCATGACTGGGGGCTCCCAGACTGGGTCCAGGCACTGCATGTCACCCCAGCATAGAACCTTCCCTTGCTCCTCCTCTTGAAGGCAGGATGTGGCCTCCAAAGCATTCCACTGCCTTCCCCCTTCTCCATCCTCCTTTCCCCATTATGGCTTCCATTAGCCATATCTTGTGACAAATTTCAGCCATCATGCTAAAAATGTTCACAGCCCGAGCCTTTTCATGCACAAACATGAACTTGCTGGCCTGTCCCCAGAGGAGAGAGAAATTCTCCCTGCCATGCAACCTCGCACATGGCGGCCGCTCCATCGGGTACCAAATTTCCTTCTTAGCTTTGGAACACCAGCATCTATCTATTTTATGGTGTCTGTTTACAGTGAGAAGTTATCCGTGGAAGCTTTTTATCATTCAGATTTTTTTAAAATGACAGCAACAACAACAACGCCCTACCTTATAAAAGGCCTGGGAGCCAGGCAGAGAAAGACTCTTATTATTTAGAAATCACACAACTCTCACTGAAGAGATTTCTCGCCTGCAGTGTTTGTGGGCTTTTGCGGAGATGAACAGAATGGTTGCATCTATTGGTTCTGCCAACAGCATGAAGCAGAGAAGAGGAGATCAGGAGTTACATGGCCTGAGCTGGAAAAGTGGTGGGGTGGGTGGGGGAAATATCAGGCCCTTTCTTCCACTCACCAGTCTCTGACTTACGGGCATGCACACCTCTAAATGCTTTTTATTATAGCAATAACCCAGTTCTGGCTGGTTGATTCCTCAGCGTCATCCTGCAGCCATCCAGATGCTGCTGTTCTCCTCCCGTCGCAGCCCCTTTCTTGCTAACTGCTGGAAGGGAACCAACCGGATGTGTTCCCACGGGTCACCTAAAGTGGTATTTATGTACCAAGTTCCCTGGCTGGATGTAGGAGCAGGTAGGCAAGGCCCAGCAGAAAAAGGCACCGTAGCTGCCAGCACGCTAGAACGGAGAGATTAAGATCATGCCCGTGCGTTTGTCTCGCTAGCATTTAGAAGTATGAAAAAAAATAGACCTTGGGCTGTGGTGCCGTGTATGCTAATTTAGACACTAGAAAGCTGCCTGGTTAATCTGAATAATTGGGTGGATGCTCTCTGCTCTGAAGAACAGATGCAGTTTTCAAGATGCTATTTACTGGTTGCCAGTAACAATTTTTAAATAGTTGTATAAATGCATAATATCCAGGTTTTGCCTTTCAGCATGAGAAACAATTGTGGGAGGGGGGGAGGTGTGGCATTTTTTAAAGGGCAGAGATGGGAACAAAGAAGAGGACAGGGTCCCTGTGCCCGAGGGCGTTGCTGATGCAGGTAAGAACAGAGGCTGGCAGGAGCTGAGATCCCACTCGGACAGATTCCATCCACTGATTCTGTATTTGCAAATCTCACCCGTTTAAAGCCTCCCTTTTTATAAGGTGAAGCCATCTTTTGCTGGATTGGTTTATCCTACCCTTTTCCCCCCAAGGAGTTCAGGGCGGCCATCTCTTGCACTTACACGCCATAACCAGGAAAGGCAAGCCAGACGGAGATAGTGACTAGCCTGAGATCACACCTTCCCTTTCTCCTCTGAGAAACTGGGGGGCAGGGGGGGCAGGGGGACATGAGATGAGGTGCAAATGGAGGCTGAGTTGGAGGGAATGAGGTGGAAGCAACTTTCCTTCTCCTGGCTGCACCCCCTAGTAGTGTCTACGTCCCTTGCATCACCAAATCCGATTTAAAGGGTTTTCCCTCCCTTTGACTTGGATCCTCTCTGATGCAGGAGGGGAGACCAAAGGTGCTGCTCGGAGGAGCAGGAGGAGCAAAACCTTCCACTAGAGGAGCAGTGAGCTGAAAGGGAGATCAAGGTAAAGAGTAAATTTCCATTTACCGGATGGCTGTTCAGGGAGATGGGTGAAAAGTTTACCTATCTTCTTACATTTACATCACTGGATAAGGAAGAGCAGAATCTGTTCCGGTGGAATGCTTCCTCGCCCTGTCCACAGAGGAGCGAGGGGCCATCCCCACACTCTCTCGGAAGAAAACAACTTGGAGGAAAGGCCATAGAGCACAGTCCACTGGGAAATGCTTTGGGACACTCCACCAAAACATGCACAGGCTCCTCTCCTTGAAGTTGGCTTTGAACTTGCGTGTACATAGGAACTAAATTTATTTGTGCTTTTCCAAGTCAACTGCAGAGCAGAGCAAGAGCCCAGGGACACTCAGATGGCGGGGTGGGATTCCCCCCCCCCAATCCCTTGTGTTAAATGCTGTATTTGAGGGCTACAGATAGCAAAATGAAACCACATGGTTAAAAGTGGGGAGAAGGGAATGGAAAGTATCAGAAATGGGCACAAAAAGAACTTTTAGTTCGTTTCGTTATTCGTAATGTTACATAATGAAATGAATAATGAACCTCAGAGTGGATTTAGAACGAAATGAACCAAACCGGGGGGGGGGGAATGGTTCATTTCAATTCATTTCATTAATGACGGTGATCGATGGAAAGGGCACCTTGGCAGCAGGGCACCCGAGAAACAGCCACAGGGGGAGATGCAAGGGGTACCCTAAGAGGTTACAGGGTGGCCCTTCTCCAGGTACAAAGCATGGAGGACTCGGTGACAGGCACCGATATTGCCAAGGTCCTCATGCGAGATTGGGCACCCGAGGGGCAGGTGAAGCTTGGCTTTGTGGTTACAGATGCAGGCCATAACATGGTTGCTACGCTTCAGAAGGCAGGACTCCAGGGCATTGTATGCACTGCCCACAAACTCCACCTTGTGGTGCACGATGCCCTTGGGCTGGGTCCAGTTAGGGACACCTAGTGTGAGGGGACAAGGGAGACCAAGGTCCTACTGGACAAGTGCAGACAGTTAGTCGGGCACTTCTCACGCAGCGTCAAGGCTGCAAGGATGCCGCGTGAGAAGCAGATGGAGCTGGGCCAAGCCAAGCACATCCTTGTGCAGGACCTGCCCACCAGGTGGAACTCCACCTACGACATGGTGAAGTGCCTGGTGGAGCAGAGGGATGTGCTCGAGAGCATCATGTCCACCACTCCCATTCTGCCGGGGGGGAGGGAGTTGGACATTGGTGCTACTGAGTGGCTTGCCCTCTCCCAGACGGTGGGTATCCTGCAACCATTTGAGGACACTACCAATGTCCTCAGCGGTCACAGCGCCGTTCTGGGGCATGTACTCCCACTTGCACATGCAAGGCCTGTCTCCAGGAGAATGCCACTCTTCTCCCAAAGAGGAGGGCCTTGGCAGAGAGGCTGTTGGCTGGCGTTGATACACGTCTTAGGGAAAGGGTGTACCAGCTGGCTTGCCTCTGCGACCCTTGCGTCAAGGGTTCCTTGGCGGGCAGTGTCGCGGACGTCCACACATGGAAGGCAGAGCTATGCCGAGAGGTTCGCAGGGCTGCTGCAACACAGGGGCAGGCGGTGCTGAGGGAACAAGCCAGCCAGAGTGAGACAGAGGAGGGATCATCGCAAGGGTCCTCCTCCTCCTCTTATGGGTACACCCAGAGGCCAGGTACATTTCCAGCCATGTACTTGGCCTCTGCCCTAACCATGGCAGTGTCCTGCTCAGTGGAGAGACGAGAGGCAGAGGAACATGACCCCGCTCGGACCATGGTGAGGGAGTACATGGCTGAGTCCTCCAACCCCTAACGTCAGACCTCACCCGATACTGGGCCAGAAAGGCAGAGATCTGGCCCACGATATCGAGTCTGTCGTTGGACCTCTTGTCCATCCCCCCCACCAGTGTCCAGAGTGAGCAGGTGTTCTCCCACATGGGAGATGTACTGAGGCCATGCCATGCACATCTGGACCCTGGGACCGTGGAAAGGTTGACTTTCATCCACTTCAACCTTTCCACGTTGGGGTTTCCCCACTCCAACCCCTAGGTCCACACCGTCCTCCCACCGGTTCCACTGCTGGACTGCCTCCCTTCATGACATGCCCGCCCGCCTGCACACCTGCCTGCCTGCCTGCCCGCTCACTCCCTATTTGGGGGGGGGGTCTTTGTAGGCCCAATGTTTCTGGCTTCCTGGCTATTTAAAGCAGTGTTCCCCAACCCTCGGTCCGCGGCCCAGTGCTGGTCCGTGGATCAATCGGCACCGGGCCGCCCAAGGCGCTGTGGGAGGGGGGTGACGTCATGGTGCCCGGCGCCGGCGCCTTTTATTTCAGCGCATCCGGCCTTGGGGAAATGCCTTCTGTTGCCCATCTCCATCATGGCGGCCTCTGAAGCGCTCGTTTGTTTGTGTGGAGTGGGAGGGGTTAGGGGGGTTGGGTTGGGTTGATCGCGATCGCCGCGCGCGCATCAGCACGTGCACATAAATCATAACCCAACGGCGCGGGTTTGTTTGCCTTCAAGCCGGGGAGCCATCGCGTCGCTCGCTCACGCGCCCACCCGCCCTCTCGTTTTGACCTTTTCCCTCTCTCCATCTCGTTCCTTGCGAGAGTCCAGGTGAAGAAAACTGACGCGTGCACCGCACCACACCTCCCTCGGTCCAAAAGAAAGGTGTGTTTGTGTTTGTGTGTTTATATCCGCGTTTGTCGCGTGGAGGAGGAGGAGGAGGAGGAGGAGGGGCGGACATGACAGGATAGACTTGGCGGGGAGGGGGGTAATAATAATAATAAGGCCTCCCGTCTCGTTTCGCTTGTGGCCCCTTTTTCGCCGCGTGTGGGGGCCGTTCAGTGTGTGGATCTGAGGCATTTTCTGGGCAACCCCAGAAGGCGGACGAGGACAGGTCTGTGTTGGAGGAGGCTTCTTTCTTTCCTCACGTTGCCATCCCCCCTTTCCCCCCTCCCCGACTTTACTCCCCCCCACACACCCCTCAATCACCCTCCTGGCTTGTGTGTAGGTCCATTTCTCTGAGGGATTATCATTAGGGGGTTTGGGTTCCGCCCCTCTCTCCTCAGTAGTATGAAGGCCACCCCCTCCCCTTTTCCATTATTATTTGGTTTTTCACCTCACACGTTCCCTCAGGCGTGGTTATTTTGGTCCCCCCCTCCACCTTCTTTCCACAGACTTTTCTTATAAAAAGGGGGAGCCGTGTGGCCATGGCAAAATAGAAATGCAAGACCCGGCTATAGGTGATACTTTTAGGGGGCACTAATTAATTTTTTTAAAAAAAATCATTGCAAGCTTTCTCCATTGCTTTTGGTGAGATAGCAGTTTCCCACTACTCTGTATATATGCTGTGTCTTCGCTTGATATATGTTGGTTAATATGTAACATAAGCTTTTATGCAAAAAAAAAAAAAAACAACCAAAAAAAAGCACAAACAAGCGGGCCAGGGAAAAATTATCAAACATTTACTGGTCCGCGGCGATAAAAAGGTTGGGGAGCACTGATTTAAAGGGTCTTTGTAGGCCCAATATTTCTGCTTTCCCTGATCAAAAACCAGGGAGGACCACTCTCCCAGCTATTTGAAGGGTCTTTGTAGGCCCAATGTGTTTACTGGCCTTCCCTGGGGATTGAAGCCACCCTGCTGCCAATGGGTGACTTGAAGCCCTATACTACCTGCCTGCCTCAGTGGGTTCTGCTCTTCCCTGGGGGATGGAGCCACTCTGCTTCCAATGTGGGTGACTTGGAGCACTTTACTCTCTGCCTACCTCAATGGGTGACTAGTGGGGGAGTCACCCAGCTGCCTTCCTTAAGAGCACTCTCTGCCTGCATCAGGGGGTGTCTTCTATGGGGTTGTTGGAGCCACTGAACTGCCAATGGGTGACTTGAAGAAGCCCCTTACTCTCTCTGACTGCCTAAGTGGGTACTGCCCTTCCCTGGGGGTTAGAGCCGTCCACTACCTTAAAAGCCCTATATTCTCTCTGCCAGCATCAGGGGGTGCTGCCTTGCACCTATGGGGGTACGGACAGAGAATAGGAAAGAAAAGAAGAAAGAAAGAAACTCTTTCCTTCCCATTCCAAACACAGCGATGGACTCTGACAGTGATTCATCCGTGAGGGGACTGGCGATGGATGAATGAGATTCATTGATGTGTGATGCACGTGATTGATAAAACAACAACACAACACACAACAACACAAGGATGATGTGATGATGATTGATGTTGATGATGTGGATGATGTGGGTGATGAGGATGAGGATGCTGCCAGTCCAATTTGTGCAGTTGTCAACATCTTTTTTCTTTTTATGTTATCTGTCTGGTCTGGGGCAGTGGGACGCCTGCATGCGGTCAAATGGATTAAATTGCGCAAAGTGGGGAAAAATGAATAACAAATCAAAATGAACCAACGAAATGAATTTTTCAAAAAAAAAAAATCCATTAAAAACTAAACAAACTGAACCAAACCCTAAAACAAACATAACCAAAATGAATCACCATTTTTTCAGTTTGGGCCCATCTCTAGTATCAATCCCTTAGAAGGAAGATGCTGAGCTGGTCCCAAAGGAGGAGCTGATCCTGCCTCCCTCCCGTAAGCCACAACTCTTCTGGCACAGTGCTCCCCAACCTTTTTATCGCCGCGGACCGGTAAATGTTCGATAATTTTTCCCTGGCCCGCTTGTTTGTGTTTTGTTGTTGTTGTTGTTGTTGTTGTTTGCATAAAAGCTTATGTTACATATTAACCAACATATATCAAGCGAAGACACAGCATATATACAGAGTAGTGGGAAATTGCTATCTCACCAAAAGCAACGGAGAAAGCTTGCAATGATTTTTTTAAAAAAAATTAATTAGTGCCCCCTAAAAGTATCACCTATAGCCGGGTCTTGCATTTCTATTTTGCCATGGCCACACGGCTCCCCCTTTTTATAAGAAAAGTCTGTGGAAAGAAGGTGGAGGGGGGACCAAAATAACCACGCCTGAGGGAACGTGTGAGGTGAAAAACCAAATAATAATGGAAAAGGGGAGGGGGTGGCCTTCATACTACTGAGGAGAGAGGGGCGGAACCCAAACCCCCTAATGATAATCCCTCAGAGAAATGGACCTACACACAAGCCAGGAGGGTGATTGAGGGGTGTGTGGGGGGGAGTAAAGTCGGGGAGGGGGGAAAGGGGGGGATGGCAACGTGAGGAAAGAAAGAAGCCTCCTCCAACACAGACCTGTCCTCGTCCGCCTTCTGGGGCTGCCCAGAAATTGCCTCAGAGCCACACACTGAACGGCCCCCACACGCGGCGAAAAAGGGGCCACAAGCGAAACGAGACGGGAGGCCTTATTATTATTATTACCCCCCTCCCCGCCAAGTCTATCCTGTCATGTCCGCCCCTCCTCCTCCTCCTCCTCCTCCTCCATGCGACAAACGCGGATATAAACACACAAACACAAACACACCTTTCTTTTGGACTGAGGGAGGTGTGGTGCGGTGCACGCGTCAGTTTTCTTCACCTGGACTCTCGCAAGGAACGAGATGGAGAGAGGGAGAAGGTCAAAACGAGAGGGCGGGCGGGCGCGCGAGCGAGCGACGCGACGGCTCCCCGGCTTGAAGGCAAAAGAACCCGCGCCGTTGGGTTATGATTTATGTGCGCGTGCTGATGCGCGCACGGCGCAAGCGATCAACCCAAACCACCCCCCTAACCCCTCCCACTCCACACAAACAAACGAGCGCTTTGGAGGACGCCATGATGGAGATGGGCAACAGAAGGCATTTCCCCAAGGCCGGGCGCGCTGAGGTAAAAGGCGCCGGCGCCGGGCGCCATGACGTCACCCCCCTCCCACAGCGCCTCGGGCGGCCCGGTGCCGATTGACCCACGGACCGGCACCGGGCCGTGGACCGGGGGTTGGGGAACACTGTTCTGGCATAGTAAACACCCTGAAAGTTGATCATCAAGTCATAGAATCACAATGGCGGGTGGGGTCTTTAGTGACTCCAATGAATGGCATTCAGTGCAGAATTGGAGTTTCAAGGATTTTTGTCAGGTGGTTGTCTAAATTTCTGTTGAAGGCCTCCAGTGTGTGATAGCTCACCACCTCTCCCTGAGGGCATGGGTTCCATTGTCATGCTGCTCTAACAGGACACAGCAGCAACTCTCTGTGGATATATGTTATAGAAGCAATGGAGAACAAGGTGCTTCCGCAGGCATAGCGTACTGGCTGAGCTTCATGTTCAGAGATTTACTTCTCCTTTCTCCTTTTTAAAAACCTATGGTAGCCGACGTTCATGAAGGCTGTTTCCTGTCTCTCATCTCCTCTTTTCTGGGCTGGAGTCAGGGAAAATGTGTTTCCCAGCTAAGCATGGTGGCCACTGATGACAACTGTCTGCTTTCATTTGGGGTGCTAATAGAGACCCAAAGCAGAGGAACCCAAAGTAAAACAAAAAACAAAAAACAACAACAAAAGAACTCTGCACCCCTGGACCTGTGAAGAAACCTGAAATGCATTTGGGAGTTTGGTTGTGTGCATTTAGAACTCAGCAGGAACCATGTTTCCATTTGGGTTTGTTCCACTGCTGGTGATGAATTGGGACAGGAAAAAAGAACCATCGCCTGCCCTCCGTTCTTTTCAGTACGAGCTCTGTGGAGGAATGCTGGGCTTAACATCTTGCATTTTATAGCATTTAGACTCTGCACAGCCTCCGTTCTCTACCCTGGCTCCGCCTACTGGAGACAAGCTTCTTGCACCTTGACTCCCCCAGTACTCAAAGCATGAGGCTCCACGCAATCCAACAGACTCCCCAGTGCCCTGGGCCATCCATGGTGTTCCTGTGGGGCCTCTGATATGAGAAGAAGAGGTCCTGGACCTGATCTGATATGAGAAGAAGAGGCCCTGAACCTGATCTGGAGGGATGCCAAAAGATCCCGCTACACATGGCAGTGGAAATGGGAAAGGTATGTGACTTATTCCCATCAAATGTGGCTGCTTTGAACATCCAAGCTGGCAGGAAGAAACTCAAGAGCGTGGAGAGCAGATAATGGCGGAAAGAGTCTCTCGCAGAAGATCCAAGGGTGGAGCACCTCGGAGGAGGCCAAGTTAACTTTTGTTGCAAATTTGGGGCTTTGAATTGAATCCCCCCTCCCCGCACACACCCAGGATTGATTTCCAGTCTGAGCCAGACCTAGGCATGAAAGGTTCTCCAGGAAAGTGCCAGTTGTTTCCGGAGGTGGGAGGTGGCAGTTGCAATGTTCTTTCTCTTCTCCTTCTCCTTCTCCTTCTCCTTCTCCTTCTTCTACCTGTGCCAGTTTTGTCCTCTGAAGTTTCACGAGGCAACGGCCAAAACGCTGGCACTGGCAGATTGCTCTCCTGTGCGGGCTCCTCCTCCCCGTTTGCCTTTTAATCAGACACTTCAAATGATCACCGGGAGATGCATTGCCGAGTGCCACTTTCATGTGAGGTGAAGATGGGAGCGTTCCTTTCCAGAAGAGAGACTGTTTATGCAAAAAACATTTTCCTAGACACAGGGCAGCTCGGACATCAAAGGCAGCACTTGAAGAGGTGCCCAGCTGGCAGGGACATTGTCCCTTCACAAAACGGCAACACAAACACCAAGGGGTGAATCAGGGTCTTACCAAGAGGCTTGGAAAGCAAAAGGAAGAAGGGCTGAGAGAACAGATTAAAAGCCCAGCCCAAGATGATGGATGTGGAATATTTTTAACAAAAAAGAAAAGTGTGTGTGTATGTGTGTGTGTGCATAATAGACAGATGATAAAAGGGAGACAGTGAGGAATTATTAGGACAGGAGATAAGGAAGCAGTGGAGATAGGAAATAATTATTTTGTATCTGTCTTTGTAAATGAAAATGAAGGGCATTAAGTTAAATAGGATTTAGATATTTTTCAGGGACAGAAGGGAGTGAATGAGGAAGTGTACCGATAAGGCAGGGAAATGGTTCTTAGAATGTCGGAGGCCTTTGAAACCAACGAGGCTCCAAAGACCTAACAAAATGAGTTACAAGTTGCATAGCTGGAATAACACTGGTTTCAGTATCACAGGATGTCCTGGTGATATTATGGATTTGACATCCTGAAATGACTCAAGGGGCAAGGGGCAACAAAGTCTGAGCAGAAGGAAATCAAGGTCCAAAGTTCTACATGGGTTCTCCAATCCATTCTGTTTTTAACAAGAGATAGACATTAATAAGAAAAATTCAGATTCATTGTGATTCATAATTTGTTGTTTCATGAATAAATGAAATTTTTTACCCAACAGATCCACAAATCTATCTGTCAGTTCATATTTTAAAAGCCTATAAAATGCCCCCACCCTGGGAACTTGGATACACCCAACTCACAGAGAGGCTTCCCATTATCCACCACCACCCCAACATTTCCTCCAAGTTTGGTAAAGTTTGGGGTTTGGATGTCTGAGTTAGGCACCTCCCAAAGAGGCTCCCCCAGGAAAATGACTGAAGCTGCAGATGGCACAAGGGGCCCAAAAAAGACCAAAAGGGGTTGATGAATCGACAGATCAAAAATTGCTAACATTTCATCAATTTGCATTTGTTGAGGTTTGTTGCCTTTGATGAATACAAAACTGACGAATGAATGATTTTGAATGAATTTTGCAATTTGTTTTTAGATTTGTTTAGATGTCTACTTTTAACCACAGTTGTATAGACAAAAGTGGTGAAGGGAAAAGACAATTAAATTAAGCCATTTCAAGCTGTTCATTTTTAAAAAACTGAGGATGATGAAAAAAATGAGTTGTGTTGATATGGGGCAACCTAGAAGATTCTAGGAAGGTTTCCCCAATTCCTTCTGCAATCCCACATGAAGAGCTGCCTGTTTCTTCCTGTAGGAATAAGCTTGAGGGAAGGGCCTGGAGGCTGAGGGGAGAAGGGAGGTGCCTGGAAGAAAGACACACATGCACACACAGCTGTCCGGAACAATGGGGGTGGGGGTGGGGGGAGAGAAGTGTGCCCCCTTCTCCGCCTGCTGGCTTTTATTTACCTCTTGGTTACAGGTTACATAAACTAGGAAAAACAAGGGAATAGTTAACTTGCTGACTTCTTAGAAGTTCAGGAATGCTTACAGGTTGAGGGCTCAGGAACTAAGCCGGCATGGCAGAGGTCAGGTGCAGGTCCTAGAGGCTGTGCTGTTGCGAGCCTCCTGATTCAAGCCTGTTGCTTGGCATACCCAGCGCCATCTTTGACCTAGCTTTACCTGGCATAGTCCCACATCTTCCCAAGAGAAAAAGGAATACGGCCTCTCCCTGCTGCTTGGAGTATGCTGTGTGGAGCAGCAAGACTCATCTTGATCAGCCGGGGCACAACGTACCTCCTTTTGGGGGGGGGGAGTGCAAGATATCGTGAGTTTGACCCCTTGGTAAGTGGCTGGCACTCGTGTGCATGTGGAGAGCTGAATGGCACCTAGGCATAATCCCTCCACTTAAAAACTCAGATGGGCAAACCAAACAATGCTGCCTATGGCTGCCTCTTTGGGAGTCACTGGGTCAACCTTAAAAATGGGTGAGCTGAGTATGTCATTTGTTGTTTACACACAGACACCACTCACAGAGAGAGAGAGAGAGAGAGA
>JAHTLZ010000070.1:283976-300335 GCA_023846285.1 Phrynocephalus versicolor | reverse complement strand
CCCCTCCCCTCCCCTCCCCTCCCCTCCCCTCCCCTCCCCTCCCACCCACCCACCCACCCACCCTGGCTGCTTGTCGCTGCCTGGTTTTGACTGCCGCTTCCCACTGTCCACACACCTCCAGCTGCAAGCAGCATCCAGGACTTGGCAGGGAGCCAGCCAGCTTGTACGTTATGTATGTGTAATAATACTCCAGCCTACCCTTCAACAGCTATATTGCTTTGGCAAGGCTGACAGCTGTAATAGCTTGCTCTCGCCAGTTGACTAAGCAGATCCGTCTTGAGAGGCAAGGATGAGCCGGATCAAGAGGCCTCCCTTCTCCTACTGAACCACTCCAACACCTCCCCCCACAAGATTTCCTCCAAACGGTGGCTTACTGCTTTGATCTAAAGTTTCCCATGTACAGACTAGCTAGCTCAATGAGGGTGGCTTTCATAACACGTTTAAAAAGAGAGAGGAGGCTGGATGGACAAGGAACATTTTCCATGGCACCTGACACACACCTGGACTGAAGTGCATTGTAGCCTCAACCCACTTGAGACATTCTCCAGATTCCTCATGTTACCTGGCATGGAAACAACTCTGCCCAAATAGCACCTTGAGTTATCTGTTCCACCTTTTGACTTGATGACAGACCACCTCAACTTCTTATTCGTGGTGAATAATAGCCAGGCACATCTGCTTGGATTCAGGGAACTTGCCTTCACTCACTTCACATCTGTTTCTAAATCTGTCAACCAAGAAATACTCAAGGGGGGGGAGAGTGCCATTATTTCAGCTTCTCCAATAGTTGTGGCCCCATTACTGAAAGCACCTCAAGAGAGAGACATCAAGGATGGATATTCCCTTCCTTGGTGGATTGTCAAGAGAGACTCTTCTATTAGTGCCCTGTTTCTTCTTCTTCATTAGTTTGGGTCTTCTAGTATTGATTTTGCTATATTTTGTACTGTTGGTTGTAGAGTGTGGATCTTCTTTGTGAGCAAACATCTGTCTTTTGTTTCCAGTATGTGTATACAGACCTCTGTCCATACGTAGATTACAAAAGCTATTCAGTTGCTTCTAACTCCTCTCTCTCTCTCTCTCTCTCTCTCTCAATCTCTCTCTCAATCTCTCCCCCTCTCTCCCTGTCTGGGTTATTGGTGCAGATACAGAGGTCTGTGTGGATTAAATTCATACACTAAACGTGAAACACATGCCACAATGTTGTGAGAGGTGATTTCCGAGTCATAGCACAGAGTCTGCAGAATCTCCTGAAGTTTGGCTGGTGGTCAACCTTTATTACATCACTGAAAATGGAAAACATTATGGCCACCACCACCACCACCAAAAAAAGGCCATTGGCTCACAAATAACACACAGCAAAATTTCCAAAAAGTGCAAAGTTGTAGGAGACACATCGCTTGGATTCTAAGGAAGCTTTGGAACCACAAAGAGACATACTACAATACACTGCATACATATTTTTTTGGAAAAGATTCCATGCCATGTACATGGAAATGCAGTCCTCTTTTAACGGAGTCCAACATGATGGAACTGTTAGTAAACAAAAGGTCTTGAATCCTTAGATCAGGCCTGCCCAAAGTCCGGCCCGGGGGGGGGGGGCAAATCCGGCCCGTCAGGCCATTCTGAGTGGCCCGCGGCTGGCTGGCCCGCCCCTCCCTCCCCCTCCTTCGCCCCATTTTTTTAAAAAAAATCTTCTGCCAACACTGTCACCGCCAGGAACCTTGTGAAGCTCGGTGCACGGGTGGGCCGCCACCACCGGCATAGCTGGGAAGCTTGGGCGGCACCGCAGGGGAATGTGTGAGGTTGGGCGCACACGCAGGGCAGTGATTGGGTGGGCCGCACCACCGGCACCGCAGGGGAATGTGTGGGGGTGGCAGGCCAACAGGCCTCTGCCACCGCCAAGGAGCTTTGGGGTGGGCTGGCAGGCAAGCCGTCACCACCGCTGGGGAGCTTGGGGGGGTGCAAGGTCGCACAGATTGCCTCTTCCAAGGGGCAACCTGTGGCCACGGCTCCCTGTGCTTCCTTTGGTCCCCACCTCCCTCCCTCCCTCCCTTCCTTGTTCCCCACCTTCCTTCCTTCCTTCCTCTCTTGGTTTCCACCTTCCTCCCTCCCTTCCTTGGTCCCTGCCTTCCTTCCTGCAGGTGGGGTTGCAAGGAGTCAGTGGGTGGGGCTTATGGGTCAGTGGGTGGGGCTTGCAGTGGGGTGGCAGGGTTGGGGAGCAACCGGCCCCTGACACATTCTCAGCCACCAAATCTGTCCCTCCTTAAAAAAAGTTTGGGCACCCCTGCCTTAGATGTTCACCTAATTGACAACCTAGCCCGGCAACAAAAGGCTCCAGTGAAACCGAAAGTTCAGAAGACCAGGGTGGCTGGTATATTCAGCACAACATGCGGTGGCTGTTGAGAACAGCTACATGCACAGTCAAAGCAGCTGGAATAGTGTCCCGCCTCTGGTGGAAGAGGCATGTGCAGGAGGAGGGCAGAGAAAAAGAATCCAGATTTAGAAACCAGAAAATCCTCTCTCCACAAGATGCACACAGAACTATTCCAAAGCCCAAATCCATTTGTTTTGCAATTTGAGTTCAAGGAGCAACACAGATGTTGAAACCTCTTCTTGGATCCTGACCTTCTTGCCCAATGCGTTGGCTTCTAAAACCTCATCCTACTAGCCTCCAACCATTATCTTCTCCAGCCCCACAGGGGTGTAAATCTGTGCATGTTTCTGAAAGCTGAAAGCAAGGATTCACCAGTGGAGGCTGGCTCGGCTTCCATCCCCGTATCCTGCACGTCTTACGCTTAAAGGTGGAACTAGAGGTGGAAAGGGAATAGCAATTCATCATTTATTTCTATATTAAGCTGAACAAATGGCAGCGTTCAAGGCCTGGACACCCATGTTTCTTTGTAACATGATGGTGGAAAAAATCGCAAGTAGCATTTAAAAGGGGTGTGGTGGCTCAGTGGGCTAGAGTGCTGAAACTGCTGGCTACAAAGTTGGCAGCTTGGTGGTTCGAATCCAGGGTGCCATGCAGCAGAGCGAGCTCCCGCTGTAACCCCACCTCCTGCCAAACTAGCAGTTCAAAAGCATGTAAATGCAAGTAGATAAATAGGCACCGCCATAAAAAGCAGGAAGGTAAAACAGTGTTTCCTTGCAGCCATGCCAGCCCCATGGGCACGGACTTGCACAACACTGGCTCTTTGGCTTAGAAACAGAGATGAGCACCGCCCCTAGTGTCAGACACAACTAGCACACATGTGCGGAGCGAACCTTTACCTTTACCATTTTAGCATTTTAAATAGCATTTTTAAAAAGATTTTTTAAAAGGAAGTACAATTGAAACAATCCTTGGAGGCCCCATTCTCCCTGTGTTTCTTCATGCAACCCTGCCCACCTGTGCTGTTTAGTACTCAAATCCAACTGTTGATAAAGGAATTGATATTTGCATGTGATGACATGTTATTATTTTCCCTTCCAAATGACAGTGATCTCCAAAATTGGCGGCTGAAGGCTTTTTTGTTGAACTTTTTAAAATGACATGATATTTTCCATTTGTTCTAACTGGGTGCAGAGCTGCCGACAGACAAGCTGGAAGATATGGCAGTGACAAGCTGGAATGATTGATAGCTTGAAAGCAGGTAAGAAATATCTCTGAGCGATTGTTTTCCCCCAGTGCCTTGGAATCACATTAATATTGTAAAACTAGGAAGCAGCAGCAAAGGGTGAGCAGAAAAGAGCAGAGCCCCAGCGGCTGATGGTGAGAATCCTGGCAGGTCCGGATGCATCAAATGCCCATCCAGACTGCACTCCAGCACAGGGGCCTTCGGTTACACCATAGAAGTGGTGGGTCATGAACCATCATGAACAACTCTTGCACCGCATCTCCCATTGACATGCTCAAGTGAACAATGGCCCAAAGCAGATGGCTAGGCTAGATTACCCAGGAGAACCAGTTCATGAGATCCAGTGATTTGTTTAAGGAACACCACTATCCCTTGATAGCCTGTCTGGGGTTAAAACCAATGGTTAGCCTGAGCTAGGGTAGACCAGCTGCATCAATGAGATCTCGGAGGTTTGCTTATCTTCAGTGGGCCTGAACTAGTTGCTGCATGGAGACATTGCCTGTTTGAATCTACCCTTTAAAAAAATGGCAGCATGCAAGGGAAGGGCAGCATTTGAAGAGGCCCATCTTGAAACCTTGGCCCCCACAAAAAAGAAATGCCAAAGAGTTCATCCAAAGCCCACTGGAAATCAATAGAAAAATCTCTTGCTGACCTCACTGAGCTTTGGGATGACGCCAAAGTGCTTTAATGGGCGGGAAAGAGGGATGAAATGCTTTATTTCATCAATAATCATCTTTTTTTGTTCCTCCTCTAACATTCTGGGGCTGGGGAAACTAATTAAGCATTGGTGCTTGGCTTCATCCTCAATCCCAATAGAGACTGCAGCCAAGAAATCAGCAGAAGACTCAGAAGGGCAACAATGAAGGAACTAGAAACAGATCATCAAGCAGAAAGATGAGTCACAGGGGACCAAGACTAGGACCATCCCTGCTCTTGTATTCCCAGTCACCAGGTATGGGAGTGAAGGCTGGAGAGTGGAGAAGGCTGATGGTGCGGGAGGGGAGTTTGAAATGTGATGCTGGAAGAGAATTTTGTGGACACTCTGGACTGCCAGGAAGATAAGCAAGTGGGCCCTAGATCAAACCATGCCTGAACTCTCTCTCTCTCTCTCTCTCTCTCTCTGGAGGCCAAGATGATGAAAGTGAGTCTCTCCTACTTTGGGTGCAGCATGAGAAGGAAGGATTCTCTTGAAAAGACCATAATGTTGGGCAAAGAGGAAGGCAGCAGGAAAAGAGGAAGAGACCAAATAAAAATGGATTGACTCGCTCAAAGAAGCGACAGGCTTGTGTTTGCAAGAGCTGAGCAGGGTTGTTGAAGACAGGACCTTTTGGAACCTCTCTTTCATAGAGCCACCAACAGCACAGAAGAAGAAGAAGAAGAAGAAGAAGAAGAAGAAGAAGAAGAAGAAGAAGAAGAAGAAGAAGAAGAAGAAGAAGAAGAAGAAGAAGAAGAAGAAGAAGAAGAAGAAGAAACAATAGTTTGGCTGTTTTCACCCACGGTTTCACTGCTGAGAAGCTTCTGGTTTAGACTGGAAGCAATAAAATCTGAGTGGCACTAGAGCTGTGGCAGAGCTCAGCCAGAATCTGGCTCAGAAGTCCATCCCGGTCAAGTCACGTTTTTGCGGCCAACCCTGATATGAGGATAGGGAAGGCTTAAAAGGCTTACAATTCAGTGCCTTGCGCTGTACCCGGTCACATGAGGCCACCTAGCCAAGAGGCATTGACCCCAAAAGCAAGCATCTTTCTCTCTCTCTCTCTCTCTCTCTCTCTCCAGTTTTGAGTCAAGAGCTTTCTGACTCCCAGAGCAATTGCTTTTCTTAGCTGGGATGTTGCCTGAGATTAAGGGTGGCCCAGGATTAGGAAATGCCTGGGATTACGAGAGGATTAGCCTCTTTTGTAAAACGTCCTTGACTTGAAGAGCAGCCCAGGCTAGCTCTGGTTGAAAGATCCAGAACTGCACAAGGAGAGAGGCGGGGAATCTTGATATCTTGCGCCACTTGCCATGAGCAACTAACTGCCTGGGCAACAGGACCAGCCCATCAGTAAAAGCTATGTGTCACCTGTCACCAGTCATCGATAACAGCAGCCCTCTCCACCTGGCTGAGAGGTATGGTCAGTCAGTTCGAATAATCAGAATTGGTGCCAATTTTGCAATCTTGCACTAAAAATGAGCAGAACCAAGTTCATGCAAATCAGCATCCCGTTTTGTGACCCATCCTCCTCCTTGGCATTTGGAAATTCCTGCCGGCAAACACCATACTCTATGATTGGACTGTTCCCCTTTGCTACAGAAGGAAGGAGGGGAAACTTTTAGTGACACCCCCCCCCCCACTGAGCCAAACAGAAGTATGGTGCTGCAAGGGGCAGGGGGCACCCTCTCTATGTTGGGCTCCTTTTGCCTTTGAGCCAGTGAGGCTTTAAAATGCATCTGAACATCTCAGGATTCTGCTTGTGCTAGAGGAGCTTGCAAAAGCTGAGGAGCCCCGCACCACCTGCGACAAGAGGAAGCCAGAGTCATTCCTTCAGCTATGTCTGCAACCAGTCCTTACCACGATAAATATCTGTTGCAAGCAATTAATAGCCAATTGCTGTTTAATTAATGAAGAGATAGCATCAGAGGTACAGGACATTGTCATGAGATAATAGTCTTCAGCAGCTATTACACCTGATCTGTCCTAGTAAATCAGAATTAAGTGCAGTGTTATGTATATTTGGAACACATAGGATGTAAAGCATCACCCTCCTTCTGGCTGCTGCCCCTCAGCTGGCCTCGTGCCCGTCTTATTGGTGAGGTGGTTTCAGGACAAGTGGCTTGCACGTAGGCAGAAGATCCTGAGGCTCTGCTGGGAGAGGGTGGCATCGGACCTGGTGGCCTGGTAAGAACATAAGAACATAAGTAGGGTCGTATTGGGTCAAACCCAAAGCCGATGTTGTCCACACACACACACATGGGCAACCCAAGGTCCCTGGGAATCCCACAAGGAGGGCATGAGTGGAGAAGCACCACTGGTTCCCAGTTCCCATCCACCTGTGTTGCTGACGACAGCATGGAGCTGCTCTTGCTGCTGCTGCTGCTGCTGCTGCTGCTGTTGGGAATCATGGATGCTCTTACCCTCCCACGATTTTCCAGCCCTCCTTTTCCAAGCCGCTGCATGAAGGAAGGAGGACTACCCCCTTACCTCTCCTAAACCTCACACCTCTCGAACACTGCTGGAGGACTCTCCCTGTGGGTCCTAGCGTAAGGCCATTTTAAACACTTTAATTCCTGCTCCAAAGAGAAAGCCCCTTTCAGAACAGAAGAATTGCTTCAACCCGTGGATCCATTGGGGCATCCTTTCCAGCCCTGTTCCAGTGATTCAGGGTCACTCTGTGACGGCTGAACTTCCAAATTAAGATGGGTTCTCTGGCAACCCTGCCTGGTGGTCCTTCCAGCTGAGAAATGTCATTCAATCACGATCCCCTTCCTGGAGAAATACAGGCACTCCTATGCACAAACACTCAACTTGGCACCACTTGCTAATTTGCTTGGGGAGCATGGACCGGCTGTACACGTAGGGTCTCTGGCTCAGGGTTTTCTGCATCTTCCACTACAAAGACCAGCTGATGGGGAAGGACCCACCTATGAACTGGGGAGGGGAGACAGAAAAGGGGGAAATCTGTGGGTTTTGATTGCCTTTGGCTAAATCCAGCTAAGGACCCAATGGAGGTCACACAAGTGTTGAGCAAACATTTTCTGCAGTGGATTTCCTTTAATTGAGAAAACCATTGGGGGGGGGGCAGCCCATTATTGTGTTTCTCTGAATCCCACCTGGATTTCTTTCCCACACCTGCTTCCTGTCAGATTGAGAGCCTTTGGTGGGTCCTCATGCACCCAGAATGTTCATAACCCTCCATGCATTCCTCCAAAAGGACATGTTTATGAATGCATTCCACCTCATCCACACATGCTGCCCACCAAGTGAATTGGTTTGCTGTGATTCCACTCATTTGTAGACCTCACTGTGTTGAGATTTTAGCAAGGCTAGTCCCGCTAAGTTCTGCTGGAACCCAAAGTACCAATAAGGAATCCTACAGGAGAGAGATCCAGGAAAAATACTGATTTTATTGAGCCCAATAAAAGACAGCAGGCGAACACTCCAAACAGGACAGTGCAGAGATGTTCCGCCCCGAAGACAAGATGGAAACCATTTTTATACCTTTCCCTTTCCCTCCCAAAGGTGTGTGCCTCCCCGGGGTGGGCAAGGGGGGAATGGTCTTCAGGAATGTCCAATAGGAACAGTCTGGGGGCTTGTCCAGGGGAGGTCCTGGGTGTTCCTGTTGTCCTGGAACCAGATACTTGCACAGGTGTGATGAAGTCATCACTGTCCTTTAATGGGCCACCGGGGGGTGTTACAATGTAAAGGGGGAAGCTGGGTATTGTCTGAGGGGTTTGGGCAAGCTTAGGGAAATCAGTGAGTCAATGGAAGGACCAGAGAGTCAGTAAGATAAGCCCTGAGGCTGTCAGACAGTTCCTCAGAGGTGTAGAGTTGAAACAATGAGACGCTTCTGGCTGAAGATAATCCTGGGTGCAGCTGTGGTGAGACGTGCAGGAAGCAAGGATGAGCAATGGAGTCCACTTCTCCACTTGTGTGGAGTCGCCATGATGCCTTCTTCTCCTGCCATGCATCCTTGCCCATGATGGTGAAGGTCCAGAGAGCATAAGATAGTGTAGGAACACGTTTGAAGCACACCCAGGGAGAGTGGGGCAAAAGGAGGAGAGGAGAAGAGAGAAAGAATGAAAAGAGGAGGGGGGGTCAGAAGCTAGGGCCAGGATAGGCAAGGGGATATGATGGAGGCAAGCCCCTGAAGGAAAAGGGTGTCCCTGGGGTTGGAGATGATCACTCTTGATCATCCCCTCATGAGTCCAGAGCATGGTGGGAATAAACCATCAGTCCAGGAAGATTTTCCTGGCTGCATCTCTGACTGCTTTTAGGGTTAGAAGAATAGAGTCCAATTTGGCCAAGAAGGGGTTAACCAAATTTGCTAGTGAAGGACCTTGGCTATCCCTCGGTGGGAACCTTTGGAACTGAGAAAATGAGCCTCCAAAGGTTTCCACAAAAGGGGGAAACTCTGTCCGTTTGATTCGGGAGCGGGGGACGGTCTACCGCTATAGATAAGCAAAGGGGGGGGGTCCTACCGCCATAGAGATGCATTAGCAGTTGAAAGCAGAATCCTCCTGGAACTAAGATACGGCTAGGAACAGGGACCAAGGCTGCCAAGGGAGATGGATTCATGCCGCTGGCGCAGCCAGATCTTAGCCGCCTTCCTGGAACCATGGATTGGTTGGGAATTTGGATTTTCTCGGTCTAGAGATTCCGGATCTAATTCGTTGTAGTGGTCTACTTCCTAATCTATCGCAATCATATCAGTGTTAGGCACCCCTTTCCGGCCCGTAATTAACAAGACATTGATGGATGAAGGGGGCGCTGATTGGCTAAGGCGCATGGGCGGCTAAACCCTTAGCACCCCTGCTGTTTTATGGACTCTCCGCGGAAACGAACTGCCGCGGTTATCTTGTATCAGTGTAAACTGTGAAACTGGTTACAAAGTGGCGTTTTCCGGCCACCCAGGCTTCTAGGTTCACTAGCAATGCCTCCAGCCGGCCAAAATGGCGGTGAATGTATTTTTCCCGCTATCTCGGGAACGGAGTGGAATTTCGGGACCAGGTTTGAAGCGTAGTGCTTATGATGGTGTGGGATGGGTGCGGGGTGTTCCGGGGAGTCTCGGAAGTGCTCCAATTATTATTTATTGTGATCTTTATTTCCGCTACAACTCTTCAACTGTTTTAGACATCGTGTTTTGGGCATTGTGCAAGATGGAGATTGTGAGTGCTCTAGAGGCAAATTCCCTCTTGGAGCAAGTCCTGGGAGGTGTGCAAATGTTCCTTTCCCCATAATAACCCCATGCATTCTTTTGCATTCCTTCTTGGACAGCCAGTTGGGGGGACAGGGCAGAGAACACTGGGCTAGGGAGAGGATTCAGGAGCCAGCACTACTTGTCCAGGCAGTGGAGCCTCTCCAACCCTGGGCCCAGTCTGGGAAGGGTGCTTTCTGATGCTTTGTTACAAATGCACCTCGGGCTTCCCCAATCTCCCCAAAAAACCATCATGTTCAGTCACTTGAGCCACTCTCAGATCCCATTATCCTCAAGGAGGGGAGAGCAGGAAGCTGCATCAGCATCACTTCATTTATGGCCCTGAATGGAAATCGGGGAGAGTTATTTCCAAGCCCCAAAGAGGGTGGCCTCTTACAGAGAGCAAATCCCGGGCCCAGAAGCAGCAGCAGCAGCAGCTTGACATGCGTGTACTTCTCTTGCTTCCTCTCTCCTCCTTCCACTGTTTTTGCTGTGAGCCCCACTGTGATAGCTGTTTATGGTGGCTTTCCCTTAGGCTCTGCAGCGGGGCCTCTGAAATAATGCCACCATATCTCTGCTCCAGATGGTCTAGCGACCAACCTGTTGTTCCCTCTGCTTACTTTCACCATTGGGAAGTCCCAGCAGGAATGGCAGGAGCTAACTCCCAGCAGGCACCACCATGCCTGCCGCCACCCCAACCTCGCCATCGCATCGACTCCCCCACCCTGTCCAAAAAGTTTGGGTTCTTGCCAGAGGCTCTTGGACCCTTGCCCACAACAATGCAACTTGGTGGCAGGAAACAAAATTCCCCACTAAGCCGGAGAAGAGCGCGGGCCATCCTTTATTGCAGAGCATATTTATAGAATAGCAATTTAGCACAATGGACAAAAACTCTATTGAAAAGCAGACACCATTTGGACACTTGTTCCAGAATGTTATGGTTTGTTATTTTTGTCATATAGATTTTTTTGGTCTCATTTCCCATGTCTGAATGGTGACATTGGCGGTTTTGCACCAGTTGTTGTTTTTGTTTGCTTTTATTCACTAAATTTCAGTTTTAAATTGGGTTAGAGAGGCCCTAGCCTTTTTGACGAAGCAACACTTTCCGAACCATGTGTGTAGTGTGTGTGATTCTCCCGTGAATACTCTCTGAATTCTTCATTCTCATCAATTGAGATGGTTTCAAGTCAATGAAATGCCTGGCAGAAGGAATGCCATGCCCTCCAAGAGTCCTCCCTTTCATAGAGGCGAATTCTCCTCCTTCTTCAGGTTCCTGCCATTTGTGCCCAAGGCTCAACAAAGATCCTCTGGTGCTCTTTAGATTTGAGATGCAAAACACACAGACAAATATGAGCAGCAAGAATGAAAGGGAAAACAACCCTTCTTGTGCTTCAGGGTCCACACACAATGCAGCAGTGATTGTCATTTGGCACAATTTGTGCTGCCTGTGTCAAGGTGTTGGTTGGTTCAAGGCATTCTTTGTGCACTTTTGCGTACTTTACATGTAGCCGTTATTCTTGTTCCATTCTTGGCCGTGACCGAGAGGGCCGGTGAATTACCTCCCTGTCTCTCTTGGCTGAGGAAGACGCATCTTTCAATCTCTCCACTGTGTGTGTGAGGACAAGGCAGGCGAGAGTGGACAGGCCTATTGCTGTGCTGCAATGGGAGATGTTCTTCTGCTTGGGGTTCTCTTTGCCCTGCAGAAGCGCCATTGCCTCCCCCTCCCCTCCCATGGCGAGAAGCCCTGCATGGCCCCAGCAGGCCGCCTGTGTGAGATGGCCGAGGTTTTCCAACAGAGCTCCGGTTCTGGCAAAGACAGCATGAGGAAGACCTGTCAGATGAAAGAGCCTTCCTCTGTTTTTCACTGGACCCTCTGGATGGACTGGCCAGTGCCTGATGCATATCCCATGCAACACTTGGGATCTTGAGGCAGGCTTTGTATGGAGCACCAGAACTGACGAGAGCTGGCAAACTTCTCGCCAAGAACAATCCATTCTCATTTAGGCCCAGCTCACTTTGCATCAGCAGTATCTCTGAAGGAAGGCAGAACTCATCCTGAGGATGCTGTCGTTTGAAACCCTCTTAGGTCTGCTTCAAACCACAACCCCCTATCAGGTGGAAATTTGCTGTGTGCTCACAGGCTGAACTGTGCTTTCATCATTGTAAGGCTAATTATACTGGTGACAATGAGGCCTGTAATAAGACTTCCTGGGGTAGTGCGGCGGCCAGGAAAGCCAATGCGATTCTTGGTTGCATCAACAGAACCATTGTGTCTAGATCAAGGGAAGTGATAGTACCACTCTATTCTGCTCTGGTCAGACCCCACCTGGAGTCCTGTGTCCAGTTCTGTGCGCCGCAATTTAGAAAGGATGTTGACAACCTCGAGCGGGTACAGAGAAGGGTGACCAGGATGGTTGAGGGTCTGGAGGATATGTCTTATGAGGAACAGCTTAGGGAACTGAGAATGTTTAGCCTTTCAAAAAGACTGAGAGGGGATATGATAGCTATGTTTAAATATTTGAAAGGGAACAGGTTTGTTTTCCATGGCTTCAGAGACTAGGACTTGGGGCAATGGTTTCAAACTACAGGAAAAGAGATTCCATTTGAACATTAGGAAGAACTTCATGACAGAGCTGTTCGGCAGTGGAATATGCTGCCACCGAGGATGGTGGAGTCTCCTTCTTTGGAGGTTTTTAAGCAGAGGTTGGATGGACATATGTCGGAAATACTGTGATGGGGGTTCCTGCATGGCAGGGGGTTGGACTAGATGGCCCTTGAGGTATCTCCCAACTCTATGATTCTATGATTCTAAGCCACCCCAGTATCCCTGCCAAGAACATTCCATGGACAGAGACAAAAGGCTAAAAGATATGACGCTGGAGGATGAGCCCCTCAGGTCGGAAGGCGTCCAATATGCTACTGAGGAAGAGCAGAAAACAAGTACAAGTAGCTCCAGAGCTAATGAAGTGGCTGGGCCAAAGCAGAAAGGATGCTCAGCTGTAGATGTGCCTGGAAGAGAAAGGAAAATCCAATGCTACAAAGAAATATACTGCATAGGAACCTGGAATGTGAGATCTATGAACCAGGGTAAGCTGGATGTGGTCAAATGTGAGATGGAAAGAATAAACATTGACATCTTGGTCATCAGGGAACTTAAATGGACAGGAATTGGTGTATTCAGTTCAGATGACTATCACATCTACTACTGTGGGCAAGAATCCCATAGAAGAAATGGAGTAGCCCTCATAGTCAACAATAGAGTGAGAAAAGCAGTGCTGGGATACAACCTAAAAATGATAGAATGATTTTGGTAGAATTCTAAGGCAATCCTTTCAACATCAGAGTAATCCAAGTTTATGCACCAACTACTGGTGCTGAAGAGTCTGAGATTGACCGATTTTATGAAGACTTACAAGAACTTCTAGAACTAACACCAAAGAAAGATGTTCTTCTCATCATAGGGGATTGGAATGCTAAAGTAGGGAGTCAAATGATAAAAGGAATAACTGGCAAGTTTGGCCTTGGAGTTCCAAATGAAGCAGGGCAAAGGCTAATTGAGTTTTGTCAAGAGAACAAGCTGGTCATTGCAAACACTCTTTTCCAACAACACAAAAGGCAACTCTACACATGGACATCACCAGATGGACAATACCGGAATCAGATTGCTTATATTCTCTGCAGCCAAAGATGGAGGAGCTCTATACAGTCAGCAAAAACAAGACCTGGTGCTGACTGTGGCTCAGATCATCAGCTTCTTATTTCAAAATTCAAACTTAAACTGAAGAAAGTAGGGAAGACCACTGGGCCAGTCAGGTATAATCTAAGTCAAATCCCGTATGAATACACAGTGGCAGTGAAAAATAGATTTAAGGAACTAGATTTGGTGGACAGAACACCTGAAGAACTATGGATGGAGGCTTGTAACATTGTACAGGAGGCTGCAATGAAAACTATTCCAAAGAAAAGAAAATGCAAGAAAGCAAAGTGGTTGTCCAACGAGGCCCTACAAATAGCGGAGGAGAGAAGGGACACAAAATGCAAGGGAGAAAGGGAAAGATACAGAAAATTGAATGCAGACTTCCAAAGAATAGCAAGGAGAGACAGGGCGGCTTTCTTGAACGAACAGTGCAAAGAAATAGAGGAAAACAACAGAAAAGAAAAAACCAGAGATCTATTCAAGAAAATTGGAGATATTAAAGGGGCATTTCATGCAAAGATGGATATGATAAAGGACAAAAATGGTAAGGACCTAACTGAAGCAGAAGAGATCAAGAAGAGATGGCAAGAATATACAGAGGAATTATATAAGAAAGATCTGGATGTCCCTGTGATAACCAAGATAACGTAGTTGCTGACCTGGAGCCAGACATCATGGAAAGTGCAGTCAAGTGGGCCTTAGAAATCATTGCAAACAACAAGGCCAGCGGAGGTGACGGCATTCCAATTGAACTCCTTAAAATCTTAAAAGAGGATGCTATAAAGGTACTGCACGCGATATGCCAGCAAATTTGAAAAACCCAGCAGTGGCCAGAGGACTGGAAAAGATCAGTCTACAACCCAATCCCAAAGAAAGGAATCGCCAAAGAATGCTCCAAGTATCGCACAACTGCACTCATTTCACACGCTAGCAAGGTTATGCTCAAAATTCTACAAGGCAGGCTTCAGCAGTATGTGGAAAGAGAACTTCCAGAAGTGCAAGCTGGATTTCCAAGGGGCAGAGGAACTAGAGATCAAATTGCCAACATGCTCTAGATTATGGAGAAAGCCAGAGAGTTCCAGAAAAAAATCTACTTCTGCTTAATCGACTATGCCAAAGCCTTTGACTGTGTGGGCCATAACAAACTATGGCAAGTTCTTAAAGGAATGGGAGTGCCTGACCACCTTATCTGTCTCCTAAGAAATCTATATGTGGGACAAGCAGCAACCGTCAGAACTGGATATGGAACATCTGACTGGTTTAAAATTGGGAAAGGAGTACGACAAGGCTGTATACTGTCACCTTGCCTCTTTAACTTATATGCAGAGTACATCATGCGAAAGGCAGGTCTGGATGAATCACAAACTGGAATTAAGATTGCCAGAAGAAATATCAACAACCTCAGATATGCAGATGATACTACTCTGATAGCAGAAAGTGAGGAGCAATTAAAGAACCTCTTAATGAGGGTGAAAGAGGAGAATGAAAAAAATTGGCTGAAGCTCAACATCAAAAAAACTAAGATCATGGCCACCGGTCCCATCACCTCCTGGCAAATAGAAGGGGAAGAAATGGAGGCAATGTCAGAGTTTATTTTCTTGGGCTCCTTGTTCACTGCAGATGGAGACTGCAGCAACGAAATAAAAAGACGCCTGCTTCTTGGGAGGAAAGCAAACCTAGATAGCATCCTAAAGAGCAGAGACATCACTTTGCCAACTAAGGTCAGGATAGTCAAAGCTATGGTTTTTCCAGTGGTGATTAGAGATGGGCACGACTCAGAAAAAAAACTTCGTTTTCGTTTTCGGTTTCGGCTAGGGTCCGATTCGTTTCGTTTCCGTTTTTCGCGAAAAATCGAAAAAATTAGTCGTTTCGTTTTTCGTTTTTTCGTTTTCGTTTCTACCGCGATTTCGCGCATTTTGACGTCCGACCGAGACTTGCGGCTTGCGGGCGTAGCGCGGGCGGCGGGGGCGCGGGGGTACATGTGTGGGCGGCGGCAGCGGCAATGGCAGGGGGATTGGCTGGCGCGCGGGCGGGCGGGCGGGCGCGGGTCCCGCAAACGAGCAGGCGAAATACAGTTGCCTGGGTGATGGACTTGCTGCTGCACAACAAGGCTAGAGTGCATCCTAAGCAAACCAAGTGGGGTAGAAACAAATTTGCATTTCTTTTTTTCCCCTCTTGGTCTGCTGTGCTGAATCTGCTGATGCTGAACCAGCCAGCAGCCACCCTACTTGGTCTGGCTGACGTGCCTGTTTGTTGTACTTTTTTGTTGTTTGGTTTTTTGATACCATCCCATCTCCCCTCCACCTCTCAGAGGCAGCAGGAGAAAGACATTCCGTTCCTCCCCAAATCTGGATGAGGGGTCTACAACTCTACTCCTCTCAAATTGCCCCCCCCCCATCTCCAAGGTCCTTCTGCCTTCACTTCACTTCACATTCACAGTCAAAGTCACACACACTTAAAGGACAAGCAATACAGCCAATGAGCCAAAGCCAATGCAACCCTGCTTTTGGTCATGGATTGGTCTGGTGGTCAGCATTCAGCAATGCATTAGACTACAGTTAGAGCCTGAGGTGGTTAAAGCTACGTTTTACGTTCGTACCTAGCTACTAGTAGCTAGTACAGCCGGAATAGCTTTGGTAGGGATGGGAATGGGATAGGGCTCTGGGTTGCTCTGACTTAAGTTTTACAGCCCACAGCCCAGCCCACTAGGCTATACAAGGAGGACTATATATGGGCGACGCGTCCACTCCACAAGGCCAGAGTAAGGGCGGCCACTCCTGCCAGGCCACAAGGCAGAGTAGGAGACCACAGCACAGAGCCTGAGTACGGGAGGCTCACTGCCAGCTCCAGTATAAAAAGGAGCTGAATTGCCTGACTGGAAGTAAAATGCCATTGTCCTTGGGTCACAGTGTCTTGCAGCCCAGAGGAAAGAGTTGCGGAGGAGGCCAATCACCTTGAGTCTGGTCTGGCACCACACTGCCTGCGATGCAAACACTGTTCAAATCATTACCCCCCTTCTGTGTGAAACACGGCATCTCGCAGCCCAGAGGAAAGACTGGAGGAGGAGGAGGCCAATCACCTTGGGTTTGGCCTGGCACCACACTGCCTGCGATGCACCACCACATGTCACTTTTGGACTAAGTCTTGGTGGTGC
>JAHTLZ010000070.1:260388-271254 GCA_023846285.1 Phrynocephalus versicolor | reverse complement strand
GTGTGTGTGTGTGTGTGTGTGTGTGTGTGTGTGTGTGTGTGTGTGTGCAGACAAGCAAGTCCTTATGTGCAAATCGCCTTTCCATCGCATGGCAAAAATGTCTCATCGGGCACTTCTCTGCTCCCCCCTGGCCCACCTGGTTGTTCTGCCCCTTTGTCCTACTTTTTCTACAAAAAGGGAAAGGCAGTTTTTGCAGCTGGTTGGTTGGTTGGAAGGGTTTGGACCAGGAAGAGAACTTTCGGAGGTAGGGGATGCTCCTTTCTCTCTGGAAGTATCTATCCCCTCCTCCGAATTTTCTCTCCAGCTCTGTTCTTTTGTAGGGCAGCAAAAGGGGAGAGGTTGGGTGGGCTCCTTGTGCTTTCTGTTCCCACCCTGGCATCCTTTGGCCCATGGCAAGCAAAAGGACACCATGCTGTTCCAATTAGAGCATGGAGCACTTGAGGCGGGGAGGGGGGAGGTTGTCGGCCTTGTTTCCCTTTTAATGCCACCCCTGAATTCTGGGACCACATCCACGGTGATCATGGGTGGCCCCTTTCTCCTCGAAAGAAAACCAAAACAGGAAAACAATGCACCACCTATGTTTCCCACGGCCGCCGAGTGATGTCACACCCATCTGCTTCATTAGTCACTCATTTCATTTCCATTTCTGTCCACATTCGAGCCTTCTACATGTTGAAAGTTCAACAGGGAACACAAACAAAATGCTGACATCGGAAGTCCCCGAGGGGATCTAATTGAGCATACACCAGAGGACCCCTCCCCTCCCCCATGAAGCATTAGACTGTGGGCAGAAAGGAGAGGCAAAATCCTGTTTTCCTGCCCCAAAGTCAGCTGGATAAAACACCTTCAAGATGTAAAGGATGTCTGACTGCCAGGACCAAAGGGAAATGTGCCCGAGGTCTCAGCAACCCACTGTGACAATTTTGCAAGACAGTTGGCTGTTAGTTTTGCTTCTATTAGCTCCAACTTTGATGCTATGGTTCTAGCAGTTCTGAGGCAGGAGCCTTTGGTCCCTGGCTGTCTGATTTTGGTGAAGATGCTCCACTTCTGACAGGCCAAGGAGTTGAACCTTGAAAGTTGGCCGTGTGCACTCTGGATCCTGGCCAATCTTTGCAGCTTCAAGTAGCCTTTAACAAGGATTTGGTGACTGGTGGAGCAGAAGAGAGATGCCTCCAGAATGCCATGTCATCCCTTGAAGGAGGTACCTTCTCCTTAGACAACCACCAACCAACCTCTCACCTGTCACCTCTGAGCAAGTGTCGCAGCTCCAGGTGCTCTTGTGTGAAAGGAACTATCTAGACCCAAGGTCTAAAATGAGAAAAGGCAGTCAGACCTTGCATGGAGTTAAGTCTCTGGCTGTGGAACCAGAAGTTGGGAGTTTGATTCCCCCATTATGCCTCCTTGACAGGGGCTGGACTCCATGATCCAGAGGGTCCCTTCTTTTCTGTAGTTGAAAGGTTAAATACATCATCATTTGTCACTCCAGATAATCTCCAGCAAACACCAGATGGGGAGGACTCATCATTGTTGGTTCCAGTTTAGTCATTCAGAGTTATTCTGTGCTAGTATTGGCTTTTCTTTATCAAAAACATCTGATGTTTATTGGATCAAGAGGGACGTTTCGGTCAGTTCCTGCTTTTCCTTGAAGCTCCAGTCCAGAGGACAATGTTGAGGGTCCGCTATTATTTATTTATTTATTTATTACATTTATATACCGCCCCATATTCCGCAGCGGAACTCTGGGCGGTGTACACTTTAAAAAAACAACAAGCATAAAAATCAGAGGCAGACTGCCAGTAAAAATAGGGGGGTACAATACCCTCCACAACAGCAACAAAAAAGAAAGAAAATTAAATAGAAAATTAAATAGAAAGGTCGCCAAATGCCTCCTTGAAGAGATGAGTTTTCAAGGCTTATTTAAAGGCGGGCAGGGACACTGCTAGGTGCAACTCACTAGGGAGCTGATTCCACAGCATAGGGCCCACCACAGAGAAGGTGTGGTTGCGATTGAGCGATTTCTGCGCCTCCCTGGGTGTCGCCACCCTAAGTGAGCGCACCTGCGCCATCCTCGTGGGCCTGGTCCCAGTTGACCTCTGAGAGATACGCTCCGACAGGTACTCTGGTCCCAGGCCGTAGAGGGCTTTGAAGATCAAAACCAAGACCTTGAACCTTATCCGGAGGGCAACGTTTAGCCAATGCAGGCGAGCCAAAACTGGGGTGATGTGCTTGAATCTACGAGCACCCACCACCAGTCTGGCCGCCGCATTCTGCACCCGCTGTAACCTCCGGACCAGGGCCAAGGGCAACCCCACATAGAGGGCATAGCAATAGTCGATCCTCAAAATCACAAGGGCCTGCACGACTGTCCTCAGGGAGGACTCATCAAGGTACTGTCGGATCTGGGCAATCCTGCGGAGGTGGATAAAAGCGGCCCTGGAGACTTCCATCACCTGGGCTTCCAGGGAGAGGGCTGAGTCCAGGACCATGCCCAGATTCCTGGCTCTGTCTGTAGGCTGGAGGGAGATTCCCCCCCCCCAGTCTAGGGAGGGGGCCATTGTACCCAGACAAGGGCGCCCCGAAGAACAGAATCTCCATCTTCTCCGGATTGAGCTTGAGCCGGTTATCTCTGGTCCATTCCAGGACTGCCTCCAGGCACAGATCGAGGGAGCATACTGCCTCCTCTGCAGAAGAAGAAAAGGAGAGACAGAGTTGCATGTCATCAGCATACTGATGACAGCGAACTCCAAATCTCCTGATGACCTCCCCCAGCGGCCTCATATAAACATTGAACAGCATGGGTGAGATTGCCGACCCCTGGGGCACCCCACAAGGGAGAGTCCAAGGAGCTGACAAGTCATCACCCAGCTGAACCCACTGACGCCGGCCGCCAAGAAACGAACAGAGCCAGGACAATGCAAGGCCCCCAATTCCCACCTCAGCAAGCTGGACCAGAAGGTTACCGTGGTCGACAATATCAAAGGCAGCTGACAGATCAAGGAGCACCAACAGGGAGGAACACCCCCTGTCAGCCTCCCTGAGGAGGTCATTCTGCAGAGCGACCAGGGCAGTCTCAGTCCCTCGAAGTGGCCTGAACCCGGACTGGAAGGGATCCAGGATAAAATTTTCCTCCAGGTACGACTGGAGCCGGACAGCGGCCACCCTCTTAAACAACCTTGCCCAGGAAGGGAACAATGGCGATTGGACGATAGCTGGAAAAATCATCCGACGCCATGCCGGGCTTTTTCAGTGTGGGCTTCACCACGGTCTCCTTCAAACAGGAAGGGAAAGTACCCTCCCTAAAGGAGGCCGTGGCAATAGCCAAAGCCCACTCCGGCATGTTCCCTCCAGCCGATTTAGCAAGCCAAGCTGGGCAAGGGTCAAAAGGGGTAGCAGCCGGCCGGCAGTAAGCCATAGCTCTGGAGGCCTCCGCTGGAAACACCGGCCCAAACTCCACCTTGCAAGAAGACGGGGGGGTGAGGCCCCGGGGACGTCAGGGGATGGGCTAGAGCAACCGGAGGGCAGATTGGAATGGATGGCCTCAATTTTAGATCTAAAATAGGCTGCAAATTGCTCACTAGTGAACTCACTAGGAGGAGGCCCCAGCTGACCAGGATTGGAGAGGTCCCGAACCACCCGGAACAGCTCCGCCTGGCACTTCGTGGCCTCGCCAATTCTCAGGGAGACATAGGATGTTCTAGCATCCCTGATCACGTGAACATAGTGGCCGGTCAGCTGCTTAAGTGCAGCCCTACTTACTGCCGTCTGATCTGTCCTTCAAATGACCTGCAGCCTCCTGCATTCTTGTTTCATACATAAGTTGTCCATTGGCCCATGTCACTCTGATGAGGACCTTCGTATTTCCCATATGGTTTCACATTTATTACATCTGTATCTATTTGGATATAGATAGCTTCAGTGAGACTATCAGTTGAACTGTGGAACTCACTACCACTAGATTATAGTGACAGCTCTCATCCTGGGTGCCTTTAAAAGGAGATGTGGTGAATTCATAGACGGTGAGGCTACTGATGACGATGAGTCATGAAAACTGGATACATTCCCAGTTACTGGGAGAATAAAATCAAAGAAATCAGAGGATGCTATTATGCTGCAGAGCTATAAAAGCTTCAATGAACAAGCAAGCAAACTGAAGTTAGGACATTCTGGCTCGTATACAGTCTTCCTTGGACCATTAAAAAAATTCAAACAAGGGGTGCTTTTCTCTAGATGTAGATGTTATAAAATTCCAGGGTAAAGGATGAGGGAAAACAAAAAAACAAAACAAAACCCTTGAAAATTATCAGTCTGATGTAACAACCACCATTGTTCTTGAAGGCAAACTGCTAGGTAAGCAGGATGGAGGTTGCAGATTCAGCTGAAAGGAAAAGTATCAGGGTGGCTGCTTGCGGTGCCTCCTCTTTTTGCAGAAGAGAGAGGAAGCCTGGTTTGCGGGGGTGGGGGGGAGGCTTGCAGATTGGTCCATCGCCTTGGCCGAGGCACGCTGGCCTCTTGCATTGGCTTAGAGAAGGAGGCCAAGGAGCAACACACAGTCCTTATGTCAGCAAAAAGGGCGGTCCAGTTTAGGCACCCACAGTCAGTTATAAAGGTGGTGAAAGACAAGTTGTTATTTGTCCATAGTGCAGGGGTGTCCAAACTTTTTGCAAAGAGGGCCAGATGTGGTGAGGTGAAAATGTGTGCGGGCCGACCATTCAGCTGCATTTGGCCTCCGGGCTGGACATTGCACAAACCACTAGGACATACAAGGAGGTGTGGAGGATGCTACAATAATGGAGTCGGGGTGGGCAGGCAAACTGCAAAATTGCAAGCTGATGTCTCTATCCGGTATGGGGAGGGGCCAGCTTTCAGGGATGCGTGACAGGCTGAGCCGGTGGGGAGAAGAGGCTGTGAGCCACTCAAAATTTGAAAATGGGCCACATTTGGCCCCCGGGCCTGACTTTACACATGCCTGCCCTAGTGGTTGGAAGGTGACAGCATCCTCACAGAAGCACAGCCTCATGCCAAAGGGCCTTCCCCGGCAGTTGTCCATGGGATTTACCACAACATACGGGGGGGGGGGGGAGGCTTCCACTGATAAGTAAAAGCAAAACTAAAGAAGTCCAGTCAGGCAATTTGTGGCTACCTCATCCAGGAGAGCACTTTTCAAAGACTTGACCCAGCAGCCCTGCAGAGGAGGGGCAGGAACTCTTCTCGATCATCCCACTGAAAGAGAAGGGAGTCCAAGATGGATGGGAGTTCCTTAAAACCGAGATATTAAAGGCACAATTTAAAACTGTTCCAACAAGAAAAAAATAGGAGAGGTCTAAAGAAACCACAATGGTTTACTAAAGAACTTTCAACTCAGCTGACTATAAAGAAAAACAAGTACAAGGAATGGAAAAATGGGAAATGCACCAAAGAGGAATATAAACAAACAGCTAATATATGCAGGGGGATGGTAAAAAAAGCTAAAGCGCAAAACAAACTTAAACTAGCCAGAGACATTAAAGATAATAAAAAGGGTTTCTTTAGTTATGTCCGCAGCAAAAGGAAAAATAAGGAAGTGATAGGCTCTCTGTGTAGCAATGATAATCAGTTACTAACGGGAGACAAGGAAAAGGCAAAGCTACTCAACACTTTTTTTGCCTCTGTCTTCTCCCAAAAGGAAGAAGGAGAACCGCTGGGACAAAGAGTAGATGAGGCAGGACGAGAATTGCAACATAGAATAGGTAGGGAGATAGTACAGGAACATCCGGAAACATTAAATGAATTTAAGTCTCCTGGGCCAGATGAGTTACACCCAAGGATATTAAAAGAACTGGCAGAAGTAATTTCAGAACCATTGGCAATAATCTTTGAGAAGTCCTGGAGAACAGGGGAAGTCCCCATCGACTGGAGGAGGGCTAATGTTGTCCCCATCTTCAAAAAGGGGAAAAAAGAGGATCCAAATAATTACCGCCCAGTCAGCTTGACTTCAATTCCCGGAAAGATCCTAGAACAGATTATTAAGAAATCAGTCTGCAATTATCTAACAAACAATGCTGTCATTACAAAAAGTCAACACGGGTTTCTTAAAAACAGGTCATGCCAGACTAATTTGATCTCTTTCTTTGATAGAATTACAGGCATGGTAGACGAGGGGAATACTGTGGATATTGCTTATCTGGACTTTAGCAAGGCCTTCGATAAGGTTCCCCATGGTATTCTTGCTAAGAAGTTAGTAGGAAGTGGGATAGATAGTGCTACAGTGAGGTGGATTTGTAATTGGTTGACTGATCACACGCAAAGGGTGATCATAAATGGCCTCTCATCATCTTGGAGAGACGTGACCAGTGGGGTGCCCCAGGGTTCTGTTCTGGGTCCAGTGCTGTTCAATATCTTTATTAATGACTTGGAGGAAGGAATAGAGAGTATGCTAATTAAATTTGCAGATGATACCAAATTGGGAGGGGTTGCTAATTCCCTAGAGGATCGGATGAAAATCCAAAAGGACCCTGACAGATTAGAAGACTGGGCCAAAGCTAATGGAATGGATTTCAACAGAGGGAAATGTAGGGTGCTACATCTAGGTAGAAAGAATGAATTGCACAGATATAAGATGGGGGACACTTGGCTAGAGAATAGTACCTGTGAAAGGGATTTGGGGGTCTTGGTGGACCACAAATTGAACATGAGCCAGCAGTGTGATGCGGCGGCCAAGAAAGCCAATGCGATTCTTGGTTGCATCAACAGAACCATAGTGTCTAGATCAAGGGAGGTGATAGTGCCACTCTATTCTGCTCTGGTCAGACCCCACCTGGAATACTGTGTCCAGTTCTGTGCGCCTCAGTTTAAAAAGGATGTTGACAACCTCGAGCGGGTGCAGAGGAGGGCGACTAGGATGGTTGAAGGCCTGGAAGAGATGTCTTATGAAGAACGGCTTAGGGAACTGGGAATGTTTAGCCTATCAAAAAGAAGACTGAGAGGGGATATGATAGCTATGTTTAAGTATCTGAAAGGATGTCATATTGAAGAGGGAACAGGTTTGTTCTCCATGGCTTCAGAGACTAGGACTCGGGGCAATGGTTTCAAACTACAGGAAAAGAGATTCCATTTGAACATTCGGAAGAACTTCATGACAGTTAGAGCTGTTCGGCAGTGGAATATGCTGCCACGGAGGGTGGTAGAGTCTCCTTCTTTGACGGTATTTAAGCAGAGGCTGGATGGCCATCTGTCGGAAATATTGTGAAGGGGTTCCTGCTTGGCAGGGGGTTGGACTCGATGGCCCATGAGGTCTCTTCCAACTCTATAATTCTATGATTCTATGATTCTGTGATTCACATTGTGGGACACATAAGAATGGGCTCAAGTTCTAAGATGCCAGATTCCAGCTCAGTATCAGGGGGGAAAGTCCTTGCTGTCAGAATACAGTCGTAGGACAATGGGATCAGTTACCTCAAGGGGTATAGTGAATGCTCCAACACTGTGGAGGCCTTCAAGAGAAGTTTAGGCAACCACCTCACAGGGATCCTCTGAATGGGGCTCTCCTGGCCTTGTAAGCTTCTTCCACCTTTAAGGATCCTATGATTCTATGAACAGGCCTTCTGATGGAAGAAGGGAGGAAAGGCAGTCGTGGAAGTAAGATCTTTGTAGGCCTAACTCATCCTTCCAGCCATCATGTTGCGAATACCTGCCTTGATCAAGTTGAAATTGGAAGGAAGGAAGGAAGGAAAGTAACATGCATTTCTAGGCTGCGTAGTGTGAGTAAAATGCTGTGCCTATATGCAGTAGCAAATCTTGCACAACCGTCATTTGTTTCAGTTGAGTTTATGCAGAAGAAACTTCCAGGTGGATTGGGCCCTGCAAAACATTCAGCAAGCAAGGGCTTTTGCTGCGGCCAGTTCCCTTCTGCACCTCCATATAACAGCTGTAAACCATAATGCAGTTATGTATTATGCATGTGGTAAATAATTCATGGGAAAAGCATTTTTTTAAAAAGAGTAACCTTCTTAAAAACAGAGAGAGAGAGAAAGAGAGAGAGTGAACCTCAGCCATTCGGTTCAGTCACTTACCACCCGCCGAAAGCCCAGTACAAGTGCTGGGTTTTGCAGTGTTTTTGAGGGTACCTTGATGAGGATATTCAAGGACCATGGAAAGCCAAACAAACAGAAATAGATTCCTACTCCCAATTAGAGATGGCAGCTTAAGAACAAAACAAAGCAGTTCCTCTGAATGGAGAAGGACCAGACAGGATGGGAGAGGCCAATGGCAGTCAAGGGCTGGTGTCTTGCACAATGTATCATCCCAAGATCATCATCATGGCACACCTCTTCCCTTGAGCTCCCCTTTATTGTTCCAGAGGGACACAGCAATGAGCCTGATGTGGATGTTGCACAAGGACCATCTTCTTGTTTGTCTAGACCAGTGCTGGCAAACCTATGGCACGGGTGCCCAAGGTGGCACTCGGAGCCCTTTCCGTGGGCACCCAACATCGCCCTTCACAGCCATCTCTATTCAGGTTAAATTGATGTATTGGCACTTTGCGAAAAATAGTGGGTTTTGGCTCGCAGTTTGGGCACTCGGTCTCTAAAAGGTTTGCCATCATTGATCTAGACCACCAAATCACTGCTGATGTAAGGCAACCCTGAGTAGAGATTTCAAAATAGGGGAGATGTTCACAGAGCAGATCTACTATGGCTGCCAACCCACAGCCCAAGGGAGTTCTCATGGCTAAACTACAGGATTTGGACCTCCTCCTGAGTCCTAGTCTGACAATCTAGCCACTGTGCCACACTTGCGGCCTGTGATGCCTCTAGCCCAGGAGGAGGGTCAGTGGTTTGGAGCATCTGGGTGCAAAGCCAACGGTTGGGAGTTCGATTCCTCATGGTGCCTTCTTAAATGGGGATGGACACAATAACCCATCGGGTCCCTTCCAGCTCTGCAGTTCAAAGGTGGTGGTGGTGGTTTTCGTTTTCGTTTTTGTTTTTGTTGTCCTAGAATGTATTGAAGACATTGTGTTGTCCTCCAGCGTTGTCTGGGACACCTTGAAGTTCCACCACTGGCTAACATCCACATGGTCCCCAGGCCTCCTATTTGTGGATAATGTTATCTAACTAGTGCATCTCTTTAACATTTGATTCAGTGTTGCCCTGCCAATATGTTCTTTCCAGGGCAAGATTACAATTTGTGTTGCAAACGCTGGCTTGTGTAGATGCACACATTTTGTTGCAACATCTACCTGATTCTTGGAAATTAACCACCAGTCAATGGGAATGGATTCTCTCTGCGCTTGTGGTGGTAGAACAACAGACATTGAAACAATGAAAGGATAAATCACCACCACCACCACCTTCTATTGATCAAGGAACCCTTTGAGTGCGTGCTGGGCTTCCTTGGACATTTGGTCCTTGTCCACCGAACATTACGATCAGATTTTGTTCTATTGATAATTTTTGGTGTCTGGGGCCTTTGATCCTTGCTTCTTTTTGGGGATGGCAGTATTGTGTTTTTTGCTTTCTTTTTATTTAAAAAACAAGCATCCAAATCAATTGATTTTTAAAAAATACATTGGAATTGTGTTTTTCATCAAGGAGGGAGGTCTTGAAGCCCACCATTCCAGGTGAGCTCCGCCCACCACCACCACTGGCTTCCCTGGGGTTTCCTCCTGTGTCTTCTCCACAGTGCCAACCTGGGAGATTCCCTTCTCTCCACAACACACACACAACACTCTCTCACACACACCTCTCCTCCAGTTGTAGCCCCGCCGGCTGGCCCACTGGCCATCTCTCTCTCTCTCTCTCTCTCTCTCTCTCTCTCTCTCTGCCACTGGAATAGAGAGCCGGTCAGGAGGAGCCTGCACGCGCGGAGGCAAACCAGCGCTGGGCGAAATGTCAAGGGGGTACCATCCTGGTGAAAGAGATTGCAGCAGCCGGGTGGGTTGTTGTCATGCCACTTCTGGAACAAGTGTTATTGTATGATGGAGTGGGGCTGTGCCAGACGGGCAAGCTTGTCCCACAAGGACTCTCTTCCCCCCTCCCCCTTCGGTCCTTCAGCTTCCCTCCTCCTGCTGCTCCTGCTGCTCCTCTCCCCTTCCTCCCCCTCCTCTCTGCCCCCAACTCGTCCAGCACAGGCGCGTACATTTCCCACACAGAGCTGGTATCGATCCCTTCCGTAATGCGTCTGGCAATGTTGTGCAGCGCGCAGGCAGCTTCCCTTTTAACATTAAAACCTCAACACCCGTCCCTGTGATCGCCGGGGAAGAGGGTGTTTTTTAAAAACACTGCTGTGGACCAGTGACAGTAAGCTGGACATGCATGCGAGGCTGTCAATAGTGCTTCGCTGTGGGGGGGGAAATGGAGGGCTTGTGTGCAATGCCAAGTGGGTTGATTTTCCTTCTTGCCCCTCCTCCCAAGATGCCCCAAAGAGAAGGGAAGAAATGCTGCCTTCCACCAAAGCTTGGGGGCTTGCCTAGGCCTGGCTGGACCCCCAGCTCACTTTCCCCCTCATCTAAATAAGTAATTATGAGAAGAAGGCCCTGTGCTGTTTTGTTATTTTTAGCCTGAAAAAATACAAAAGACCTCAACCCCCTCTGTCTTTTTCCTTCTTTCCTTTCCCAGTAAAATGCTTCCTGAGATTTATTTCCCTGCCTGTAAGTACAGAGTAAATACTGTAGCTTTAATTTAATTTACAGGGCTACTGTAGGAAGCAGCATCTGCAAAACACCCAAATTCCATCAGCCAGCAGTGAACTGAGGAAGGAAAAGGGACAATGGGGTGGGGGGTGGGGAGCAGAAAAAGCAACCCAGTCTTTCTCCTGACTTTTTGGTGGCATTTTTTCTTGTTCTGAAAGAAAGAAAGAAAGAAAGAAAGAAAGAAAGAAAGAAAGAAAGAA
>JAHTLZ010000070.1:247233-260378 GCA_023846285.1 Phrynocephalus versicolor | reverse complement strand
GAAAGAAAGAAAGAAAGAAAGAAAGAAAGAAAGAAAGAAAGAAAGAAAGAAAGAAAGAAAGAAAGAAAGAAAGAAAGAAAGAAAGAAAGAAAGAAATCACAGAATCACAGAATCATAGAATCATAGAGTTGGAAGAGACCTCGAGGGCCATCCAGTCCAACTCATGGCATGCTGGAACCCCCATCATAGTACCCCCCACCCACAGATGGCCATCCAGCCTCTGCTTTAAAACCTCCAAAGAAGGAGACTCCACCACCCTCCTTTGGGGCAGCAACTTCCACTGCCAAAGGGCTCTAACTGTCATGAAGTTCTTCCTAATGTTCAAATGGAATCTCTTTTCCAGTAATTTGAAACCATTGCTGCTAGTCTAGTCTCTGAAGCCATAGAAAACAAGCTTCTCTATTCTCTATTCTCTATTCCCTTAGCGTTGATCTTCCGATCTACCACAATTCTGATTTGAAAGGCAAGGCTACAATGAAAGGTTTGACTCTGTGCAAAGACTAGGATGAGTTCATGTCAGACTATCCTTGCTGATGTCAAAAAGGTACCAAGTGGAGAACAGGGTGAGGCTGCTCAGCAGAGATCATTCTGTGGGTGACTCCTGTGTGGGGTGCAGAGTACGAAACAACAGGAGGTTAACTGGTGATGGTGATAAAAATAGACCCACCCACCCTTCCTTCCGTCCTTCCTTCCTTCCTAAAAAGTTTACTCTGCTTTTTTAAAAAGACCTAAGATGGCTTGCATCATTTAAAGATAAAAACAATAAGCATACAAATATTTAAAAGAAACAAACCAATACCAATTTGTAGAATGGTAAACAAAGACCATACTAAAAACACATTCAAAGCAGTCAGTTACAACCTTCCATTTAAAAATCCCATTCAGACAGACAGTCACTCAGGGAAAGTCACTCAGGGAAAGCCTGTCTGAAGGGAAAATTTTGGTGGTTGCGGAAGGACAGCAAAGATGGGGCCAGACTAGTCTCCAGTGGGAGGAAGTTCCAGAGTCTGGGAGCAACAATAGAGAAGGTCCTCTCCCATATCCCCACCAAAAACACTTGTGAAGGTGGTGGGAGCAAGGCCTGGCAGCAAGGCCTCTCCTGGTGATCTTAACAGGCTCCTAATGGGAGATGTGATCCTTGAGATACCTTGGACCCCAGCCATTTGAGGTGGCTGCTGCATTTTGGACCCACTGAAGTTCCAAACACTTTCCAGAAACAGCCCGACCTTGAGCATGTTACAGTAATCCATTATGCTTTAATGGATTTATCTTCCCAGACCATGCCAGCATTTGAGTATGCAAAAGTGCTGGCTAGTAAATGATTTGTTTTGGACTACAATACCCAGAATCCTCCTGCCTGAGTGACCAGTGGAATGCACCTCTTGGATCCGGGTTCCACCCTCCTCAACATATGTAGGACTTGTCCTTCTCCACCTGCAGAGTCTCTTATTTGGCTCAAAGGGAGGGGGGCAACCAGAGGACTCTGAGTGCCTTTTCTTAACCAACATTTTGCCCTAGGCAGCACTTGCCTCCCCTCTCCAGCTCTCCATCTTCAGAGCCTGAACAAGATCCATCAGATTGTTCTGTGCTCCTGAGTGTGCCAGGGCTGCAGATGGCTGTGACCCCAAACAGGATGGCAAGTGGGAATGGTTCGCCAAGCCCTTGGTTAAATTAGTTTGACTGGCCCTGTTTAACCCTTGGCACAGAGCCCCACCCCACCCCGGGGTGTGTGTGTGTGTGTGTGTGTGTGTGTGTGTGTGTGTGAGCAAAGGGCTGCAGCACGCGCGCGCTGGTGGGAGCAAAGGGCTGCAGCTCCTGCCAGGAAAGACAAACAACTCATGTGCAGGCAAGGGGGTCTCCAGATGGACAAAGTAATGTTGTCTTTTGATGCTGTGGGATGCTGTAGTTCTCAATACGTGAACATGTCTTAATTGTAGAGATGGGCACGAACTGAAAACATTGTGATTCATTTTGGTTTGGTTTGTTTTAGAGTGTGGTCTGGTTCATTTTGTTTTAATGAATCTTTTTTGAAAAATTCATTTTGTTGGTTCATCGATTCATTATTCGTTTTCTCCGCTTTGCCCGATTTAATCCATTTAACACTGCGTGGGCGGGAGAAAACATTCAAAAATAAAAATAAAAAAAGACGTTGACAACAACGGCACAAAATGGACTGGCAGCATCCTCATACTCATCATCCACATCATCATCATCATCTTCAATCATCAACACATCATCCTTATTGGGTAGTGGCGGCAGCGGCGGCAGGGCGATCCTGGCTCCTGTGGCAGTGCTTCTTTTATTTTTTATATTTTTTCTTTATTTTAGGATGCTAACCCGGCCACCCCTGGGGCTGGGTCGGCGCTCCTTTTTATTATTATTTTTATTTAGTGTTATTTTATTTTTATTGTATTTTTAAAAAACTGCCGACCACGTGGCCTGCACTACAGCTGTGGTGCGGGCCAGTCAGCTTTTTTTTCCTGGTTGCCCCTCCCTGCAGCCAGGAAGACTGCACCTCCAGGAAGGACCAGCACCAGGTAGGAGACATCTCCGGTGCCGCCATTAACAAACCGAACAGAACAGAACCAATTTTTTTTCGTTTTGTTTCCTAAATCCACTCTGGGGTTTGTTATTCATTTTGTTACATAACAAAACAAATAACGAATAACGTTAAAATTTGTTTCATGCCCATCTCTACTTAATTGTACTGGACTGTATATTATCCCTCATTACTGTAAGCCGCCTTGGGTCCTTTTCAAGGAGAAAGGTGGGGTAAAAATACCCTAAAATAAATAAATAAATAAATAAATAAATAAATAAATAAATAAAGGGAACCTGCCCACCTGCCGCAACCAGCTGCCTCTAGATATAGTAGGGCACGACTCCTGTTTCCCTCCAGCCACCATGGGCATTAAAGAAAACTCTGGTCCCATGCCATTAGAAGGCAGTGTAGACTGGAGCAACTCCCACCATTAACTTGGGGCTGCCTTTGTAGCCTTAGTGGGGAGCCAACAGAGGCAGTAAACGGGAGGCAACCACTCCCCTCTCTCTGGGAAAAGGGCTGTGAAAGACTTTGCAAATCCAGAGTGTTCAGCAAATCATGACTCCTGGCAGTGACCTAAAGAAGCATCCTTCCCCACCACCTCCACCCAAGGATTTTAACCTAATTAATTGGCCTCTTGAGGCTTGATCGGCTTATTAAGGCAAGGCAGCAAAGGAGGATTGTCTTGGAGTCACTTCCATCACCTTCTGGTGTGCCTCGATGCATCAGAAGGAGGAGGAGGCCCACGGCTGCCTTTGGATAGGGGGTCTCTCCTACCCTGTGCCTCCAAGGGCCTTCCCCACTCCTCTGAGACCTTGGGAGGCATCACCAATAAGACTCTTTGAGCGCTGACGGAGAAGGTTGTCAGAGATGCCCTACAAGAACAAACTGCTTTCCAGTTTGGGTGCAGGAAGGGGCCCATTTTTCCTAATTAGTCCTGACATCTTGCCCATCACCGGAATAAATAGAAAATGTCCCCTAAGGCTAGGAGATGAGAAGTGCTATTTATTGCCACTCTGAGAGTGAGCTTGACAACATGACAGGTGGAATATCAGGAATAATCAAGAAAAATAAGGCCTCTTGTGTTTCTTAGCATATAAGGGACTTGCCACCAGCTCCCCACCAATGGAGCTTTTTCAAGGCCAGATTTTCCAGCTACAATTTGCGATTTCTCCCTCCTCCCCCCAAAAAAAAAAATCTCAGGGAGAGGGGGCATTTTGGGTGGCTAAAGCCAGCCCAGCAAGCTACTAAGAGGCAGCTCCTGCAGCACCTACCCAAGACAGATGCTGCCACCTAAGAGCAGAATAACCTCCACAAGAAGATCTGTCCTCAAGGGCCCCTCAGCATTCCTGGTGTTGCCAGACAACCGCACCAAAAAAACAAAAAAAAACAAAAAAAAAACAGCCCCATCTCTTTCACGGGACGCCTGTCTCAGAACACAAACAAAGAATAATCCCATAAAGGACCCAGGAATCCTCATAAACTGAGTCTGAAGTAAAGAGGGCAGCAGCTGGACAGCCAAGGAGCAAGACCTGGCTTCCTTCACTTCCCAAGGAATGGGAACTGCCATCCTATTTTAAGACCAGAAATGGAATAAAGAGCACCCTCAAGCCGTATAAAATGAGGCACTAGAGATGGGCACGACTAGGAAAAATTTTTTTCCAAGTTGTCATTTTTCGGGACGGGTCCGTTTCGGGTCGTTTCCGTTTTTCGTGAAAATTCGCAAAAATTTGTCGTTTCATTTTTCGTTTTTTTCGTTTGTCGTTTCTACCGCGATTTCGCGCAATTTGATGTCCGACCGACGGGGAGCTGCGGGCGCAGGGCGGGCGGTGGTGGCGGGGGTCCATGGGTGGGCGGCGGCAGCGGCAGGGGGGAGGGGCGGGCGGGCAGGCGGCGGGCGGGCGGGCGTGGGTCCCACAAATGAGCAGGCGAAAAACAGTTTAAACTGGCCTGGGTGATGGACTTGTGTTGCTGCTGCACAACAAGGCTAGTGCATCCTATATAAGCAAACAAAGTGGGCCAGAAAGAATGCATTTTTTTTTCTCTTGGTCTGCTGAATCTGCTGATGCTGAACCGGCCAGCCACCCTACTTGGTCTGGCTGACGTGCCTGTTTGTTATACTTTTTGTTATTTGGTTTTGAATCCATCCCATCTCCCCTCCACCTCTCTCAGAGGCAGCAGGTGAAACAGACATTCCGTTCCTCCCCAAATCTGGATGAGGGGTCTACTCTACTCCTCTCAAATTGGCCCCCCATCTCCAAGGTCCTTCTGGCTTCAGTTCACACTTCACAGTCACACACACTTAAGGACAAGCAATTAAGCCAAAGCCAATGCAACCCTGCTGGTCATTAGCAGTTAGAGGCTAGAGCCTGAGGGTTGGGTTAGGTTATATATTATATTAGCTAGCTACCTAGTAGCTACAGGAATAGTTTTGGTAGGGATGGGAATGGGATAGGGCTCTGGGTTGCTCTGACTTAAGTTTTACAGCCCATAGCCCAGCCCACTAGGCTATACAAGGAGGACTATCTATGGTCGACGCGTCCATAAGGCCAGAGTAAGAGCGGCCACTCTGGCCAGGCCACAAGGCAGAGTATGAGACCACCACAGCACAGAGCCAGAGTACGGGAGGCTCATTGCCAGCTCCAGTATAAAAAGGAAGGAGCTGAATGGCCTGACTGGAAGTAAAATGCCATTGTCCTTGGGTCACAGTGTCTTGCAGCCCAGAGGACAGAGTGGCGGAGGAGGCCAATCACCTTGAGTCTGGTCTGGCACCACACTGCCTGCGATGCGAACGTGAGCCCACAGTCAGCCAGCCCTTCTCAGTGAGCCACAGTGAATTGCGGCCCAGAGGGCAGAGTGGCAGACAGAGACCCAAAGGGCTGAGTCTGAGTGGCACAAAGACTAGTGGCTTAACCCTAAAGTCTACTCCTTTTGCAAGGGAACCCTTTTGTTTCTAGGTGTCACACAGTAGTACCCAAAAATCTACTCCTTCCGCAAGGGAAACACTTTGTTTTCAACGGCAGCAGTGCCAAAGTGCCTCCAAACTCAGTCCTTTTCCAAGGCAAACACTTCATTTATTTTGGGGTGGTCACTTCAGACATCCCTTCTCAGTGAGCCACAGTGAATTGCGGCCTAGAGGGCAGAGTGGCAGACAGAGACCCAAAGGGCTGAGTCTGAGTGGCACAAAGAATAGTGGCTTAACCCTAAAGTCTACTCCTTTTGCAAGGGAACCCTTTTGTTTTCAACGGCAGCAGTGCCAAAGTGCCTCCAAACTCAGTCCTTTTTCAAGGCAAACACTTCATTTATTTGGGTGGGTGGGTGGTGGTCACAAAGACTAGTGGCCTTACCCTAAAGTATACTCCTTCTGCAAGTGAAACTCTTTGTTTCTAGCCCACAGTCAGCCAGCCCTTCTCAGTGAGCCACAGTGAATTGCAGCCCAGAGGACAGAGTGGCGGAGACTTGCTGAGTCTTGCTGCTGCCAAAAGGACAGCAAGGAAGATTTCTGTCTGATTCTTCCTTCCCATGTGCTGTTACACTTGCAACTTAGCAAACTGCCAATAGGCAAGGGCAGTGCCCTTCTTAATGAGTCACACAGACTCACAGATCTACCATGAACCCACCCTGGAACTTCCTCTGTGACAGGCTCTTCTATTTCTAAGAAACGGACAACACACGGTTCTTGTGCAGTACAGTATACAAACAGTACGCGCAAGTACATTCCACTCCAGCCCTTCTTAGTGAGCCACAGTTGGCAGCCAAGTGGAAAGAGTGGCGGAGGAGACAGAACTAGGCCTGTGTGAATTACAGACTCACACTGTCAGTGTGCGTCAGAGTATCCAAACATGGAGGCTTCCTTGTCCCTCCCTTCACAGTGCATTGCAGCTCAAAGTGAAGAGTAGCGGAGAGGCTGACAAAACTCAATACACAGTGGCAACACTTCCTGAAGAGTGGCCTGCCTCTTCCAAGTTCACATTCTCAGAAGTGGAGCTGTCTTTTCCTTTCAACAGGCCTTCTTCCCCTCTCTTCCTCCCTGAAGAAACATGGCCTCCTGCTGCTGACACTGTCCCACTCCCAGCCAGGGTGTTTTCTCATGAGATGGCTGCGTGTGCAAGCCACTTGAGGAGAGCAAGGCAGAGTTCTGCCTAATCAACATGGGCCCAGCCCACGGCTGTTTTCTTGCACACAGGCACAATGCCCTCCTTAGTGAGTCGCAGAGTTTGCCAGCTCAGAATGAAGAGTAACGGAGGCCAGAAGGCCTGACTAGAGGAGGCGGAGGGGGAATTAGGAATCCCCCCTCCCTCTGCCAAGTGCCAAGGGATTCCCCAACCTAGATTGTGGAAAGAAGATTAGAACCACCCCATGTGGGATGACAGAGTCCCCCAATTCTACACAAAAAAGTTGATGATGATGATGACTGCGCCTGTTACAGTTCCGCCTAGAGGCGCAGGCAGCCGGGGTTGCTGCATGGGCAAGTTGAGGGGAGTGCTAACTGCCGGCCCGGCAATCTACTACCATGCCCTTCTTAGTGAATCACAGTTCCCACACAACTCCAAGAGCCAAGCCTGGAACTTTCAGGGAAACTGTTCTAATGGAGTGCTGGCACACAACTGCTCTTCCCTTCTTCGTGAGCCACAGTGGTTTGCAGCAAATGGAACCCAATCGCCATTCCTTGACAGACTCAGTCTAGCAGCCCAGCTCCGGTACACAATGTGGCTGAATGGCCTGAGTACGCACGCCAGTAAATTGTCCTTCTTAATGAGCCACAGTGGTTTGCAGCAAATGGAACACAGTAGCCCTTCCTCGACAGACTCACAGTCAGTGACTCCGAGTATCCATCCACCAACAAGGACCAGGCTGCACCTTTCCAACAATCTGTGACGTACGCATACGCAGGTAGTTGGTAGCCCAGTGGAAAAGCAGAGTCCACATGGTGTCTGACTCTGAGGCCTGAGTCCAGTCTAAAAAAAGGACTGCAAGCCATAGGGTCTTCCTCCACAGCTATGTGCTGGTTTCCTGGTAAACTCCCAGCCCAGCCATGTTCCCTTCTCAGTGAGTGACATAGCTTTGCAGCCCAACCCACGGAAGACAGTAGGCCTGAGAACCACAGGCTCACTGTCTGTGTGAGTCAGAGTATCCACACAGAACCAAGCCTGGAGGCTTCCTTGCTCCCTCCCTTCACAGAGAGAGACAGTGCATTGCAGCCCAGCCCAGTGGCATGCCCTTCGTGGTGACTCACAGGTTCCACAACTCCAACAGCCAAGCCTGGAACTTTTCGAAAAACTGTTGTATTTGTAAATGGTGACAGAGGGCCACCAGCACGGCAGTAAGTTGTCCTTCTTAGTGAGCCACAGTGTATGGCAGCCCAGTGAAGACTAAGTAGCGGTCCGGAGGCTGACAACACTCCCACACAGCGGCACTACTTCCTGCAGAGGCCTGTCACTGTCCCAGGCAGAGTCCAAGGGTGCTTTCGCATGAGGTGGCTGCGCAAGCCACTTGAGGAGAGCAAGGCAGAGTTTTGCCTAATCAATTACGGGCCCACTGCTGTTTTCCAGCACACAAGCAAAAAGCCCTTCTCAGTGAGTCACAGTGTGCAGCCCAGAGTGAAGGGTAGTGGAGGCCAGAAGGCCAGACTAGAGGGGGTTGAAGGAGAAGCTGCTAGTTAGGAATCTCCCCTCAAGGGATTTCCCAACCTGGATTGTGTGAACCCCCGCCCCCCATGTTGGATGACAGAGTCCCCGAGTTATAAACAAAATAGTTGATGACTGCACCTGTTACAGTTGGTCTCATCAAGTGATTTTCCACCTAGAGGCGGGGGCAGCCGGGGTTGCTGCATGGGCAAGTTGAAGGGAGTGGCGACAGGGCTGAACGAAGCACTAACTGAACCATGCTGTTAGGGTGAAGGAGAAGCAGCTGGAAGGCCTCCTCTAAGCTGGGAGTGCCTGAAGCCTGACAGGCAGGCAGGGAGAAGACACAGAGCTTGATTGAGTCTGAGTCTTTGACCACACAGGCTTCCAAAAGGACTGCAAGCCAAGCTTTCTGACTTTCTTTCCCAGCTGTGTGCTGGTAGACTTGCTCCTAACTGCCGGCATTCCATCTCCATGCCCTTCGTAGTGAATCACAGCAGTTCCACAACTCCAAGAGCCAAGCCTGGAACTTCCTCCTGAAAGGCTCTTCTATTTCTAAGAAACAAACGATTATTGTGCAGAACTGTGGTACACGCAAGTACATTCCACTCCAGCCCTTCTTAGTGAGCCACAGTGTTCTGCAGCCCAGAGGACAGAGTAGCGGAGGCCTAAACATCCCCCCTAACCCTAACCCTAAGCCCACCACCAACTGTTCCTGATGAGTGTTCCCATAACTCAAGTCATCATCATCATCAACCACAACCTAGAATTGCAGCCAGTAAGTTTTCTTGTCCGGCAGCCTTTGTTCCGGGGTTAGGGCAGAAATGATTATAAAATGTTTAAGCAGTGAGTGCCTAGCTTGAACATCAGGTACAGGTACTGTGTCCAGGTTAGTTGTCAAGCCAGATTAAGTCACCTTTTCTGCCTGTTATTTGCAGGAAAAGCCATCATTACATACAAGTAACATAGTTAATGAGGTTAAAAAGGCAGAGTAAGATCCATTAGTTTTAGCCAAGCCCAACAGTGTGCTACAGTACTAGTACTGTAAGTTTTCATCCCTTCTTAGTGAGCCACAGTGGTTTACAGCCCAAAGGAAAGAGTTGCAAAGAGACCTAAAGGCCTCTGAGTCCATAGGGCCCGAGCAGGGGAGGATCATTGTGAGCTCCAGTACCCCAAGGAGCGGAATGGCCTGAGAACGCCAGTAAACTGTCCTTCTAAGTGAGTCAAAGTGATTCCTTCTGGCTCGGGAGGCAGAGTTTCTCTCACCAAACCAGGAGACCAATTTTTGGCAACCAAGGAGACAGAGTGAAAGCAGGAGAACTGGACTATTTCGTTAAGGCTGTAAGGAGGAGAGATAGCCCCCTGCTACTCAGTCTTTGAGGTAGGTTGTTGTAAAGTGCTTCCTGACCACTTTGTAAGCAGATTGTCCCCCAAACCCCAGGGAAGGGAGGGAAGCGACAAGGAAGGCAGGTTTTGGGGTCTCAATCAGACCAGACATGGACAACGGAGAAAAATTGGGCCAATACAGATAGACCCTTTCCAATGACACTTTGAGTGGTTCTGGCCGGTTTGGAGACAGGCAAGGGCTAGAAAAATTGGGCCAATACAGACAGACCCTTTCCAATGACACTTTGAGTGGTCCTGGCCGGTTTGGAGACAGGCAAGGGCTAGAAAAATTGGGCCACTAATAGTACCCTTCAATTGTGCGTGTGTGTGTGAGAAGAATACAGGAAGGCAGGCAGGCAGGCAGGCAGTCAAGCAGGCAGTTTGGCAGACATTTAGTCACTCGGCAGGTAGTCACAGGGCCAGGCAGGCAGGCAGGCTTGTAGGGAGGCAGGCAGGCTTGCAGGCGGGCAGGGAGGATTGCAGGCAGGAGGTTAGGTTACAGGCAGGAACTTAGGTCTTGGAGAGTTGGGGTAATCCCAAGGTGGAAAGGTTGAAGCGGATGAAAGTCAACCTTTCCACCGTCTCCGGGTCCAGGCGACAGCGGCGCGGCCTCAGGACATCTCCCATGTGGGAGAAGACATGCTCACTCTGGACACTGGTGGGTAGGATGGACAAGAGGTCCAATGCCAGAGTCGAAAGAGCGGGCCAGAGGTCTGCCTTTCTGGCCCAGTAGTGGAGTGGGTCCGAGGTGAGGGACTGGAGTGGCTTGGCCATGTACTCCTTCACCATGGTCAGAGCGGGGTCCGGTTCTTCTTCCTCCCTTGGCTCCACTGAGGAGGAGACTGCCATGGCTAGGGCAGAGGCCAGGTAGTTGGCTGCTGGTATGGAACCTGGTCTCTGGGTGTACGCTCCTGGAGTACAGAAGGATGAGGATCCTTGCGAGGATTCCTCGTCTGCATCGCTCTGGCTTCTGTGCGCCCTCGGAAACACCTGGCCCTGGTTGGAGAGAGCCCTGACTTGACGGCATAGCTCCGTCTTCCAGGATTTCAGGTCGGCAGCACTGCCCACCAGGGAACCCTTGACGCGAGGGTCGCACAGGCATGCCATCTGGTACACGTTTTCCCTCCTTAGTGGGCCAAGGTGGGTATCCACGCCGGTCAGCAGCCTGTCTGCCAAGGCCCTGCTCTTTGGGAGAAGATTGGCTTCTTCCCGGATACTGGCCTTTAGGCGTTGGCGAAGGGCATTGACCAGGGGGAGTACGTGGCCCAGGCTGGCATTGTAGCTGCTGAGGACGTGGGTGGTCTCCTCAAAAGGCTGCAGGATACCCACCATCTGGGAGAGGGCGAGCCACTCGGTAGCACCAATGTCCAACTCCCTCCCCTCATGCAGGACTGGGGTGGTTGACATGACGTATTCCACCACTTCCTTCTGCTCCACCAGGTGCTTGACCATTTCGTAGGTGGAGTTCCACCGGTTGGTCACGTCCTGGATCAGGACGTGCTCTGGTCGGCTCGTCTCCGCCTGCCTATCACGCATCATCCTGGATGCCTTGACGCTGCGAGAGAAGTGCCCCACGATTTTCCGACACTTGTCCAGCAAGGCCTTGGTCTCCCGGGTCCCCTCACTCCAGGAGTCCTTTGCTGCACCCAGCCCAATGGCATCGCCCACCACTAGATGCAGTTTGTGTGCTGCGCACACGATGCCCTGGAACCCTGCCCCAAGAATCGCATTGGTCATGTTACGGCCCGCGTCAGTAACCATGAATCCGCGATTGACCTGCCCCTCGGTCCCCAATCCCCACTCTCGCATTGCTGTCTTGAGGACCTCTGCAATGTTGAACCCTGTGGCGTTGTCCTCCATGCTTTGTGCCTGGAGAAGCACCACCCTATACCCTCTTGGGGTGCTGCCTTGTGGCTCCCCCTGCAGCTGTTCATGGGATGTCCGGGGCTCCAGGACCTCCTTGGGTTGCCACCAATGAGCCGTCAGAGAGAGGTATCCGTGGTGCCCACCGGTCCAGAGGTCGGAAGTGAAGTGGATCTTCCTTCCTCTGGCCGCCTGCAGCAGGGCCTGGATCCTGTCCCTGACAGACTCATAAAGGGAGGGAATCACCCACCTGCTGAAGGTACGCCGGGATGGAGGCTCGTACCATGGAGCCACGTGCTTCATCAGGTGCCTGAAGCCTGATGACTCCACAAAGGAGAGGGGCAACCCGTTCATGGCCACCATTTCACCCACCACTCGAGTGGTGGTCTCCTGTGCTTTGGCCCTATTTCACTGGCTGACAAAAGTCCCACACAGCGGCGTCACTACCTGCAGAGTGGCCTGCCTCTTCCCACTCTCAGCACTAGCGGAGCTGTGTTTTTCTTTCCCTAACCCTTCTTCCCCTCTCTTTCTCCCTGAGGAACAAGGGCCTGACAGGGTTCCAGGCAGAGTCCCAGGGTGCTTTCGCATCAGGTGGCTGCGCAACCCACTTGAGGAGAGGTGTTTGGGGTCATTCCCCCTGCGCAAGACCACCCCGCATATCTTGCACACTGCCATCCTGGGGTCTTGTGGGCTGTTCTCAAAATGCTCCCAGAGACACCCGCATGGCTTACAGAAAGTACCGCCCCCTCTGTTATTACCTGCCGCTGCTGTGGTGGTGGCGTGTCCTGTGCCCTGCCTGGAAAGTAGAGTACTACTGCTGTCACTGGTGGTACTCTGGGTGGAAAGAGGGCTGCTCCTTCCATCACTGCCTGGAGCCTGCCTTAAGTCTGTCCCTGCCAACAAGTCCTCAGAATCTTGCATGTTTAGATACAAAGAGCCCAATTCTGATTCTGATGCCATTTCAGACTCAGAGCCCTCGTCTTCTTCCTGATTAAGGGTGGGGGTGTCAGGTAACGGAGATGGGAGATGGAACGCCTCATCCATGCTTCCCTCGGTGACAGAAGATGGCACGGTGCTGCTTGTGCCACTGGCACTGCTACTCAGGGAGGGAGTTGCACCAGTATCACTTTCTGCACTACTTCCTGTCCCTTCCCTCAGAAACGTGCCCCTATTTATCTTAGTGGGGGTCCCCCTCCCCTGCCCTCTTGCTGTGCCACCCCTCCTCATTTTTCTCACTTCTCAAAGTACTAGAAAAATAGATTGTCTGATACTATATGAAGTAAGTACAAACTATGTACTTACTTCATATAGTATGTATAATGTGATAGTAAAGAAAAGCACAAAGGAACAGGGCAAGTGAGTGAACTGTAAGTTCTTCAAAGATGTAATTGGATTGTGTATGTAATTGTAGACTGCCAGTAAATGAGTGAGAGATTGACTCACACAACAGCACAGCACAACAACCAAGCTAGTAGAAGGGGTGTGCCAAATCTGGCACCCAACTTTCACAATGCACACTCAGGGCAAGTAACTAAGTGAACTGTAAGTTCTTCAAAGATGTAATTGTGTATGTAGACTGCCAATAAATGAGTGAGAGATTGACTCACACAACAGCACAGCACAACAACCAAGCTAGTAGAAGGGGTGTGCCAAATCTGGCACCCTACTTTCACAATGCACACTCAGGGCAAGTAACTAAGTGAACTGTAACTTCTTCAAAGATGTAATTG
>JAHTLZ010000070.1:231295-247223 GCA_023846285.1 Phrynocephalus versicolor | reverse complement strand
CAACTTTCACAATGCACAGGGCAAGTAACTAAGTGAACTTTAAGTTCTTCTAGATGTAATTGTAAAAAAATATTCTATATTCTAAATAACAGCCTCCAACCTCCCCTTCTAAGCACTAGTACTGGACCTTGGCTGTTGCTTGCCACTTGCTAATAAACTTTAGAAAATAGAAAATAAATGGTAGTATTATATTTTTAGATAAAAGTTATTATAAACTGCTACTAGGGTAGGGTTGCTTGCTTGCTATTCCCTTCCCAAACCCCAATCGCCACAGCAGCAGAGCTGTAGGCACAGGGTAAAAGGACCTTGGCCAAGAGTAAATGAACTTGGTTGGAAATTGGGATAGAAAAGAAATGGTAGTATAAAATAATATATATTTTCAAAATAAATCCGCAGCACCTCCCCTCCCCTCCCGCTCCCACTCAAACCTTCCCTCCCCCTTGAAGCAAATATAAGCAAATAAAAAAAGGAAATATTCCTCCAAAATGCAGGAGAACACAAAAAAGAATAAACTCTGCGTTGCTATTCCCCACAGGGAATGAAAGAAATTATTATTTTTTCCTATAAATTCAATTTCAATTGAATCAATTCCCTCCCTGTCCCTGCCTAACGCGACCGCGACCGCGAAATCGAAACTAGACTGAGCGCAGCAATCCAGCCCTGACCACCCTCCACCAAGATCCAAGCCCAGACTGTGACGGACGGGACTGCCTCGCCTTTTTATGCCCTCTTGCACATCCAGAAGTGTCAGTCAAAACCTGGCCATGCAATTGGTGGAATGGGTCAAAAAAATTGCATGGTCCCATCCCATGGCCAGCCCATCATTGCGCAGGTGTAAAAAAATAAATTAAGGAAAAAAAATCAACGGAGACGTATTTTGGCAAGACAAACCCGCTGCTGCTACTGTAAAAATTCAAGCGTTTAAAATAGCTAATTTTCGCATGTTTCTGTGGTGCTTTGGTGGGTTTTTGGACCACGATTTCACAAAAAATATTGCGGTCGCCATTTTGGATCCCCCCGCCCGCACACCGCATGGCAAAGGCAGACGAGATGATACCCCCCCGCCTGGTACCAGCAGCGCAGCAGTAGCAGTAGCCAAGGAGGGGGGGCGGGGAAACCCCACCCCCCAAATAAAACACCCTTCTGGCTTGGTAGGTGCCCTCAGACAGTTTTCGCCTGCTTTTAGGGCTGGGAATCTAGTTTTTTTTTTAACTTTTAAAAACTTTTTTTTTGTGCCGCTTGGCATCGCGGGATCACCGCGATGCCAGGAACGACAACGACAAATCAGACCCAATTATTCGTTCGTCGGTTCGAGTTCGAGTTCTGGCGGAGTAATTGTTGTTTCCTTTTCCGTTCCGTAACGGAAACGAGTAACGGAAACGGAAACGGGAATTCCGCTAAGTCGTGCCCATCTCTATGAGGCACCCATTGTCACAGCAGCGGGAGGAAAACTGCGGAGCAAGCAAAGGAGGTGGGTGGGTATGGTTCTTGTTTTGGATTGTATCCACTCTGGTGGGCACAGGGCACAGCAGGGCACTCCCCGCCCCCATAAAGCCACAGAGACTTGCAGTGATGAAGGGGAATGGGGAAAAGGAGGAGAAACCTCCCTCAGGGGAAGAGTGAGTGGTTGTAGTGGGGCCAAACCTCCTGACCCACCTTGGTGGACCTGATCCAGATCAGAACTATGGACATTTACTCTGGAGGGGAAATAAGCAAGCAAGACTCAGTGGCATATTCCATATTGAATGGATTAAATTATTTGGTTGGATGCATACTAGACTCGCTCTAACTTGCAAGCTTATGTTCATAATCAGAAAAACCTCAAAGGCAATGTTGGGGGGGGGGGGGAGAGTGTTGTGAAACACACCACCACACAGGAATGCTGCAGAAATCATCAAGAGACGGAAGGAAACTGCGCTCTATTTTCTGTTGTGTTTTTTGCTTATTCAATCCAGGTGGACCCTCCAGGGCAGGGGTTCACTTACCTTCACGAATCAGAACGGAGGCTCATATTTCAGTAACAAAAATGTCCCTTAAACCTTTGGCTTTCTAATATGTTTGTTTACTGAGAGCTGCAAAGCAAACAGGAATCTGGTGTGGATATGTTTCCAAGGAGAAGAGGTCTGAAAAGAAAAAACACCAGCAGACCGGAGAGCGGGCAGTGGGAGCGCTTCTGGCGTTGTGTTTTGAAAAGGTGACAGATGGCCACCAGTGGAAAGCCACGTGGGTTCTCCCGGGAGGAAGTCAGGGGCAGAAAGGCCCTCAAGCGTTGGCCTCCATTAGCCTTTGCACTTCAGTTGTGGACAAATTCCTGACTTGAAACAAGGGGAATACAGGCTCCGCTCAGCAGATTTTTGCTCTACAAACGCCATGCTATTACTCTGCTTTGGCACCTTTGCGTCCCTGCTTCAGCCTGGGCGTAAGAACACGAGCGGTGTGTACTCGGCATCGCCAGCTGAAGAAATTGCAGAAAGATGGAAATGTCCGTGCGACTAGAGAGAAGCATTTCAGGTTTCTTCTCCCTTTCTAGTTCCCTCAAAGACGGCCTTTCTTTCATCACCACCAAGGGCTAAGGGCTAAATGCTACCTTAAAGACCACTCACACAACTGGAATCGGAAACTCCTCCAGCGCTCAAAATATCTGAGTGCCACAGCTGGTACTCTCCATGGCTCCCGCAGTCTGTAGATCAGCCCACTTGGCTTTGTGATTGGTCACTGGGAGGTAAACATGGCCTTCTCAATTTAATTTCATGGTACAGTGGACCCTCGTATAACAAAGGGTTTGTATGACATAAAATCTGTACAACATAAAAAATTATGGAGATAGGGGAAATTTGCTTAACAGAATCACCTATGGGGTGAATCTGTACAACATAAAAATGGGATTACTCCGTTTTCAATGCATTTCTATGGGAAATTTGTATAAAGGAAAATTTGCTTAACATAATTTCATTTGGAATGAATTAATTCCTTTATACAAGGTACCACTGTATTTGCGAATAGGATGGCTCAATCGTGAAAGTCTGTTCAAATAACCCGTTTTAACGTCTTTCAATAAATTGCCTCTTAGTAACAGATTTAACTTCTAATTATGAGCTATCTTTCACATCTAATTTGGGCCTCTGAAGTGCAGCTAATGAAATGACCTCACATCCTAAACTTCTCTTTGCTGTCTCGCATTGCTTGGTGTTCCCATAGGACGAGATGAAAGGTCCATGCCACAGGCGTCTTCTTATGAGCCGAAGCAGTCACAACACCGAGAGGTTTTGATACACCCTCCATTTCATGACAAGTTTGCATGGTTTAATGATGAATGAATAAAAATTAAGGATTTGTTAATTATTATTATTGTTTGCTTAGTTCTTTCTTTGCCTTTTTGGTGCTTTTAGTGAGATGTGTTTTAACACTGTGGGCTACGTCACAGTGGGAAATGGTAGTCTACAAATGCCACAAAGAAACAAAGGTAAATTTGAGATGCCCCTCTTCCCCCACCCCACCCCACACACGCACAAAAAAAAATCATGCAAACTCGAAGGACAAAATTGCACAAAGTTCATTCTTTTACACAAACTTGAAAGCCAGCTGGCAAGCAACCTTCCTTTTTAAATTCATATTGGAGCGTTGCACAATTTGAAATGATGGCTGCACATGAAATACCAAGTCTGAACAAATTTAAAACAGAGGATGTCCAGCCTTGGTGCACGGACAGAGCGCAGGCCAAATCACTGCCAATGAGAAGGAAGACCTTTCCTGCAGTGACTGGTGGAGTGGTGCGAATTTCCCCTCCTGGTCTCTCTGGAGACCTAGGGTGGGTGGAGGGACTGTCCTGGCAGCTGTGTGCCATTTCATCCCATGGCACTTCATCTTTCCCTCTGAATCCTCACTTTGGCTGACATCCCTAATGGATCTTCTGGACACCTCTTGTGGCGACAGAAAATTATCTAATCAAAAGTGCTTGAAATCCTGAAGTCTGGGGTTTGCTAATGATGTCATTTACTCCACCAGCTCCACATTATTTTTAGGACTGCCATTTCCTCCTGCATTAAGCCTTATTAAGATTACGCTGAGCAGCGCGCCGTAGCTGTTCGTTGGTGTGGAGGTAGGAGAGTGAGAGAGAGAGAGAGAGACAGTGAGAGGGATTGGGGGTGACCAAAGGCTTGGTGCTGTCTGAGGCAGGAGAAGGCATGGGGGGGGGGATCCCATCATCCGCCAGCCACACAGTCAAGTAAACAGGCAGTGTGGCACAGGAAATAGCGAGCTGGCTTGGGATTTGATGGATACCTCTTCTAGACCTCACTGAACCCATCAAGAAGAAACTGGTCCACCTCTTGTTAGATCTGCTTTGATTTGTCTTGATGCCATTATTAGAGGCCCCTTCCAGCGCCATGATTCTATGATGCTATGAATCATCAAGCCTTCCACAGGAAGGAAGGAAGGAAGGAAGGAAGGCAAGCTATTTTGACCTATGAACTGGATAATCTAGCAGTCCCCTCTTCCACTTTATGCTACAAAAGAGGAGAGTTGAGAAAGAAAACAGGCATGTTGTGTCCATGTCCCCTGAAATTTGCTACCCCAGTGGCCATTTCTCTGCTCAATGGAAGGCCTGGATGTAAGGAAAAGGAAGAGAGAGAGAGAGAGAGAGAGAGAGAGAGAGAGAGAGAGAGATGGCAGGGCTTGAGTTTGTACCTCTGTTCTACGACATGTGGTGAAACCTGTCCTTGGAACATTTTTAGTTGATGGCCAAAATAGATTGTGGGGTGGGGGTGGGGACACTATGATGCACGGGAGAGTGAGTGGAAAGAAAGAGAAACCCCTGACCTAGCGAAGTTCTGCATTCGGTGTGGGTTATATTTAGATCCCTTGCAGTAGCCACTGCTGCTCCTCCACATCCCTTCCTCCTCCTCCTCCTCCTCCTCTTCCTCCTCCCCTCTCCTCCTCCCCTCCCTTCCTCCAGTGAGTGCTTCCTGATCTGCAGGAGGAGAATGTCTCCCATCAGAGGGAGCAGCAGGAGAGGAGAGGGAAAGGGATGAGGAACCGGATTCCCCCTTAATAGAGGGAGCTAAGAAAACAGGACCAACTGGTCCCGGTAAGCATTGGTCTTATGTAAGGCATCTGTGCCACACCGGTCTGCCCTTTCTGGGTGGGGTGGGGTGGGGGGACGGGACAGGCAGAGGGGGAGGCTGCTCTCAAGCGATGCACTCCTGGCAAGACAGCAGCAAGACCTTAAGGACATTGGGGCCAAATGCCAGAAGCCTCGGAAGTGGTCCCCTCTTTTCTCCATCTAGCCCAGGATGCCCCACTCTGGGTGCCATCCTTAGTTCCTTCACGGCCTCGCACCCAAGATCAAGCCAGGCCCCATCCTGCCTACATTTCCAAATCGTGCAAGGCTGGCTCTGCTCAGGATGGCGATCTGGGGTTCCCCACAACAAATAACAACATGAGAAGCTGGTGGAGCCACACTAGAGATGGGCACGAAATGACCATTTTTTAGTTACCGTTCTCCATTATTCTTTCTGTTATGTAACTGTACGAATAATGACCGTTGCGATGGGACAGGCTCGAACCAAACAGAACCAAGAAATTTTTCTTCTGTTCTGTTCGTTTCCGTTACTGGCATCGCGCCGCTCGCATGATGAAAAATGGAGCAGCGGAGGGTGGCGAGAGGGGGCTGGGATCCCTGTCCAGCCATCTCCGATTGGTGAATGATAGCCCACCGGGAGGGGAGGACGTTGGAGCTCAGCTGCACCCGGTGCCATCTTGGCCACATGGTGAAGCGGCGACGGTGCAACCGGCTCGGAAGCAGGAGCGGAGGGCGTCGTTGGAGCATGGGGTGGAGTGCAGTGGCACCCCCCAGAGGTTTCCCAGGTCTAGGCCCGGGGGGGTATGGGGCGGAGGTCTGCTGGGACGGTGGCTCCCGGGGCGGAGTGGTTCCCAGGGAGAAGGGCCCCAGTTAGGGTGGTGCTGCATGGAGCTCCGGGGTAGTGACCCGATGGGGGTGGCGGGCGGAGTGGCAGATCGGTCCTTGGGGAGGGGGACCAAGGGAGGGTGGCGCTCGGCAGTGCTCCGGGGGTGGCGGCCTGTTGGGGTGGTGACCAGAGCAGCGCCTGGCTCTGGGAGGGCTCCCCATGGCCACAGGAACGCTCTCCCGGCCCGCATGCCCCTGGCTCCGGTGGCGCCTGGCCCTGGGAGGGCTCCCTGCGGCCGCAGCTTGCCACACCTGAAAAATGAAGAAACAGAAACGAAGTGGGCCCTGGGGGCCCGAAAAACAAAAACAGAATGAAGCGGGCCCCAGGGCCCAAATAACGAACACGAAATGCCATTTTGGCATTTCGTGCCCATCTCTAAGCCACACTGGTGTTCCAAAGACGTGATTCTAGCAGGCCTTCGGGTGTCACCCCTCCAGCTCACGAGCCAATCTGGTGATTCTGTCCCCAAGGCCAGTCACAAAACAGAGAGGGCTAACTGGGCAGCTGTGGGAGTTGTGAAAAGCTCTCCTGTGACAACCGGATGTCGGGGCTAACGACTGTTTTTGTAGACTCAGAGAATCCTAGCATCCTAGAGCTGGAAGAGACCTCAAGGGCCATCCAGTCCAACCCCCTGCCATACAGGAAACCCCCATCACAGTATTTCCGACAGATAATCATCCAGAGTTTGCTTAAAAACCTCCAAAGAAGGAAACTCCACCACCCTCCTTGGTGGCAGCATCTTCCACTGCTGAACAGCTCTAACCATCAGGAAGTTCTTCCTAATGTTCACATGGAATCTCTTTTCCTGTAGTTAGAAACAATTGCCCCGAGCCCTAGTCTCTGAAGCCAAGGAAAACAATCCAACCCCCTCTTCGATATGACATCCTTTCAGTCTCAGATATTTAAATGTGGCTATCATATCCCCTTTCAGTCTTCTCTTTGTAAGACTAAACATTCCCAGATCCTTAAGCCACTCCTCATAAGACATATGTTCCAGACCTTTAACCATCCCGGTTGCCCTCCTCTGGACCTGCTCGAGGTTATCAACATCCTTGTTGTTGATGATATTGTTGTTTTTGTTGTCATTGCCATCATCAGCATTATCCCCTGCCCATTAATGGTAGTCTTGGAAATTAATGGCTCTGAAAGGTTCTGTCATCAAGAGTCCTACTGTTTGGGATGGGCATCCATGGGATAGTTAAGGAACTCCCTGTTGAGAGCGGCATGATGGCATTGTTTAGAGCAGTGGAATCCAACATCTATAGAGTGTTGATGACACACAATCTTAGGTAAGAAGTGGAAGAGGAGGTGCCCTTTGTGGGGTGTGGTTTTGACCTTTGGTGACATGTTGATGGAATACCCTGAGGAAGAAAGTTTCGCAGATTTTACCTGACTCCCCTGAAATATCTTGGGGGACCTCTGAAAAAGAAAGCTAATGCCTTTTGCTCTTCTCATCTGAGAACGAGAAACACCAAGCCAAAAGTCATTCTCATGATCCAAGTCACTTCTCCATGTTAAAGGTGCACAAGTTCCTTCCTCCTTCCTTACATCCCATTGCCTAAATTGGAGGATGGGACAGAGTCCGTGGGCAGAGTCTATGCTCTGGATACAGGAAACCATCAGATCTGGTTCTTTCTGGCACCTATGCTAGGACCAGGCAAAGTTACTTTGAAGGAGAAAGGACAAAAGCCTCCACCCCTGAGCAGTGGCAGGATGATGCCAAAGAGCCTGGAGAAGATCCTCTTTGGAGTACAGTTCCTGACATAACCACTGCCCATATGGAAATTTCCCAAGTTCCACTCATAACTTGGGCGGAGGAAACAGTCCTTTCCTGGAGGCAACTACAGCAATGATGATGGTGAGGATAATGGCCTTTGCAGGCACGCACGCACACACACACACACACACACACATGCACACACACATGCATGCACACATGCACACACACACACACACACACACATCCACATAATAATTCAGGGTGACTAACCTTCAGCCTAAAAACACAACCATGAATCAGCAGCCACACACAAGAAACATTGCCAAGACCTAAATTGGCCAGTTACAAATGGCAAATTGAAAGTATCTGAACATCGCTAACCACAAACACCGAAACCCTGAAATGTGAAGAGCGCCAGTTGGGACACAACAGAAGCAATACCAACAATACCTGTGCTCTTACACTGCTAAGAGCAAAAGAAAGCCTTGCTTATTCTATAACAGCATATACAAAGATATATATTTGTTGGTTTGTTTTTAACTGGCACTGAACAGACCTGAAGGTGAGGGGATGGCTGGCTCCCTCGTGGGAAGAAGCTTCTTTGTGGTGGAGGAACCTGGGAATATCTAGAGGGCACAATGTTCAGGCATTGCCTCCCCTCCCTCATTTAGGGTGACGGTCTTCTGAAAGCCATCTCAGGAGTGGCGCTCGCCCTCCCTCCTTTCCTTGAGAGGGACACTTGCTGCCGCATCTGCTTAATGCCGGCTGTCCAAGCTGCCATATGAGGAGAGAGTTTGAAGGCGCCATTAGTGCCTTCTTGACTCCTGGCTTTCGCTTTCCAAAGGGTAAAAGTTCCGCCTGGGAAGATTTAACAAAATGGATCTCATTTGTCACCACAAGGTTGAGCTGCCAGCTGCTGGGCCCCTTGCTTGCCCACGACGTCTGTCAGAAGATGTTCTGACAGGTGTGGTGCCACCAAGAGCAATTCCCACCCCACCCCACCCTGCACACACACACATATACATGCACCATTTTTCTCCACGTCTAAGGATTGCACTCCTCACAGAAAGCCAGGATTTCTGGCTTTGCCCTTGCTTGTCTGCCACGTGGCATCAACAGCTGGGGGTACTTGGGACGTGGAAAAAGCATCTCTTTTGCAAGTCACTTGCTTCTCATGCATGTTTCAGTAGCACACATGTGGGGCAGATATGCTGTGGCCCTAAAACAACAACACACACATGCACACTTGCATGCTTCTCCTTGGAGCTCCTCCTCTCCTCTGCCTGTGTGTGCAACAGCCTGCAGGATGCATCATGGAAGAAATGCAATTACCATTTTCAGAATATGGACAGGTTTCTGGCATTCCTGATGGAGAAGATGCAGGATTGGAGGACAGACGTAGACACAGCGGTGGGGGGGAGGTGGGTTTGGAAGCCTGCCACTACCTGAGAAAAGAATCCAGATATCAATGATTCCAGGAAGAAAAGGAAATCTCAGGAACAGTTCTTGTGTTGTCCTAGTCCTCAAGAAAGAGGCCTTGGCCACGTGTTAGCAGTAGTGTGGCACAGTGGTTGCAGCAGTGGGCTATTTGTTGAGAGACCTGGACTCAATTCCCTCACTTGGTTGTTCAGGAAGCTTGATGGACTTCCATATCATTGCACAAAGGCTGGATCTCCCAAGGGTGCTTCAGCTCCAGATTTTCTGCATTGGCTGAAGAAAGTTGAATAGATGGCCTTTAGTGAAGCCTTCAGGTCTATCCTTCTGTGACTCTATAAGTGTCTATGTTCAGTTGCTCAAACCAGCCTGCCATTCCCATTTGGTCACCCAGAGGATGCCTGAGGAAGGGATGAAGGGAAGATCCTGGTGCTGAGCCCCATGGAAAGTGCTCAGGACCCTGTCTCCCACCATGGAAAATCGTACCAGTGGAATGGATGATACGGGCAGGAGGTCTGCTACCCCACAGGGGTAGGAAACATGCCCAGCCAAGAGGCGTCGTGAAGGGCTTTGCAGGGAAGATGAGTTTCCGGAAAGGACACCACGTGGTTCCAGTCCCCTGTCCCCCACCCAAAACTGGACCATTACCAGGGATGCTATCAAGGCCAGGAAAAAGATGGGTTGCCCTAACGAGCGAGGCCAACTGTCAGCTATTTTGTAAGCATTAGCGTATAATAAGGAGAAATAACTGCATTAGCCGGCCACTGGCAGTTGCAATCTGTCATAGAACAAGGGAAGTATTGGCACATTGTTATGTTTCAGACAATGGTGCTAATCAATGCCCCTTTAGGAAACTGGGGTGGGAGAAAAAATCAAATGTGCCCAGAGGCAGTCTCCAAACGAAAGCTCTCGCCTGGAAATGCAGAGGGTGGTGAAGATGCCAGGCAGGGCAGCAGCTGGGGCTGTCAATTAAAGGACTCACCAACTTCCAGCAGTGGAGGCCTCATGAAGTTTTAGTGGGAGGGTTCAAGGACGTGTGGACAGCATTCCAACCGCTCCTGTGTCCCTCTTTCATCTTGCTCAGTTCCCCTCTTTCCAAAGCACCCTCCTGTGGTTCTGGTTCCCTCTGGACCTCCAGCTCTTCACAGCACCAGACCTCAACGATCTAGGCTGGCTGGCAGGAATATTGGAGGCTGTTGAACAAATAGTTATGGAGGGCCATTCTCTTTGTGCTGGAGCCAGACCAAGAGGTTAACCTAGAAGGGGCCCATGTTTCATCCTCATCCAACCCACAACAGGCAGAAATGTTGGACCAGTGTGGCAGATAATTCCTTATAGCAAACAGGTTGCTCATTCCCAGGGCTTTTCGGCTTTGCCTGTTGCAGAAACCCCCAAAAAACCAAACAACGAAATCAAGAGCCTTGCAGCACCTTAAAAGCTGACCTATTTTATTTGAAAATTAGGGCAGGTGATTGCTTTCAATGGGCCACTGAAGTCTCCAGATACTGTTATGATAGGAATTTTTCAATACATGGTATAAGCGTATAGACAGCCATTGTAGATAAAATGGCTGTGCTTCGGATCGATCTTTCGATCCAAGCCATGTCCTTTAATTCACCCCCTTCACATTCAATACTGTGCCTCAAAGCAGTACATACCTCCCCCTTGCATCTGCATCCTGTTTTTCAACTTCTTATTGATGGCAGAAGCCCACCAAGAAGTCCCCCATCCGCTGGGATTCGTGAGAAGACGAGAAGCGCCTTTTCCGATCTGTCGACACAGCGTTTCGCCGTTTCCCGCCTGCAGCCTTATCTGACAGCGCAGTAGGCGAGCCGCAGACAGGTGGCGCTGCCGCGCAAGATTAATGTCTTCCTATGTCAGTGGACATTCTAGATAAACTGTAAATGAGGTGGAAACAATGTGTTTCTTTGATCTGTCTTTGATCTGTTTTGTCCGTTTTCTTAGCCCAGATGTTTCCTATTTTCTTCGCGATTGGGGCAGGATGCTCAGGGGATCTTTGTCTATAAAACCTGTACACTTATGTATGTTCATTGCCTCAGCTTTCCGAAGCAATTTCGGCTGAGTGCCTCTTTGCAAAGAAGTAAAGCGTTTCTCCGTTGCACGAAACTTTGGCGTGGTTATTCCAGCTCTCGGCTCAAGCGATAAGCAGCAGGTAACCCGGGGGGGGGGGGGAAATCCCTTCAATATGACCTTTCAAAGTCTTCAAAATGCCTGTGTCTGTTTTTTTGAAATGAGAGTAGTCTACTAAAGGCCTCTCCCACTTTGTTAAGGATTTTTGGCAAGAAGCAAACAGGTTTTGATTATTTTTTTCCTATCATGATTTGACATAAGTTGCTGAGGATTAACCACAACAATGAGAATAATAACAGCAGCAGCAGCAGCAGCAGCAACACACCATCAAGTTGATTCCAAGTTGTAGAACCCTTTCTGGGATTTTGCTAGACATAAGATATTCAGAAACGTCTGACCCTCCCCTTTTCCTTGTGTGTGTGGGGGTTGCCATGGGACCACCGGGCAGTTTCCCCAAGGCTACTCAGGCTGCCGCATCTCTTGGCAGGCCCAGTGGGGAATCAAACTCCCAGCCTCTGTCTGTGCAGGCTCCCCATCCACTGAGCTATCCAGGCAGTGACATAGGGATGGAGCGCAGCCCAAATAACCCTTGCTAGGGAGACTTGGCATTGGTTTCTCAAAGGGAGTCGCAGGGGCAGAAGGAAATTGAAATGCAACACCTCATTTATTCTCAGGAGATGGCACCCGTTCACTAAATAGGTTTCTTGGCCAACCCCTGCCCATAATCTTCAAGGCGGATCCGGGATCGAATGCTCATTTGGCCCCAAGAGTTTCGGGGTGTGTTCTTTTCCTTGCATATTTCCCCTTTCTGCTTGGAAGTGTAATTTTCTGCTTCCTTCTGAAGCCCTCCAAGCCACTGTATGTGCAGAACCCTATTAATAAAGCAGCCCCTTTCACTTCCTGTTCAGACAAGAGCTCCTATTGTGCTGCACAGAAAAGGGGAATTGCCTTTCCCCCCTCCCCCAGAGTTTCATTACAGCGTTGTCAACTGACAGGTTTGCAATATGGGATGACAAAAGTGTTCTTCACCAGGGGTTGTGATCCCTGCGCAGAAAACAAACAGAACAACATGAGGCAAAGAGGATGGAGCACAGCAGTGGCTGTTCTCCCAGTGGGCTGAGACCTGAGCTTATGCCAGTACACGGTCCGTGGTCATATTGAAAAGGCAGTCGCTGGCCACGGGTGTCAAGCTGAGCCTGAGTAGGATAAGTGGTGGGAGATGTGGATATTTAGTTTAAAAGGGCTAATGCCACCTGGGTGGTGAGTCTTCGGCTTCAGAAGGCTTCATCCGCAGCATAGCATCCTTCAGGCAGAGAGGATCCCCACGATCACCATGTTCCACCTAACAACAAATCAATGAAACAAACAAAACACCAAATTAAATGCAAAAGAGGGTTTGGAGGTTGTAGGTTATTGATATTTCAGATCCAAACCAAAAAGGTTTTATGCTTGGTGACCTTGGTTGATGACATCCAGCATGGAATAGTTAGAAGAACCAAGAACTGCTGGTTATTTTGGACCTCTTGACAGCATTGAGGTATAAGAGTCCTGGAGACTACAGCATCCTTCTGGATCAATTATCTTGACAGGGGCATGGTGTTAGGACAGTTCTAGTCCTTCTTGAAAGAATGGCTGAGAAGATGGTGCTGGTCCACTCTACCTCATGGATATTACTCTATGAAACAAGGTTCCATAGTACTGATTGTGGAGTTTGAGGCTGAAAGACCATTTTGAAAAGTCATCAGCTCTACCTCTCATTTGCACCTCCATGGTCTCAGGCTGGCTGTGGAACTCTTGAACCACTACCTGGAGGCCATCATGGACTGGGCAGTAATGAAGCCATCTGTAGAGCCATGCAGCAGATGTTTCAGCGCCTGTGACATGCCCAACCATTGGCTCCATCCATGTCATAGATAGGCTGCTGCAACCTGCCACAGCTGGAGGATCTTCACTCATGGCAAGCGCCACCATCTTCTGCCATCTGCATCAGGAGGTGGAACCAGGCCAGTCTTTGGCAGGCCTGTCTCCAAGAGGGTCCAGCTCAGAGGAAACGCTGAAAATCAGTCTGCATGTTTTGGTTTGATGGGGAAAATTGGATTCCCACCCCACCCCCGTCTTTCTTGGCCTTCCCAGCCCCATGTTAAGATGCTAGAACAGGACATGAGGCCCTTCTACAGGAAACAAACCAGGACACAGATTCAGATTGTTGTCTGAAGGAGAAAAGCCAATTTGTAATCCCCAGAAGGGTGGGTTGGATGAGTTTATCCCCTGAAGAAATCAGGCTGCTCAAAGTGGTCTGTGTCAGAAAGAATCGTAGTAGGTGGGCTGGCAGGGTTGAATCACTGTTGACAACATCGCTAGCCTCAAGGTTCATTCATTCACTCACTCACTCACTCACTCACTCACTCATTCGTTCATTGGTTCTTTCATTCGTTCCTTCATAATATTTTTACCCCACCTTTCTCCTTGAGAAGAACCCAAGATACACTGAAAAACAATACTTAAAATTGAAAGCATTAAGTATAACAATGGTGGTTAACATCATTAAAAGGCTGCATGTAAAGCTAAGACCAATGAGTACAGAAGCATCTTCTATCATCAAAGGGCAATATTAAAGCTAAGACAAATAAGTATATGGATATTTCGAATAGCCACTCTGAGAAATGGAAAACACAAGTAGTACTAAAATCCAAAGTACAAACATGTAACAATCCATCATTTTTTTAAAAAAACGCACACAGGTAGCTAGTTATTTTGGCAAAGCTTGCCCGAAGAAGATGACGATCTTTGCCTGTTCCAAGCTTGTTCCTGGAATCCACGGACCAGACCGCTGAGGGCAGGGAAGACGCAATGGAGAGGAGACCAAGCAGGAGGTGAAATGGTCTCAATGGCCAGAAGAACCTGCCTTTCCCAGTCCCAGTCACTCCCTTCCCCTATTCTCGGGCAACCAGCCACCCTGGCAAGGGGAAACGCCAGCTCCCTCCTTCATGGGCAAAGCCACAACACTGATGTATAGCTGGCAACAGATTGCGTCGGCCTTCCGGAGAGCACCAGGAGCAGACCCACGGCATGATGCGCCCAGGCATTGATCTTCCTGACGGAGAAAATATAGTTTAATGAACCCTTGCTAGCACATCATTTTTATTTCACTGCACCTTACTAATATCTAATGATTCCCCCTTCCAATGAGGTAGACTGTAATTGTATGGGAGGTCCAGATTTCGCTCGTTGATGCACAGGGGGTGCATGAACAAACCGTGTTTTGGGCTCTGCAGATGTTGGCATGTTGGGGGCTGGAGCTCAACCAACCTGGTGTTAAGGATTTGATGCAGATCACTTCCTCCTCCAATCCCCCCCCCCGCACACTTTCTTTATTAGCTTTTATAGTGATGAAAGAAGAGAAAGAGGAGGAGGAGGAGGAAGAAGAGGAAGGGGAAATAAGTGCTTGTGCAACAGAGCTCTTCCCAGCTCTTGGTAGAGAGAAGCTGCAAAGCCTGCACAGACCTCTTGAAACAGCTGAGCACTGTATGCTTGGGAATTGGTGCCCAGTGCTGGGATCGCTGGATGGCTTCCCATCCAACTGGCATTCGGAAAGTGAACATTACTTAGCAATTTAGATTATGCTGAGTTTTCCCCTCCCCATAGCATTCCATCTGGCAGTTCTTGAAGCTCAATAAGGAGCTTTTTCTGCCTGCCTCCAGTTCAGATTCCCATCCTAGGTTACAGAGATGGGCACGACCAGAAAAAATGACGTTTCGATTTTTCGTTTGTCGGAATGGGTCCGTTTCGTTCCGTTTCCATTTGTCGTGAATTTTTTTGAAAATTTTTCGGTTCGATGTTTCGTTCGTCGTTTGTCGTTTCTACCGCGATTTACCGCGATTTGACTTCCCAGAGCATGAGGGCGTCCTGCAATGACCCAGAGGAGGCAGAAAACACTTTAAACTGGGTGATGAATAAGATATTTAATAAATATATCATAGCATAAGACTACATCCTATGCAATAAAGCAAACAAAGTGGGCAGAATGCAATATTCTTTTTTTCTCTTAGTCAACACTGACTGAACCGGCCACCCTACTTGGTCTGGCTGCCTGTTATACTTTTGTTTTGTTTTGTTTTGAAGCCTTTATCCATCCCATTTCCCCTCCATCTCTCAGAGGCAGCAGGAGACACAGTATTCTGTTCCTCCCCCAAATCTGGATGAGGGTCTACTCTACTCTCAATGTCCCCTCTCCATGACACTCCTTGTAAAGCCAAGCAAATGCCACCCTGGTCAACTAGCGGTCAGAGATTCAGATGCTTCCCCCCCACACTCATCCGGATGAGTTCCCCTCAATCTCTTGGAGAATCATCGCCAGTTGGAGTGTCCCGAGGAGCCCGGTTCGCTCATGGAGCGGAAGTGGTCTCTGTGTTGTCTCAGGCGGCCGCGGGCGGAGGCTTCCATCCTGCTCAGCATGATCCGGACATGTGGGCCCACCTTCTGCTGCTCTTGTCTGCTTACAGCAAAGCCACGAAGCCAGAACGGCAGGGAACAATGGGAAAGAAATCTTTCAGCCACCTACTTTGGAGGCCAGTTTTCAATACCCAGGAGAACAGTACCACCAACCCAGTGGAGACACAGTCCACGCACACACGCGGCAAAGCCACGAAGCCAGAATGGCGGGGAACAAGGGGGAGGGATTCTTTCAGCCACCTACTTTGGAGGCCAGTTTTGACTA
>JAHTLZ010000070.1:136501-225534 GCA_023846285.1 Phrynocephalus versicolor | reverse complement strand
ACCCCTCTGGTAGGTGGCAAAGCCTCAGGCAGGCATATTTTCGCCTGGTTTTTGGACCGGGAGGGAGTCGGGTTTTTTTAAAAAAAACTTTTTCTGTGCTTCACATCGCGCGATCGCTGCAATGCCACAAACGGAAACGAAAAACCTGACCTAATTTTTATTTTTTCGGTTCGAGTTCAAGTGGTAATGGCTTAATTACCGTTACCGTTTCCGTTATGTACGGAACAAAAAAATGGTAACGGAAACAAAAATTTCGCCGCTCCGTGCCCATGTCTACTAGGTTATTATTTTTAGTTTAGAGGGGGATTTTCTGAATGACATTCCCCTCTCTCCGTGGGTGAGTCAGGTTGATGCCTCTCGGGGCATCCCAACAAAACCTTTTGTTTCCTTGTGATTTTCAGAACCAGACCTTCGCAAAGATGCTGGTCCCATCAGCAGGCCAAGGAGAAGGTGAAACAGGAGCTGCCCTGAGCCCCTCTGTGGGACTTTCTTTCCTGTGCAACCAGTAACAAAGCCATTCCCACAGCATTCCCTATACTGGAGGGGTGTCTGAAGTGGGGTGTGTGCCTAGAATTAGGACTCTCAGCCTCCACACTGTGGCATGCCACCAGAAATACAAGCTGGAAAATACTCCTAGACAAAGGTGGTTCTTCCACGTGTCTCTGGGTGACTGCTTCCATCACCTGTCCAACTTTGGCTGGGTTTAATGGGAGTTGGAGTCGAAAGATATCTGGAACACATCTTGCCTGGAGTGACCCTGCGGAACCATCACCTCTGCCTCAGATGGAATTGTGCCCTGTCCTCCCCTATTAGTGGACCTTGACCAGACAGCCTGGCTGGTCAGGCAGCCAAGCCTCCCACCCATTCTTGTCATGACTGGGAAACCAGCAAGTCTCACTTAGGCCACCCTTATTTATGTTTTACACATTTAAAACATTTCTACTCTGCCCTTCTCCTTAAGGAAGACCCAAGGCAGCTTATATCATTCAAAGCCAATGCTTAAAGGTTAAAGGACGCTGGAACATGGCCGGTGGAATTTTTGGTTCCCTGTCCTGTCTCGTTGTCTCAGGGTGTCTTTCTGGCACTTGCCAAAGGCCAGCAGGCCTCTGGAACAGAGAGGTGCCAGCTGCCTGAAAGGGAGGACTGGAGCGTCATTTCTCCTGCCTTCATGAACCAAGAGACGTGTGAAGCCCTCACTCTCTGGAGCAGAGCAGTGGTTTGGACAGGAAGAGAAAGTCAGGGAGACAGTTAAAAGTGGGCCAGTTTCAGATGGAACAGAGGCAAAGGGAGCTCACAGGGCAATCCTACCCCTCACTGGAAAATCTATCTCACATTCAAGTCCTAATGTGTTTGATTTTGTTGTTCTTCCTCTTCTTTGGGGAGAAAAAGTAAACTCAAATAACATATCTGAAGTTCAGGGAGATTTCTTTCCTTCTCCAAGGGCGGTAGTGGTGACTGCAACAGGTTGTTCAATAGGAAGGAAGGCTTTTGCTCCTTGCCAAGGGTCACCGGTGTCCCTCCACAGGCTGCCAGGGCGGTTACGACAGAAGACACACGGGGCGCCGGAATCCTGTTGTTGTGGAAGGCTTTGTTTTATGGCCGCTGTGTGGGCACTTCCGCGCCCCCTCTCTCACACACATTTATTTCGCGGGCTCCCCTTTCTCAGTGCCTGGGCTAAACTTCCTCACTTGGCACTCGGTGACACTTTTTCTTTCCATGTAGGGCTAGATGCGTTTTAAAAATAGTTAAATGTTGATGGGGGGACCTTGAAAAGAGATGTCAGGCATAAGAGAGAGACGTGGCATCTCGACAGAAGGATTTGACCTCAGTAATCTAATTTGCTTTAAATTTCAAATGATACTTCATTCTTTTATTATAAGGCGCCACACCATTGGCTCATAAAGATTACAATTTCTTGCCTTTCCAATGGTAATAAATCCAGCTCAAGCACACTCTTGATTCCAAATTCGTCATAACAACACGGCGAGGGCATGGCTCCCCCAGCGCGCTTGATGGAGAGGGGGCGCCAGGGTGGCAGGTAAAAAGGATGAAGCAAGGCGATCAAGTACCTGAGCCCTTCACTCCTCTTCTCCGGGTGAGCCGTGGAAATCATGCCACGCTGAAATTACAGCTTATTCCTCATTAGCCAGCCGTAAAAAGGTTACACTGGCAGGAGAACCAGGCTGACTACGATGACACGTTTTATCTCGACTCTGGGGAACAGTTTGGTTCACATACAAATCCACCTGTAAATGTATTATCTCTCTTCTCAATGACTCTTCCTAGTTATTTTTGCCACCAGCAATTCCTAGCTGGCCAGGGGGGGGCGTAGAGGGAGAGAAAGGGGCAGGCAGGGCAGAATTGGGAGGGCTCCAGGCTTGATGTGTGTCCCCGATGATCAGGGACCAAAGATCGGTTCCTGATCGGAGAAAGAGGAGGTTCCTATTCCAAGGAGGTTCTGAAATGTCCTCTTCGGTACTTTTTCTATCTGCTGCCCTCCCCTGAGAAACATTTCATCCAATAAACCTGAAAACTCTCTGTATGAGGAACGTCTAACATACCCCTTGTCCAGGACAAAAAGGTCACAGGACTTTCCTAGTCCAGTCGTCATCACCTCCTATTTTGGTGGGCAGGGAGAGAGTAAAAGAAACAGCAATCATCATCATCATCATCATCATCATCATTAGATCAGGTAATGGGAAAAGCCTTTGCTCTCCTGCAGAACCCCAGCTGGTTGGAAAAAAGAGAGATGGACCATGGTAGAGTGTCTTCTTTTAAGGAGACCAGACCTTTATTTGAAGGCTTGGAAGAGAACAGCCATCTTTTGGAAGGTGGGCCTCCTTTTTTAGATGCTGTTCAGTCCTCATTTGATTTAAAGATTAAAAAAACAGAAGGAAAATCTGGGACCTCAGAATTCCCCATCATCTGGGAGCATCATCTGGGTAGCAGCAGATGCAACAGCTGTCACCCATCCACAGTCTTTCTCACATTATAGCCTTTCAATAACCCATTCCCAGTCTGTGCCTACCTCTAGATTAGATGCACGCAATGTGGGGCAGCTTGGTTCTCTCACACGGGTGGCTTTTGACAAGATGTCAAGGTCAACCTGAAGTGAAGCAGCAGGATCCCCAGGAGCTGGCTGACTGTGACTGTCGCCTCTGTTGGGTTGTAGGAGGGATGGAGCTTCCAAGAAAGGGAAGTCAAGCAGCATGGCTGGGTGCCACTTCAACTTCAATGTAGTTACTTGAAACACCTGTGGCATGTTCAGTTTTTTGCCAAACCAGGTGCCGGGATACATTTGCTTAAAGAGCAAGCTGGTGGCCCTCTTGGGGGACAAGGTCAGGCAGCTGGAGGCCTGTGTTTACAATCTTCGCAACATTAGGGAGCAGGAGGGGTTGTTGCAGGAAGCAGAGAAAAACTTTGTCAAAACTAGTGACAGGGAGAATCTCAATCAGGGTGAGGGTATTTCACAAATGCAGGAGGCAGATACTTGGAGGAATGTCACAGTCAGAAAAGGAAGAACTAGGAAACAGACAGAGAGCTTGCAACTGCACAATAGATTCCAACCTCTCTCCTTTTACAGCCAGGAACAGGAACTGCACCTAGAACAGCAAGGGCAGCTTGAAGACCCTGCACAGAGGAAACCAACAGTACAACAAGGGGCACCTACCAAGCCTCGAAGGAGGCAAGTGGAGGTGATTGGAGACTCCTTGCTTAGAGGAACAGAAACGGTCATCTTCAGGCTTGACAAAATGAATCAAGAGGTCTGCTGTCTCCCTGGAGCCAAGATTTGGGATGTAACAGAGAGTCTGAAAAGACTCATCAAGCCCACTGATTCTAACCCATTTCTTTTGGTCCATGTAGGAACTAGTGATACTTCAAAATGCAGCTTTCCAGATATCACAAAGGCATATGAAGAGATGGCTAGGAAGCTGAAGGACCTGGGTGGACAGGTGGTAATTAGAGATGGGCACGACTCGGGAAAATGACGTTTTCGAGTTGTCGTGTGTCGGAGGCAGCCCGTGTCGGCTCGTTTCCGTTTTTCGCGAAAATTCGCAAAAATTAGTCGGTTCGTTTTTTCGTTTTTTCGTTATCGTTATACTGGTTTTTTGGGGGGGTAGCGGGCTCCTGGAGGCACCTCTGTGGGGTGGGTGCCTCTGCCGGCCCGCTATAAAGGGAAAGTGGGCTCCCGTGGGTGCCTCCTATCCTCACCCACTAGGAAGGGACAGCAGCAGCAGGCTCCAAGAGACCCCTCAACATGGGGGTCTCCCCTCCTCACCTGCTGCTGCTGCAAAATGGCATGCATAACCATATGGATATGCATACCATTTGCAGGCAACCAGCTCAAGTACCTGATCCCCTGGTACGAGTGTGTCGCACCTGCCATGTCCCACAAAGAAGGGAATCGTACTTGCGTGTGTAGTGCAATGCAAGTAGATCTGGCTATGGGCTAAGGTGGGTTAGTGCAAAGGCTAGGGTTAGGCTAATGATGGGTAAGGTTACGGTGGGCTATTGGGTTGCACCTCTGGGTGCCTCTCTGACCCACTAAGAAGACAGTGTGTGACGTATGGGTAAGGAGTCAAGGATTAGGGTTAGGGGGTTAGGGGGCTAGGGCAGGTTTTAGGGGGCTTTTTGGCACATCCCAGAAGTCTCAGTGGCCAAGTGGCCATGCGATTGGTGGGATGGCTCCAAAAATTTGTATGGTCGTCCCCTCCCACATGGCTGGCCAGGCCACTGGGCCAGCCCATCATTGCGCACTGCGCAGGTGTAAATAAAATAAAATAAAATAAAATCAATGGAGGACAGAGGAGGAGAGGAGAGACATTTTGTTGCAAGAAAAAACCCACTGCTACTGTGAAAAATCTGGCAGTTTATAAATTTCCGCGTGTTTCTGTTGTGCTTGTGTGTTTGGACCACGATTTCAAAAACAATATTGCGTTCGCCGCCCCATTTTGGATCCCCCGCCCGCACCGCATGGCATGGCAACTCGAGTCCGGCTGCCCAGGATGGGGGGGAGGCGGGACCACCCCTCCAGAAACAATCCCTCCAGTAGGTGCCGTGCGCCCTTAGTCAAGCAGGCATTTTTCTGCCTGCTTTTTGGCCCGGGAATGGGTGGGGGGGGAGACCCGGGAGAGTTTTAAAAAGTTTTTTCCTGTGCCGCCCGTGCCGCTTGCTTGCGCTTTGGCGGCCGGCGGCGAGACTGGGCTTTTTGCGGCGGGCGAGCCTGCGGCGAGTCCCACCAGACCAGAGCATCCCAGGACGGAGGGGGGAGGCCGGGACCCCCCCTCCAGACCAGAAACCCCCCCTCCGGTAGGTGCCGTGCGCCCTTAGTCAAGCAGGCATTTTTCTGCCTGCTTTTTGGCCCGGGAATGGGTGGGGGGGGGAGACCCGGGAGAGTTTTAAAAAGTTTTTTCCTGTGCCGCCCGTGCCGCTTGCTTGCGCTTTGGCGGCCGGCGGCGAGACTGGGCTTTTTGCGGTGGGCGAGTCCCACCACGGAGGGGGGGAGGCCGGGCGGGGACCTCCAGAAACCACCCCTCTGGTAGGTGCCCTGAGGCACGGCAGGCATATTTCCGCCTGCTTTTTGGCCGGGAACCGGGTTTTTTAACTTTTAAAAACTTTTTTTCTGTGCCGCTTGGCATCGCGCGCGATAGCGCGATGCAAGTAACGACCACCAAAAATCAGACCAAATTGTTCGTTCGTCGGTTCGAGCTCGAAGTCTGGCGGAGTAATTCCCGTTACCGTTTCCGTAGAGTAACGGAAACGGAAACGGAAATACCGCTAAGTCGTGCCCATCTCTAGTGGTAATCTCATCTCTCCTCCCTGTAGAAGGATGTGGCCCACGAAGGGAAAGAACAATAGTGGAGGTGAACAATTGGCTTCGGAGATGGTGCTGGCAGGAACGATTCAGATTCTTGGACCATGGTTTGTTTTTTCATTCAGATGGGATATTGGGCCAGGATGGAATGCACCTCACCACTGCTGGTAGGAATCTTTTTGCCAACAGGATTGCAGATTTAATAAGGAGAGCTTTAAACTGAGTTTGCAGAGGGAGGGAGAAAATTCTATTAATGGCAGAGATCCAGAAGGGGTTGAAATAGGAGCAGGACAAGAAGTAGTGCAGACCATCAGTGCAAGGAAAAACAGGTTAAGCAAAGGACATGTAAGAAGCACACACAGCCTCAAATGTCTCTACACCAATGCACAGAGCATGGGGAACAAACAAGAGGAGCTGGAACTCCTAATACAGCAAAATAAATATGACATAATTGGCATCACTGAAACATGGTGGGATGAGACGTATGATTGGAATATAGGCATTGGAGGGTATAATCTGTTTCAAAGGAACAGGCCGAGTAAGAAAGGAGGAGGTATAGCTTTATATATTAAGGACATTTATACTGCTGAAGAAATACAAGATAAACAGCAGGGGAACAATATTGAGAGTATTTGGGTGAAAATCAGGGGTGAAAAAACTAGGAGGGATGTCACTGTGGGGGTATATTATAGACCCCCAAGCCAGCCGGAGTGGGATGATGCCTTCTGTGAACAGATGGCCACACAGTCAAAAGGGAGAGATGTAGTACTAATGGGAGATTTTAACTATCCTGATATATGCTTGCAGTCCTACTCAGCTAGGAATGCAAGGTCTAACAAATTCCTTACTGCGCTTGCAGACAATTTCATGGTCCAGAAGGTAGAGGAGACAACAAGAGGCAAAACCATTTTAGATCTGGTCTTAACCAATAAGGAGGACCTTGTAAATGGTGTCGAAGTGGTGGGATCATTAAGTAAAAGTCACCATGCCCTTTTGGAATTTGTTGTTTGGAAGGTGAAGCTAAGCATAGTCAAACAAGAATCCTGGATTTTTGTAAACTTAGGGAATTATTGGCTGTGATTCCATGGACTGAAACACTGAAAGAGAAGGGAATCCAAGATGGGTGGGAGTTCCTTAAAAGCGAGATATTAAAGGCACAATTTAAAACTGTTCCAACAAGAAGAAGAAATGGGAGAGGTCTAAATAAACCACAATGGTTTACTAAAGAACTTTCAACTTAGCTAACTATAAAGAAAAACAAGTACAAGGAATGGAAAAATGGGAAATGCACCAAAGAGGAATATAAGCAAACAGCTAATATATGCAGGGGGATGGTAAAAAAAAGCTAAAGCGCAAAACGAACTTAGACTTGCCAGAGAGATTAAAGATAGTAAAAAGGGTTTCTTCAGTTATGTCCGCAGCAAAAGGAAAAATAAGGAAATGATAGGCTCTCTGCGTGGCGAGGATAACCAGTTACTAACAGGAGACAAGGAAAAGGCAGAACTACTCATCACTAGAGATGGGCACGACTTAGCGGAATTCCCGTTTCCGTTTCCGTTCCTCGTTTCCGTTACGGAACGGAAACGGTAACGGGAATTACTCCGCCAGAACTCGAACTCGAACCAACTAAAGAATAATTGGGTCTGATTTGTCGTGGTCGTTCCTGGCATCGCGGCGATCCCGTGATGCCAAGCGGCACAGAAAAAGTTTTTAAAAGTTAAAAAAAACCCGATTCCCGGCCAAAAAGCAGGCGAAAATATGCCTGCCTGAGTGAGGGCTCAGGGCACCTACCAGAGGGGTGGTTTCTGGAGGGGGGTCCCCGGCCTCCCCCCCTCTCCTCCTGTCCTGTCCTGGGCTGCTCTGGTGGTGGTGGGACGCCGCAGGCTCGCAGCAACAAGCCAGATGAGTCTCGCCGCCGGCCGCCGCAATTCAAGCGGAAGCGGCACAGCACAGAAAAAAGTTTTAAACTCCCCCCCCCCATTCCCGGGCCAAAAAGCAGGCGAAAATATGCCTGCCTGAGTAAGGGCTCAGGGCACCTACCAGAGGGGTGGTTTCTGGGGGTGGGGTCCCGGCCTCCCCCCCTCTCCTGTCCTGGGCAGCCGGACTCGAGGCCCCATGCCATGCGGTGCGGGCGGGGGATCCAAAATGGGGCGGGGACCGGAATAATTTTTTTTTGAAATCGTGGTCCAAAAACACACAAGCACCACAGAAACATGCAAAAATTGCTAATGCTATTGCTAAAACTGCCAGTAGCAGTGGGTTTTTCTTGCAACAAAATGTCTCCTCCCCTGTCCTCTCTCCATTGATTTTATTTTATTTTATTTTATTTACACCTGCGCAATGATGGGCTGGCCGAGTGGCCATGTGGGAGTGGACCATGCAAATTTTTGGAGCCATCCCACCAATCGCATGGCCACTTGGCCACTGAGACTTCTGGGATGTGCCAAAAAGCCCACTAAACCCTGCCCTAGCCCCCTAACGCTAACCCTAATCCTTGATTCCTTACCCATACGCCACAGTACACTGTCCTCTTAGTGGGTCAGAGAGGCACCCTAACCTCACCCTTAACTAGCCTAACCCTAGCCCTTGCGCTAACCCGTCTTAACCCTAAGCCAGATCTACTTGCATTGCACTACACGCAAGTACGATTCCCTTCTTTGTGAGACACAGCGGGTGCGAGAGCCTTAGGCATCACCCTACGGCTCTGGGTTCTGCCAGTCCACTGGTCTCATAGTCTGCAACTGGTATGCATATCCATATGGCTATGCATGCCCTTTTGCAGCAGCAGGTGAGGAGAGGAGACCCCCATGTTGAGGGGTCTCCAGGAGCCTGCTTTCCCTTCCTAGCGGGTGAGGATAGGAGGCACCCACGGGTGTCTCCAGGAGCCCGCTTTCCCTTCATAGCGGGCCAGAGGAGGTACCCACCCCACAGAGGTGCCTCCAGGAGCCCGCTACCCCCCCGAAAACCAGTACTAATAACAACCAAAAAACCGAAAAACGAAACGACAAATTTTTGCGAAGTTTCACGAAAAACGGAAACGAGCCGACACGGGCCACCTCCGACACATGACAACTCGAAAATGCCATTTTCCCTAGTCATGCCCATCTCTACTCATCACCATCTTTGTCTCTGTTTTCTCCAAAAAGGAAGAAAGAGATCCGCTGGGACAAAGAGTAGATGAAGTAGGATGGAAATTGCAACATAGAGAGGTAGTACAGGAACACCTGGAAACATTAAATGAACTTAAGTCTCCTGGGCCAGATGAATTACACCCAAGGATATTAAAAGAACTGGCAGAAGTAATTTCAGAACCATTGGCAATAATCTTTGAGAAGTCCTGGAGAACAGGGGAAGTCCCCATCGACTGGAGGAGGGCTAATGTTGTCCCCATCTTCAAAAAGGGGGGAAAAGAGGACTCAAATAATTACCGCCCAGTAAGCTTGACATCAATTCCTGGAAAGATCCTAGAGCAGATAATTAAACAGTCAGTCTGCAATTATTTAACAAACAATGCTGTCATTACAAGAAGTCAACACGGGTTTCTTAAAAACAAGTCATGCCAGACTAATTTGATCTCTTTCTTTGATAGAATTACAGGCCTGGTGGATGAGGGGAATGCTGTGGATATTGCTTATCTGGACTTTAGTAAGGCCTTTGATAAGGTTCCCCATGGTATTCTTGCTAAGAAGTTAGTAGAAAGTGGGATGCATAGTGCTACTGTTAGGTGGATTTGTAATTGGTTGACTGATCACACCCAAAGGGTGATCATAAATGGCCTCTCTTCAGCTTGGAGAGACGTGACCAGTGGGGTACCCCAGGGTTCTGTTCTGGGTCCAGTGCTGTTCAATATCTTTATTAATGATTTGGAGGAAGGAATAGAGAGTATGCTAATTAAATTTGCAGATGATACCAAATTGGGAGTGGTTGCTAATTCCCTAGAGGATAGGATGAAAATCCAAAAAGACCTTGACAGATTAGAATGCTGGGCCAAAGCTAACAGAATGGATTTCAACAGAGGGAAATGTAGGGTGCTACATCTAGGTAAAAAGAATGAATTGCACAAATATAGGATGGGGGACACTTGGCTGGAGAATAGTACCTGTAAAAGGGATCTGGGAGTCTTTGGTGGACCACAAATTGAACATGAGTCAGCAGTGTGATGCGGCAGCCAGGAAAGCCAATGTGATTCTTGTTTGCATCATCAGAACCCTAGTGTCTAGATCAAGGGAAGTGATAGTCCCACTCTATTCTGCTCTGTTCAGACCCCACCTGGAGTACTGTGTCCAGTTCTGTGCACCTCAGTTTTAAAAGGATGTTGACAGCCTTGAGCGGGTGCAGAGGAGGGCAACCAGGATGGTTGAGGGTCTGGAGGAAATGTCTTATGACTATGAGGAATGGCTTAGGGAACTGGGAATGTTTACCTTCTCTAAAAGAAGGCTGAGGGGGAATATGACAGCTATGTTTAAATATTTGAAAGGATGTCTTATTGAAGAGGGAACAGGTTTGTTTTCCATGGCTTCAGAGACTAGGACTTGGGGCAATGGTTTCAAACTACAGAAAAAAAGATTCCATTTGAACATTAGGAAGAACTTCGTGACAGTGTTCAGCAGTGGAATATGCTGCCGCAAAGGGTGGTGGAGTCTCTTTCTTTGGAGGTTTTTAAGCAGAGGCTGGATGGCTGTCGAAATATTGTGATGGGATTCCTGCATGGCAGGAGGTTGGACTAGATGGCCCTTGAGACCTCTTCCAACTCTATGATTCTATGATTCTATGATTCTATGAAAAAAATATCCCAGAAAAGCCCATTGCAACGGCTGGCTGAAGCAGCAAGAAGGCTTGCCTTGCCTGGGAAGGGTCTACGGATCCCCTATATGTACCTTTTCCTCTCTGTGCACATGAACATGGAGGTTGAGGGATGCATCTCCTCTCCTCAGACCACAATGCCCTGTCAGTGAAGCTGAGATGAAGCCATTGACAGGGCATCATGTGGAATCTCTGTCTTTCCCATTGCACTCGCAAATCGGCCAGTGACACGGACAACTTGGAGGTCTGAGCTCTGGACAAAAGCCCACGGATTCACGTGGGCTGGCCCTAGGCTTCTCTTGTAATTTATTTATTTATCCTACCCTGCCCTGCATTCTGGATTCCACGGTCCAGGCCAAAGAGCTCATCACGATGGCATGCTTGATTGTGATTTTAGAGATGAAAAGTGGGTGTTTGCAGGGACTGCTGACATTAAAAGTCCCTGCCAGTAGCAATCTAAGATATTTGCTGGCTGGAGACATTTTTGTTGTTTATTTCCAAAATCCTTTTATCATGTTGAAAGAGCAGGGTCCTTTGTCACCCACTGCTGGTTCTGTTGCGGGGAGACCTTGTCAGATAATGAAGAGTGATGTTGCCGCGGTGACAGCCACCTCCAGTTTCTCTGTAGGGTTTTCCCCAAATCAAAAGATTCTCACTCATTTTCATATTTGGCAATTTGTTACCCTTTTTAAAACTGAGCTCAGAATCACATTTTTTTCATCAGCTTGCAAAACCAAAGAATAAAATCCATGCAATGGGGAACAATGATCGGACTAGAAAAGATGCAGCCAGTTGAAGGAGTAAAACACACACACACACCTTATCTTTTGCGAAAGAAAGAGGAAAGCTGTTTGATAGTTGGGAATTGTTCATTTTTTCCAGTGGATTAAATCTGATTTTATTCAACCTTTTCTCTCTTTGTTTCTTTCTTTCTTTCCCCTCCCTCCCTTCCTACTGTTGTCCCCTTATAGAATAAAATGTCAGAGTTCCTCACATGCTTGCCTAAGATCGGATACCTTCCTACCCAGTGGAACGTCAAGAAAACCTGAGAAATTTCTACCACCAGCCTTTGTCTGGCTGGTGGGATAACCTGGATCGTACTTGGCTCTCTGGAGTCCCAGTCTGCTGTTGTATAGATCCACTGAGGGACATCTGGCCTGGATTGATGTCATTGGGGTGCTGTCCCCCTGCCAGCTGATAATGCATATTTAGCCAGTCCCTCAATATGCTGATTAGAAGTAGAAAGGACTGGAGCTCTTGGTCTCAACATCTGCTGCTCTATACTCACGGCTATGGTAGGTGTCTTCCTTTGTTGTTTCCCTCTCCTCAGGATAACTGGACTTCTCTACCTTGGAGCCTTGACACTTATATGGTTTGGTACATCACACACACACCCCACACAAAAAACCTTGCCTTACATCCCTTGCTTCTCAAGTTTCCCTCCCTCCCCCTCCCCCACCCCCCCACCCCCGGCCAGGGCAGAGAGCAGGGATGATACATGATGACTCCTACACCCGTTGCCTAGCCTTCATGCATGTCAGCCCATCGATACATCTTCTGTGCAGACCCACCTCCCGTATCCTGCAAGCAACAGGCTGATTCTTAGATAAATAAGACCCACTGCGGTACATGTATAACATTGTGGCTTTGTTTGTTTGCTAATTCAGATCTATCAGCTCTGTCAGGTAAACCAGGGGCAGGTAAACAAGGAGTGCGGAAAGGTTGCATTCACTCCTCCTGCAGAGGAACCAAGAAAGAAATGTATTGGGCAACACATGGGCAATTGGAAATGCTCTCCATAGAAAGCAATCTTTCCACCTGCTGGATTTGAAGCGGAAACTCAATTTCCTGAAGTGTTCTCAGGGTTCCCTGTGACATTCAAACTGGCAACAAAGACATCATTCAGCACAAACACACGTCTCCATATCTGTGGTACATCGTGCCACTAAGGACCTAAATCTGCCAATGGGGGACTCTTGTCCAACGGCCGTTTTGTCACTGCATGTGAAAGAAGGGGAAACCAAGTTCTCCATCGTTCCCCACCCCCAGACGACCCTTGGCCAGACCACACTTTGGTTCTCCCACCTGAGGACAGATCAACGGGAACTGTCAAAAGGCGGTGCTGCTGAGTTTCCAGGGAAGAGACCCATCCTCATAACTCTCTTTAGCCTTCTTTCCAAGGAAGCAGCTAAATCTGAAAAGCTTTACATTGATTATTTTTTCCTCGACGCTTCTCCAAGTGAAGGCTGAAATTTTCAAAGCATTTACACGGCTCCGGTCCCGACTGTCTCTTTTTTCACGGGAGTTGTGTGGCTTTGGCGCAAGAGGAGGCTTTGAAAACCCAGAGAAGGCACCCTCCTTTGTCAAGACGGACGAGTGTTTCATCTCACTTGGCAGAGCGGGCGATGAGCGAAGGAGCAGCCGTGCGGTGGGACAGGTGGGTGGAGCTGCAGAGTCAAATATGTTCCCTGTGGCTCATGACTGTTTCAACCCTGTTTAGAGAAGATACTTGCATAGTCCTTCTAGGAGTAAACAATTTCAGAAGCAGGGGAAGGTCATGGTTGCTTAAAAACTAGGTCTGATGTTCAGTCTTTTTGTCAACAACCTAGTCTGCTATTGGAAGGTGTTTCTTTTTAATTTGGAAAGTGTTCAACCAATGCATATATATATACCTCCATTTAGACAGAGTACAATCCTGGAAGAATTATACCGTGCAAATTTCTGAATGTCTTCTTAATCATGATGCAATGCTTAAATATATATGTAGGCAGCAAAAATCTTAAAAAAAACAACAAAAACCCTCTCTCACTGTATCCTCCCTGGAGTTCCCTGGTGGTCTCCAGGCCTATCCCTGCTTAGGTTCAAAATCCAAATTAGGCACTTCTTCATGTGGGAAGTAGTATTTCCTGGAGGTTGTAGAATCGCTGTGGCACTATGGTGTACAAATGCAGAGATATTTATATATTGTGGCATCCGAATCGAATCAGCAGCAGCAGCAGTAGTAAAGTACATGATACATTTACATCATTGATGCTGGAGGGCACCATGGTTTATGGCTCTGGCTGAGGAGCCAGAGGTTGGGAGTTCATATAATCCAAGAGTTGGGAGAGACCTCCAGGGTCTTCTAGTCCAACCCCCTGCCCTGCAGGAACCCTGGCATGAGTTTGATTCCCTGACCTGCCTCCTTTGGATATGGGGCTCGACCGGACACCCCACAGGGTCCCTTCCCACCCTGCAGTTCTAAAATGACAGTGACAGGTTGAAGTGACGTAAGCCCCATCTTTCTTCAGGATCCCAGGCCCTGAGGCAGCTGACAGTAAGATTAACACAGCCATGGGTAGAAATAGCTCTGAAATAAATTGTGCAGGGAACAACACACAATAAAGTATAAATAGTAGAATTCAATAGAATTAAAAATAACTTAAAAGGCCTCCTTCAAGTGCATTCTACACTCACTTCACTTTTGAGTAGACCCAAAGAGGGCTGATTTGTCAGTGTGTGTTGATGGCTGTTGGTGGCGTGGACGGGATGGATGGGTAAAAATAAACAAGATGGAGAGTGAGGTATTTTGGTGCTGGGTGGTATTTCTGAAATGGTCTCCAGGTGAGACTGCTTTGAGTCACCTTCAAAGCTCCATGCCAATTGGGGAGAACAGGGGGAACCAAAGATTCCAGCCCATCTCTGCTAGCAATGGCATAATATGTTGATGGAATACAAATCATCAGGATTGTAGCAAAATTCTCCCTACAGCAGGTGAGGCTGAAAAATCCGTATCTGAAGAAGTGACCCTTGAGGCGTGGAAAAATGACCCCATAAAATGGTAGGGAGACCCACAGAGGACCAGCATGGCATTTCAGAATTGGAGATGGAAGGAGAAAGGGGACCGGGAGCTTGAGGTGCCTCTGACTTCACGGGTGGCCCCAGAGGGCTGTTTTGCTGACCTGATGGAAATTAAATGGGAAGATTAAAGAGGCTTTAAGACGTCTATGTGTACTTTCAAAACTAATCATAGAACAAACATCCTGGGGACATGATGTATTGCCTGCACGGCCAAACAATATACCTTATGTATTTATTCACTGAGATTTTCAGGACAATTGTATCGTGAGGTTTCACAGTGAATAAGAAACTCCCATGTCCCTGGGATTTGGAAACCTAGTAAGAGGTACACCCCTCTGTCTTGTATTTAGAGAAGTCACTCTTTTGCTTTGCAGTTTCCAAGCCCAGCAACCCCCTCCCATGGGTCATGCTTGCTCCAGGTTTCTGGCTGCTGTAGGCCAAAATAGTAACTTTACAAAGTCACAAGAGGAAGAAGTGCAGTGTAAAATGGCTCTGCAGCCATAGCCTTCCCAATTATGACAAATGTTTCTGTTCGGATGAGGGGTTTTTTTTGGGGGGGGGAGGGGGTCCCAAATAAGAAAAATGTTGGAGACCGTGTGTCATCAAAACCCTCATGTGCTGAGGGTAGTGAGTGTTGCAAGAGGGGCTTCTTCCATCTTCCAAAGCAGGGGCCCTCAAAGTTTTCAAACAGCAGGCTGGTCCACCACCACCCAGACACCACTGGGGGCCGGACCACAGTCCCTCCCCCCAAAAAAGGCCAACATGGAAAAAAGAGGGAGGGGCTAGTGGGTGGAGCTACCCCACAATCAGCCCATGAGCAGTGGGTCTCTGGGGCCCCAACAATGCCTCCTGCTTTGGATCGCCACCCTGAGGAGCCACCGCTGGGATCCCTCTGCTGAGCCTCTTCCTCTTCCTCCTCCTCCTCCTACAGTGGCAGCAGCGAGAGTGGCTCTCCTTCCTTCCTTCATTGCATCGGAAAGGAAGCAGCAGCCCAGGCAAACTCAGGCCCCTCATCACCTTCTAGGCGGCCACTTAGGATGAGCAGCAGCAGCCATGGCAAGGGTGGCAAGACTGGCACCACTGTGCGCGGATCCAGCCTCCTCTCCTGGCCTGGCCTGGCCTGGCCCGACTTGGTGTGCTGCAAGTGAGGGAGGGAGGGAGCAAAGGCTGGGAATGAGAGAGGGGAGGCAGGAAGGGATTATCAAAAAGGGGATTGAAAATAAAACAGCCAACATTATAATGCCATTATACAAAACAATAGTAAGGCCCCACCTGGAGTATTGTGTACAATTCTGGTCACCGCATCTCAAGAAAGACATAGTGGAACTGGAAAAGGTGCAGAAGAGAGCGACTAAAAGGATTACTGGGCTGGGGCACCTCCCTTATGAGGAAAGGCTAAAACATTTGGGGCTTTTTAGTCTGGAAAAAAGGAGCCTGAGGGGGGATATGATTGAGACATACAAAATAATGCAGGGCATGAGCAAAGTGGATAGAGGGAAGCTCTTCTCCCTGTCACAAAATACCCGAACTAGGGGACATCCACTCAAACTGAGGGCTGGGAGAGTAAGAACAGACAAAAGAAAATATTTTTTCACCCAGCGCATTGTTAGTCTGTGGAACTCCCTGCCACAGGATGTGGTGATGGCATCTGACCTGGATGCCTTCAAAAGGGGATTGGACAGATTCCTGGAGGAAAAGTCCATCACAGGTTACAAACCATGATGGAGATGTGTAGTCTCCAGGCTTTAAACCAGGGTACTTCAAGGGCCAGATGCAGGGGAGTGGTATCAGGAGACAGATATCTAGTCTCATGCGCTCCCAAACACATCTGGTGGGGCCGCTGTGAGATACAGGAAGCTGGACTAGATGGGCCTTTGGCCTGATCCAGCATGGCTCTTCTTATGTTCTTATGTTCTTAAAGTCACCCACAGCCCGCTCACTGGCTGAGCCCAGCCAGGCTGCAGCACTCGGTTGGCTTGCCGGCCTGCCTGTCACTGACTGGGGACCAATGCAGCCCTGCCAGCCTCCCAGGAACCAGGCCTGGTCCACCATCGGCCTTCCCTTCCCTCCTCTTCTTTCTCCGCCACCTCCTCCTTGCTGGTCTCTAACTTGGTGGTGGCGGCGGTGGCCTCAGCCTCCGGCCATCACTGGGCTCCCTCCTCCCCTCCTCCCCTCCCTCCACAGAGCAGGGCGGCGTCTCATAGGGGGCCACGCTTATGGGAAGTAGCTCCGTTTCCCCCTCAGTCACCTGCTGTCCATCCCTCCATCGGTCCACTGCTGTGGCTGCTCCGGCTCGGAAGGCTGGCTACCGCTGCCTCCGCCTGCCCCCTTCCTTCCTCACAACCACAACACAGCCAGCGGCCACACAAGGAAGGCAGGCGGACAGGGTGGAGGAGGAGCAGGGGCGGGGCCTCGAGGCCATGGAGGGAGTGGGAGACCTTGCTGCAGTTCTCCCATTTTAAATTGCCCCACTTGGCTGCAGCCGGTACCCCAACCATCTGGGTGGTGGGTGGGGGGAACGAGGGAACTTGCCATGGCTCTCCCACTTTGAACTGCCCCACTAGCCAGCATGCCGATCATCTGGGCGGTGGGTGGAGGGAGTGGGGGAAGCAACATAGCCCACTGCTTTGAAGTGCCTCGGTAATAGAAGCAGCTGCGGAGGCTGGCTTGCTCGTGAAGCAGCGGGTAGGTGGGAGGGGGGTCTGCAATTGGTCCCAGGGGCTGGATTCAGGGTCCTGGGGGGCCGCATCCAGCCCCTGGGCCTTAGTTTGAGGACTCCTGTTCCAAAGGCTGCAACTGCAGCTTGCTCTGTTTTGCAGCTGACTTCGAGACTTAAGTGCTGGCAACACTGAAGGAATTGTATGCTTTCAGCCCCCACAAAAGCCTTAATCACAACATCTGCTTATGCTCAGAGTCCAGTGGGGCTTTCTCCTAGGAGGTCCATGCAGACAGAGCTGCAGCTTACTGCCTCGTGCATCCTCGTTCAGAAGGAAGGGCTTCTTTCAATGGAGGCTTTAATAGTGCCATGGCTTTGCTCTAATCATGGGATTTCATGAATGCTCCAGACAAGTTCTCCCTCTATTCATAATTCTCTCTTGGTTGTTTGTCCCCCCCCCACCCCCAGCATCTCCTTTCCATTTAGGAGAAGGGGAAAAAAGGATGGCTGCAGCGTTCCTCTAACTGCTCACTCCATTAGGACACACCCTGAATCTTATCGCAGTCTATTCAACCAGAATGGATTTCCATAGGACTGCAAGCAGTCCTCCCAAGGGGAAACATGTACATAAAAGCACAGCCCCTGATGAGTTAAGTCAAATAGCAATGGGGTTTTAAATCATTTTGCTCACCTCTCTACATTGTGACATCTCCTGTTCCATGCTTCCCTTTTTCTCCTCTTCCTCTCTGCTTCTCTCCTCCAATCATAATGTACCTGGAGGTACCATCTTCTCTAACTCTTCCCTGTGTTCACAGACGGCATGGTTGAAAACAAAGAGATCAACACACGAATGGCACACTCAAATACATATGACACAAAGAGAAACTTCTTTTTTTATTCTCATCTCTCTCTTTTAAAAACAGCTTTAGCAAGCATTGATTATACGTTATAAACTGCAAAACACCATCTGGCTCTTGAAGTTAGTTATATTAAAATATAACGATATTAACAAATGCCTATTTGAAGAATATTCTGTGGTGGTTGGTGGCATTTTGGGAGGGAGGGAGGGAGGGAGGGGGGGAAGTGTTACTGTCAGGCGGTTCCTTGTACTCATAACTTTCTTTTTTATTAAGTAGTCATGGCAACTTGGCACGTTCCTCACCCGTCGCATGTTGCGATAGAATCTTTCCAGGCAGAAAAATGTCCTGCCTCTAATGCTTCCACTGAAAGCAGCTGTTAGGAAGCAAATGTTGCCTGAACACATGATGGGTGGCATCAGCTTTGCCAGGGAACTCCATCATGGTGACTCTGCTGGCCTTTGAACCAACTTCTACAAACTGGCCTTATCTCCATTCAGCCCCTAAAAGCCAACCCCATGGTCCTGCCGATGTTGACTTGCATTTTCTGGACATTTCAAAAATTTTGGATCCATTATAACGTAGCAACTCATGTCCTGCTCTGCTGGCAGGAATGAGCCTGCCAACTCTATTTTCTGCAAAGCGCTGTTTCGCTGACCCACTATTTGATTTGGGGAGGTTGGGGGCTTAGCACTGACCAATGCCATCTCAAAGACCCATCTTCTCACGTAGTGGTTCCCAACCTTGGGTCCTATTGGACATTCTTGGACTAAAACTCCCAGAAGCCCTCACTACTAGCTGTGTTGTCCAGCATTTCTGGGAGTTGTAGTCCAAGAACATCTGGGCACCCAAGAACACACTCTGAACACACTAGGTCCTATTAGATTTCAGAAGCTCAGCAGAGCCAAACCTGGTTAGTCCTTGGATAGGAGACCCTGATGGGGTTGTTAAAACGGGACAATCTCCAAGTGCCTGCAGGTTTTCAACAGATAGGCATCTACTGTGGTGGAAAGAGATGGACTTGTCATTTGCTGAATGATGTGGTGAATGGTGGCTAGGCTTCTGCTGAGCTTGAGTGTTCAGTCAAATCTGTTGTGGTGGAGGCAAGACTTGTGTCTAAGGGCTCTTTACCAGGATTCAACATTTTTAGCCAGGAAAATCTTCCCAATAGCTGCTGAATGCTGGGTTGCCATACAGTCAACATTTCAACACATGTGCAAAGGTGACTTTGTACTGCTGGGCAGGCATGGCAGTCCTTTGAAACCTAGCTCCACTGCTACCCTGGCAACTTTCCTAGATCAGATGTTAACTGACTGACGTGTGTGTGAAAGGTGTGGAGGGGGCATGTACCTCCCACTAAGCTTCAGACTCTGTGTTCACCAGGGCCAACCCTACCATTCGGCAGAGGAAGGAGATGTCTCGTGAAGGTGGGAGCAAAAGTGAAAGCCTCCCCTCTGATCCTCCCTCACTTCTTGGCTGTCTTCTCTTTGGGCACCCATTCCAACCTTTCTTGCTTCATCCTAGCACCACCATTGAAGTAGGTTTCAACATGCTCATGGGAAACACCACCGTGTCTTTTTCCTTGGTCAGCAACATATCTTGGGTCAGCCACAGCACACAAGCGTCCGTCTCTGTGCTAGGCTGTCCTCTCTCCCCTGAAGGCAGAGCAGGGTGTCCACAAGACCAGGGTGACTGTTAGCTCTTTAAGAAGGAAAAAAGAGGTCATTGGGAGGTCATCTCTTGGTGAGAGGACAAGAGGACCTTGCCCTGTGGCAGGGAACTCAACTGCAGGCAGCTCTACTTCGCCTCTTTCCAAGTAAGCAAGGTTGGAGGGGGAGTGGGCATCTATGTCAAAGAAGGGGTAAAATCCAGCAGAATGGAGATTGACAGAGGGTCTGACTCCACCACAGAATCCTTGTGGGTTAAACTACCAGGTCCAAGGAGTGATGTGATAGTTGGGGTATTCTATCGTCCACTAGATCAAAAACTTGAGGGGGACCTCAAAATGAGGAGAGAAATCATGGAGGTGGCTAAGAGGGATAGGATAGTAATCATGGGGGACTTCAATTATCCCCACATTGACTGGGCCAATGTGAGCTCCGGGCAAGAAAGAGAAACTGGGTTTCTCGACTTGCTGAATGACTGTGCCTTAGAGCAACTTGTCATGGAGCCCACCCGAGAACAGGCAACTCTGGATCTAATACTGTGTGATACTCAGGACCTGGTCAGGGATGTGAAAGTCACTGAGCCTCTGGGGAACAGTGACCATGCTGCAATCTCCTTTGCCATGCATGTTGGAGGAAGAGTGTCAAGCAAATCAGACATAAAAACCCTTGATTTCTGAAGGGCAAACTTCCCTCAGATGAGGAAACTAGTTAGAAAGAAATTGAAGGGGAAGGTTGGAAAAATCCAATCTCTTCAGAGTGCATGGAGCCTGTTTAAAACAACGGTAATAGAGGCCCAGCACAAGTGCATACCACAAAGAAAGAAGAGCTCATCTAAGTCCAAAAGGGCACTGGCATGGTTAACAAGTGGAGTTAGAGAGGCTCTAAAGTGCAAGGAGAGGTCTTTCTGTAAATGGAAATCCTCCCCAAATGAGGAAAATAAAAAGGAACACAAACTCTGGCAAAAGAAATGTAAGAAGACGATAAGAGAGGCAAAGAAAGATTTTGAGGAATCCATGGCTAGCAATATAAAGGGTAATAATAAAAGCTTCTTTAAATATGTTAGAAGTAGAAAACCTGTCAGAGAACCAGTTGGCCCTCTGGATGGTGAGGGAGGAAAAGGGGAGGTTAAGGAGGACTTGGACATTGCAGAGAAATTAAATGGGTTCTTTGCATCTGTCTTCACGACAGAAGACCTTGAGCAGATTCTGCCAGGACCCTGCCTGTCATGGAACCTGAATATGAAGGGTTAAATGCTGAAGAGCAGCAGGAGGAGCCTTGTAGTTCAACTCAGCAGACAGCTGAGTCTGAGGCTGCAGCTGAGGGCACATCTCCTCCTCCTGTAAGGGCTAGGAGCAGGATCCTGCAAAGAAGAACTAATAGGAGGGCTAGAGAGAAGATCTTTAATGACAGACGTAAGATTAGATCTCAGAGCCCTGAGTTCTAGCAGGAGCCTTGCCAGAGAGATGGGTGTGTTCCCTGTTTTCAGGATAAAGCTAGCCAGGTTACCCTGAGCCCTCTGTGGGAGCAACGCGTCACTTACCTTGCCACCATGTTCCTGTGTGTATCCTGACTTTGTTCCTGACCTTTGGACCGGCTTCTGACCACGGCGTTCCCTGTTTCCTGACCTTTGGACCGGCTTCCTGACTACTCCGTTTCTCTGTTCCCTTTGAACTTGGCATTTGTCTGTGTAAGTTATCCTGGCTTGATTTGGACTGTATTTTGGATTACAACTAAAATTCCTGACAAAGAACTGAACTGGGCTGGTTGTGTGTTTGTGTGCGGGGCTTGACAGTTTGCTCCCACCCACCAAACTTATTCAAGCACAATGGAGAAGGAGGGGGCTGTTGTAATGACTCCACTGGAAGCTTTGCAAAACCAAGTACTGTTTTTGTCTCAGACAATTGCTCAATTGCAGCAAGCTCCAGCAACATTACAGCCTCGTTGCCCTTTGCTGCCTCCTGACCAGTTTGAAGGCAAATTAGAGGAATTCCCTGCATTCTTGGCTCAATGCAAGCTGTTCATTGAGGTGCGGGCTCAAGAATTTCCTACGGAAAGATCTAAGGTCTGTTTTATCCTCAGCTTATTGAAGGGACAGGCAGCTAAATGGGCGACACCCTTGCTCCTCAGTGCTTCCCCTGTGCTAGACAATTATCAGGCTTTTCTGAATCATATTTCTTCAGCCTTCCAGAATCCCGTGCAAGCTGCTACAGCCAACAGGAGACTCAGAACTTTGAAACAGGACAAAGGCTCAGTGTTTGAATATACCACTGCATTTCGTTTGATAGCTCAGGATTTGCAGTGGAATGAGCCGGCACTGATTTCTCAGTACATGGAAGGTTTGGCAGAGGAAGTGCTGGATGAACTCTGCAGGGCAGAACAACCAACAACATTGCAGGAGCTCATTACCCTGTGTCTGAGAATAGATGGACGCCTGGAAAGCCATCGTCTCTCCCGAGAGCAGAACTGCAAACAGCAACCTCTGCCAGCTGTGTCCCATCTGCAATCCCGAGAGGCACGTGTAGTGGATCCAGAGCCTATGCAACTGGGAGCTGCTCGACCACGCCTCACCCCAGAAGAAAAGGCAAGACGACGCTTTCATCATCTCTGCCTGTACCGTGGGGGGGGGGGAGGACATTTCGCTTCTGTTTGCCCTTTGAAGCGTTCCTCAATAAGTGCTGCTATCTCTCCAGCAGTAAAAGGGCAGCTCCCTCCTTGAAGGAATCCCGAGGAAGGGAGCATACCAAAGGATTCCCAGGTAATGCTATTACACCACAAGGACCCTTTTTGATACCTGTGACTCTGGGGCTCCCTGATGGTCGGGAGATTCTGGTGTATGCTATGGACTCTGGGGCAGCTCATTGTTTTGTGGATAAGGGATTTGTGCGGTATCATCGTATTCCAGTACAAAATAAGGAGACTCCTTTGTTAGTGGAATCCATTGAGGGTCGGTTACTCCGTTCTGGGCCGGTAGATCAGGAAACCTGTCCCCTTACCCTTCAGGTAATGGATCATAATGAGCAGATTAGCTTCAATGTAACTTGTATGCCCCGGTTTCCCCTGGTTTTGGGACTTTCCTGGTTGCGAGCTCATAATCCACTGGTGGATTGGGTGCAAGGGGAATTATATTTCAAGGTTCCTGGTTCAAAACACAATTCCTCAACTGTACTGGCCTCTGCTCTTGATACATCTGACCCTGTTTTGCCCCAGGAATACCAAGACTTTGCTGATGTATTTGAAGAAAAGGGGGCTGACAAGCTACCTCCACATCGGCCCTATGACTGTGCCATTGATCTAATTCCTGGGGCACCTCTTCCTGTGGCACGAGTTTACCCCATGTCCGAAACAGAATTAGAAGCGTTGAGGGCTTTTCTAGATAAAAATCTTCGGCGTGGGTTCATATGGCCTTCAAAGTCACCATTGTCTGCACCTGTGATATTTGTCAAAAAGAAGGGAGGGGAGCTTCGTCCTTGTAATGATTATAGAGCACTGAATAAGATCACCATTAGGGACCGGTACCCCATCCCCTTAATCTCCGAATTGCTGGACCGGTTAAGGGGGGCTAAATGTTATACTAAGCTGGACCTTGGGGGGGCGTATAATTTGGTACGTATCCGTAAGGGAGACGAGTGGAAAACGGCATTCCGGACCAGGTATGGCCAGTATGAACATTTAGTAATGCCCTTTGGCCTGACCAATGCACCCAGTGTGTTCCAGAGGATGATGAACGACATTTTCCAGGATCTCCTAGATCGTCGTGTAATTGTGTATTTAGATGACATTCTGATTTACTCCGCTGACCCAGCTCAACATGTTCGAGATGTTCGTCTGGTCTTACAGCGTCTTCGGGACAACGGACTCTGTGCTAAATTGGAAAAATGTGAGTTTAACATCAAAGAAGGTGAATTCCTGGGGCATATCATTTCTCCTCAGGGAATCCGCATGGACCCCAAGAAAGTAGAGGCTATGTTGTCATGGCAGCAACCACAAAATCGGAAAGACTTGCAACGATTCCTTGGCTTTGCTAATAATTATCGTCAGTTCATTCCTGCTTATGCTGATATTGCTGCCCCTTTAAACCGTCTCCTTCATCCCAAAGAGCCTTTCCGGTGGACTCCAGAAGCAGAGAAGGCTTTCTCTACCTTGAAAACCCGCTTCACTTCGGAGCCTATACTTCGTTACCCTGATCCACAACTGCCGTTCATAGTGGAGGCTGATGCATCTAGTGTTGCCTTAGGAGCAGTATTATCCCAACAAGATGATCCCTCCCAAACCCCGCGTCCCTGTGCCTACTATTCTCGGCAATTAAAACCTGCGGAGAAGAATTATACGATCTGGGAGCGTGAACTATTAGCCATTAAAACAGCTTTTGATGTATGGAGGCATTACCTTGAGGGAGCTCGACACCCCGTGCAAGTGTTAACTGACCACAGAAACCTGGAACATTTACAAACAGCTCGGCGATTGTCTCAGCGGCAAATCCGGTGGTCCTTATTCTTTTCCCGGTTTGATTTTCGTATCAAGTATATTCCTGAGGCTCAGAATAAAAAAGATGATGCATTATCTAGAAAACCTGAATACGCGGCACCAGTGAAAGAGACCTTAGTGGCACCCTTCTTGCCTCCCTCTGTGTTCGCAGCCATGAATCCGTGCCCCAGTTTAGCGGAAGAAATCCGGAAATCTCAAGCTCGCGATCCATGGACTCAGCAACATCTCCATGAACTTCGGAATGGGGAGCATGGAGAGTTTTCTGCACAACAAGGGTTATTACTACATCGAGGAAGGTTATATGTTCCTGCTGGACCCCTTCGTAACCAGGTATTGCATCTATCTCATGATTCTTTACCTGCTGGACACTTTGGATTTTACAAAACCCTGCATCTGCTCACAAGAGAGTTCTGGTGGCCGCAGGTCCGTGCGGATGTTGCTCGATATGTGGGTTCCTGTGAGGTTTGTCGGCGAGCAAAGGATGTGGTGGCTAAACCATCAGGTCTGTTGCATCCTTTGCCAACACCCTCTGGTCCCTGGAATGCTGTTTCCCTAGATTTTATCACGGATCTTCCCCGCTCCAAAGGGTTCACCTGCATCCTAGTCTTCGTAGATTTACTCACCAAAATGGCCCACTTCGTTCCTTGTCCTAAATCTCCTACCGCAGCAGAAACAGCCCATCATTATTTACAACACCTTTTCAGACTACATGGTTTACCTGAACACCTTATCTCGGATCGTGGACCCCAATTCACCTCTCGTTTCTGGCAAGCAATGCACAAAGCACTCGGAACCCAAGTTCACTTGTCATAAGGTTCACTTATCACCCCCAGTCAGATGGTCAGACTGAGCGCACCAATGCCAGTTTGGAACAATATTTACGTTGTTATACATGTTATCAACAGGACAATTGGCCGGATTTGTTGCCTTTGGCGGAGTTTGCATACAACAATGCTGTCCATTCATCCACTCGTCAAACCCCATTCATGGCCAACTATGGATATCATCCACGGTACTTTCCAACCACCCTTCCTTCCACCTCTGTGCCAGCTACCGATGCTTATCTTCAAGAACTTCATAGCATCCAAGAATTATTGAAAGAACAACTCAATCATGCCAAGGAAGCATATAAAAAGGCAGCGGATCAGAAAAGACAAGAAGGTCCACAATTGAATCCGGGCATGAAAGTCTGGCTCTCTACCCGCTATTTGAGACATCCTGGGCGATCCCGAAAACTAGACCCTCGGTTCATCGGCCCTTACCCCATCCTAGAAAAAATCAACCCAGTGGCATTCCGTCTGCAATTACCTGCTTCCCTCCATATTCATCCTGTGTTCCATCGTTCCCTCTTGGTCCCAGCTAAAGATCCTGACCCTAACCGTCCATCAAATCCTGAACCTCCTCCCCCAATCTTAGTAGAAGGAGAAGAGGAGTATGAGGTCCGCCAAATTTTGGATTCCCGGGTACATTGGGGGGGGGGGTTGCAATACTTAGTAGACTGGGAAGGGTATGGTCCTGAAGATCGATCTTGGGAACCAGTGTCTAATTTACATGCGCCGGAGTTGATTCAGCAATTCCATGATAATTATCCAGATAAACCTGGCCCATCAGAAGAGGGGGACCATGGGGAGGGGGATAGTGCCAGGACCCTGCCTGTCATGGAACCTGAATATGAAGGGTTAAATGCTGAAGAGCAGCAGGAGGAGCCTTGTAGTTCAACTCAGCAGACAGCTGAGTCTGAGGCTGCAGCTGAGGGCACATCTCCTCCTCCTGTAAGGGCTAGGAGCAGGATCCTGCAAAGAAGAACTAATAGGAGGGCTAGAGAGAAGATCTTTAATGACAGACGTAAGATTAGATCTCAGAGCCCTGAGTTCTAGCAGGAGCCTTGCCAGAGAGATGGGTGTGTTCCCTGTTTTCAGGATAAAGCTAGCCAGGTTACCCTGAGCCCTCTGTGGGAGCAACGCGTCACTTACCCTGCCACCACGTTCCTGTGTGTATCCTGACTTTGTTCCTGACCTTTGGACCGGCTTCTGACCATGGCGTTCCCTGTTTCCTGACCTTTGGACCGGCTTCCTGACTACTCCGTTTCTCTGTTCCCTTTGAACTTGGCATTTGTCTGTGTAAGTTATCCTGGCTTGATTTGGACTGTATTTTGGATTACAACTAAAATTCCTGACAAAGAACTGAACTGGGCTGGTTGTGTGTTTGTGTGCAGGACTTGACAGATTCCGCTGCCTGAACGGCCCCTCTTGACTAAAGAATTAAATGAAATACAGGTTAAAAGAGAGGATGTTTTAGGACTAATTGATAAATTGAAGATTAACAAGTCACCGAGACCAGATGGCAACCACCCAAGGGTTATTAGGGAACGAAGAAATGAAATTGCAGATCTCTTAACGGTAATATGGAACTTGTCTCTTAAAATGGCCACAGTGCCGGAGGACTGGAGGATAGCGGATGTCACACCAATTTTTAAAAAAGGAAGGAGGGGGGACCCGGGAAACTACAGGCCAGTTAGCCTTACATCTGTCCCAGAGAAGATGGTGGAAAGCCTCATCCAAGAGAAAATCTTAAAACACATAGAAGAACAAACCTTGCTGAGAGAAAATCAGCATGGCTTCTGTAAGGGTAAGTCTTGTCTGACAAATCTTTTAGAATTTTTTGAAAAGGTCAACAGGCATGTGGATTTGGGTGAAGCGGTGGACATAGTCTATCTGGATTTTCAAAAGGCTTTTGACACAGTCCCTCACCAAAGGCTGCAGAGAAAATTGCACAGTCACGGGATAAGAGGGCAGGTCCTCTTATGGATTGAGAACTGGTTGAGATCCAGGAAACAAAGAGTAGGTGTCAACGGGAAATTTTCACAATGGAGAGAAGTGAAAAGTGGTGTGCCCCAGGGATCTGTCCTTTGACCAGTGCTTTTCAATCTGTTCATAAATGACCTGGAGACAGGGATAAGCAGTGAGGTGGCCAAGTTTGCAGATGACACAAAACTTTTCCGTGTGGTAAAAACCAGAGAAGATTGTGAAGAGCTCCAGAAGGATCTCTCCAAACTGCGGGAATGGTCTGCGAAATGGCAAATGCGATTTAATGTAGCCAAATGTAAAGTAATGCATATTGGGGCAAAAAATCAAAACTTTATCTATCAACTCCTGGGCTCTGAGTTATCCGTGCTAGATCAGGAAAGAGTTCTTGGTGTGTTGGTGGACAGCTCCATGAAGGTGTCTCCCCAATGTGTGGCAGCGGTGAAGAAGGCCAATTCCATGCTAGGGATTATCAAAAAGGGGATTGAAAATAAAACAGCCAACATTATAATGCCATTATACAAAACAATAGTAAGGTCGCACCTGGAGTATTATGTACAATTCTGGTCACCGCATCTCAAGAAAGACATAGTGGAACTGGAAAAGGTGCAGAAGAGAGCAACTAAAATGATTATTGAGCTGGGGCACTTCCGTTATGAGGAAAGGCTAAAACATTTGGGGCTTTTTAGTCTGGAAAAATGTCGCTTGAGGGGGGATATGATTGAGACGTACAAAATAATGCAGGGCATGAGTAAAGTGGATAGAGGGAAGCTCTTCTCCCTGTCACAAAATACCAGAACTAGGGGACATCCACTCAAATTGAGGGCTGGGAGAGTAAGAACAGACAAAAGAAAATATTTTTCACCCAGCGCATTGTTAGACTGTGGAACTCCCTGCCACAGGATGTGGTGATGACATCTGGCCTGGATGCCTTCAAAAGGGGATTGGACAGATTCCTGGAGGAAAAGTCCATCACAGGTCACAAACCATGAGGGAGATGTGTAATCTCCAGGCTTAAATAACAGGGTACTTCAAGGGTCAGATGCAGGGGAGTGGTATCAGGAGAGAGATATCTAGTCTCATGCGCTCCCAGACGCATCTGGTGGGGCCACTGTGAGATACCGGAAGCTCAACTAGATGGGCCTTTGGCCTGATCCAGCATGGCTCTTCTTATGTTCTTATGCTCTTAACCTTCAGGAGCCCTTCCTACCTTCTCCACATTAGCAAGCCTGTTCCACTTGCAAGAAAGCCCGAAGGATGGCACATCATTTAGGAGCTTTCAATCACTGTCAAGAGGACCTGGGTGTCAAGATTGCAAAGATGGAATTTGCAGTGACAAAGATGTCAGAGGAGAAGCGTCTCTCCAAGCTCGCACGCTGGTGTCTTTTTCCGGCTGGCACGGACATGGTAGGTCGTGCTCCTTGGTATTCCACCACCAGCTTTCTTCTGCTGTTAAAATCTGTGGAGTTAAGGAGAGGGGTGGAAATTTCCAGGTGCCCCCCCCTCAGAGTATCTGAGCTTTCGTAATTTGCATTCCGTAATCTCTTGGTCATTTAGAGGCAGATAATTTGTCATGGTTGGCTTTAACAGTTGCAATATTGATATTTATTATGCAAATTGTATTCTCCTACATCTTATTGTTCTGCATTCTATGAATACTTATATTATTATAAACCTTTATCCTTAATGTGAGTCGTCCTTCAATTTGATGCTTGAGCAGTGTTGGGTCATAACATATAGCAATTTGTGGAAGGGAATAAAATAAGTAATTAAAACCAGGCCAACGAGGAAGCTGGGTGCCTAATCATACTGAGGCAAATTGAGTCTAGGTGCAAAGTCTTTAAACTCTGACTTGTTTACCATCTTCCGGAAAGGAACAAACTGCAGAGTCCTAAGGGGAAGCCAGGTGCCTCTGCCTGCATCCAGGGATAACGTGGTGCTAATCTTAGGCTTGTGGCAGCTTTGGTGCCCTTGATCTCACATAGATCCCAAGGATCAGGGCAGCCCTTGTGCTTAACACTGCACACCTTACAGCCACAGCTTGGTAGGGCAACAACCAGGCTGCCTTTCCTGCAGACTTAGAACGGGGAAGGGAATCCAGGGCCCTACCTGGTCCCTGGATTTGTCTCCAGCTTTGAACAGCTGAGTTCGGCACAGCTGTAGGCCGGTGCCATCAACATGAGGAGAGGGACAGGGTGCCCCTCTCAAGAACACAGCCAGTGCAAAAGCGTGTGTAAGACGTGGCAGAGGGATGGCAGATAGATGGAGAGGAAGCAAGTGAGAAATATTCTTCTGCCCCAAATTGCAGCATGATTCAACATTTGCTGCAAGCGGTTCTAACTTCAGATTCCAGCCGCGGAAGACAGGAGTGGAAAGCCAAAGTGACAACTTACCAGGGATGTCACCACTCAGAATAGCCTTATTAAAAATGCCTGGGAAGAGTTGGCACCTTTCTCGCTTTCCTCTAGCTCATGTCAGCTTGTACGCTCTTTAAGGGATAACAAGGCCAGGCAAGGCAGAAGGACGGTAGGGGGGTATGTATGTGTGTGTGAGAGAGAACAAATGAGCCCAAATCTAGTTTTCTTGTCCAGTTTGATAGACTTCCAATCCATAGTTCAATCATCAGAGGCACTGCTAGGTTTCCGGCAGGTTGGTTTCCCCAGGCCTGCTTCCACCAGCAGAGAAGAGTGGCAAAGAAGACTGGGGGGGGGGGGAGAGTTATTTATTTGGTTTTGCACGAGGGAAAACAAAACACAGGAAGCCCGGTGGAAGGGGGAGCCAACAGAGACGTCTGGCATGCTCTCCTTCCCTCAAGCGGAAGGCAACAGGTCCACTCTTGTCTGGATGGCATGTGAAAGATGCAGAGCATTTCTGCTGGCATCCGAGCAAGAATTTTCCTTCTGAGGAGGGTCGAGAGCGGCGCACGTTGAATGCAAAAGGCACCCAAGACAAGTCAGGGCTGGAGCCAACCCCCAAATAAGGGGACTGCATTTGGAGGCAATAAACTGGACCTCTATTAAGTTTAAAGGGATCTTTGCATGGCCCGTGGACACTGGAAACTTATGATGAGAAATATCCAGCAATGCACTCATTCTGGCTGGTGTCCTCCACACTAGGATCTCTTAAGAACATAAGAACATAAGAAGAGCCATGCTGGATCAGGCCAACAGCCCATCTAGTCCAGCTTCCTGTATCTCACAGTGGCCCACCAGATGCGTTTGGGAGTGCACGAGACTAGATATCTGTCTCCTGATACCACTCCCCTGCATCTGGCCCTTGAAGTACCCCGGTTTTAAACCTGGAGATTACATATCTCCATCATGGTTTGTAACCTGTGATGGATTTTTCCTCCAGGAATCTGTCCAATCCCCTTTTGAAGGCATCCAGGCCAGATGCCATCACCACATCCTGTGGCAGGGAGTTCCACAGACTAACAATGCGCTGGGTGAAAAAATATTTTCTTTTGTCTGTTCTTACTCTCCCAGCCCTCAGTTTGAGTGGATGTCCCCTAGTTCGGGTATTTTGTGACAGGGAGAAGAGCTTCCCTCTATCCACTTTGCTCATGCCCTGCATTATTTTGTATGTCTCAATCATATCCCCCCTCAGGCTCCTTTTTTCCAGACTAAAAAGCCCCAAATGTTTTAGCCTTTCTTCATAAGGGAGGTGCCCCAGCCCAGTAATCCTTTTAGTCGCTCTCTTCTGCACCTTTTCCAGTTCCACTATGTCTTTCTTGAGATGTGGTGACCAGAATTGTACACAATACTCCAGGTGGGGCCTTACTATTGTTTTGTATAATGGCATTATAATGTTGGCTGTTTTATTTTCAATCCCCTTTTTGATAATCCCTAGCATGGAGTTGGCCTTCTTCACCGCTATCATACATTGGGTGGACACCTTCATAGAGCTGTCCACCAACACACCAAGATCTCTTTCCTGATCCGTCACGGATAACTCAGAGCCCATAAGTTGATAGATAAAGTTTTGATTTTTTGCCCCAATATGCATTACTTTACATTTGGCTACATTAAATCGCATTTGCCATTTCTCAGCCCATAACCCCAGTTTGGAGAGATCCTTCTGGAGCTCTTCACAATCTTCTCTGGTTTTTACCACACGGAAAAGTTTTGTGTCATCTGCAAACTTGGCCACCTCACTGCTTATCCCTGTCTCCAGGTCATTTATGAACAGATTGAAAAGCACTGGTCCCAAGACAGATCCCTGGGGCACACCGCTTTTTACTTCTCTCCATTGTGAAAATTTCCCGTTGACACCTACTCTTTGTTTCCTGGATCTCAACCAGTTCTCAATCCATAAGAGGACCTGCCCTCTTATCCCCTGACTGTGCAAATTTCTCAGCAGCCTTTGGTGAGGGACTGTGTCAAAAGCCTTTTGAAAATCCAGATAGACTATATCAACCGGTTCACCCAAATCCACATGCCGGTTGACCTTTTCAAAAAATTCTAAAAGATTTGTTAGACAAGACTTACCCTTACAGAAGCCATGCTGACTTTCTCTCAGCAAGGTTTGTTCTTCTATGTGTTTTAAGATTTTCTCTTGGATGAGGCTTTCCACCATCTTCCCTGGGACAGATGTAAGGCTAACTGGCCTGTAGTTTCCCGGGTCCCCCCTCCTACCTTTTTAATGGCTGGAGCACAGCTGCTCTGTTCTATAGAGGGAAGCAGACTTCAGATGCCTGCCCCCACCCCCCAAGAAATGCTTCTCCCACCCCTGGTGCCCAGGCACAGACACACCCAATCCCACAACATCTGTTATCACCAATAGTCATCCGAGGTCCATACTGTCTCCATCCGGCAGCCAAACAAGGCTTTACAGATGTAGCTATTAGTACAACCCCCAGCAGCCTTCACCGGCATAGCCCATGATGAGGAATGATGGGAACAGCACTCCGACATCATTAGGAAGCTTCTCTCTCCCCCCCACCCCAACCCCAGCTTCCCAGTTTGCTAGATGCTGTTCTTTGCCCTTTCATTAAATCATTTCTCATTCTTGGCCAGGCAGGTCCCATTTAATTATGGTTTCTTCTTAACAGATAGCAATTTTGCCTTGCTCTCCATGTGTGCTTTATTAATACAATTGTGTTGGGGGGGGGAGAACCTTCTGTTTTTCACATTAACTACCAACCACTTTGTCTTTAAAGAGAAACAACTAGTTAAGATGCCTGGTTATTTTCCACACCCAACAATCCACTTCTTTTATTTCGCCAGAAACTGAAGGTCCTTCTGCTGCATGGGTCTCACCGGAGAGCCTTCCCTGCCTCAACGAAGTGGGTACGTACATGTGTGAACAAGATGGCTGGGGTGGCGTCAGCGTGACATTTTGAGTGCTGAAACTGGCCAAGCAATGGTGAGCAGAAGAAGTGGGAAGCAGGCAAACCCTCCCAACCCCAAGCACCCCCCCCAAAAAAATCTGCTGTGAAACAGTGGGGTGAACACGCACACTTGCACGCACGCACACACACACACACACAAACAATCAGCAGGCTTTCCAGTCTTTCAAAGTCTGCACACCCAGAAATGTCAGATTTTAGGAATGGTAAGGAATAAGAGGGGCAAATGTCACTTTGTCTCCCCCCCCCCCCCCGTGCTGGGTTATTGCAAGGCCATTTTCTGCAGCCACCTCTTGCAACAGATTTTGTTACAGGAAAGGCACACTCTTTGGTTTGAAAGAGGAGGTTCTTGTGGAAAAAAGAAAAATCCGATTGTTTGCGGGGTGTGGGGTGGCTTTGCTCCAGTACTCCAATATCCCTATACAGTGCTGGAGTTTTAATTTGCAATGTTGCAGGCTGCCTGTACCTTGAGTGACTGGGAGGAACTTTTTGGGTTGGGGTGATTGCCTATCTATTTAATTCTAGACAATCATTCCTTCTCACCTTTGAATTTAAAGTGACCCCTGCCTTTCCTCTGAGCTCTCTTTCCTGGGTGGGTGGGAGAGTTGTTTGCTGTTGATCTGTTCAGTTAGTTGTGAAGTATGTGTGCAGTAAAGAAAGTTTGTAATTTCAAGCAATTGTGAGTAAGGAAACATGTTTATTGTTTCTCCTACAAATGTCTTGGTCTGCGTTATTGAGAGTCTAAGTGCCAGTTGATGAGGAAGGAGGTGGACTCTGGGGAATTTGTAGCTGTTCTCCTCTGTGGATCTGTGTACCTCTCCTGCATAACGAAAGGGAATTTTACCAGCACTTCAAGTACTTTGACACAGGCAGGTGGATCCCCTCCACCACTGACGGAGAGATGAGGAGAAGGTCTAACTCTTCTGCTGCCCAATATGAGGAGCTCCATGGCTGCTGTGGAAGGCCCTGGAGCAGGGTAGGGAGAACTGGTGTCAAGGCTCCTTTTTGGCCTGGAAAGGTGATTGCTTTCATATTAGCCAGTCTCTTAAAGCCTAATGATTTCCCTATGAATCATGCAGCACTTTAAGCCTTAAAAAGAAAGAAGAAAGAAATCACTCTTAGAGATATTAAATTGAGTCTAGGACTCTCCATGGCTTTGATTAGACATAAAATCTGGCTTTTGATTAAAAGAATCTGGCAGCTTCATTGAAATCTTGAGAATCTCGTCTTTCCTTTTAAAGGAAAAACAGCCAGTCCCCACCGGCTGCTGAAAATAAGTTGCAAAAGCAGAGGCTTCCCGGAGGCTCAGGAGCCCTGGCCAAGGGGGCAGGGGGTGGCAGAGGGGTTGTGGGCCTCGCCCCCCCTGAAAATGCTCATATGCCGTGATCTGCTTTTAACTGTGGATCATCTGTATTGAACACAGTGGGGGAAGGAAGCCCAGGTAGACACAGGGTGTAGTGGTGGGACCTGGGAGATCCAGGTTCAAATTCTGACATGCACATACCCCAGTGGCAGGCTCTCAAGTTCTCTGGGGCTCAGTGATGTGATTTCTGCCACCAGCCTGCCAGCCCAGCTTCTCTGCTCAAAGGGCTGGGTGGAAATTTGCGACCTGGGTGTCAGAGCAGGAAGCTTTGCACACACCCACCTCAAGGGGCAATTTGGGATGAGATAAATGCACTTGATGTCACTGCACTCTCTTGCTGGATTCCACCCCACGCCGGAGGCCACTTTTAAAGGATGCTCACCCCCTGTGCTCACACACCAGCACTTAAATTGCCCTTCTCTGGCTGCGAGCCTTAATGAGGAAATGTCCATTACACTCCCCTCCCCCTCTTTAAAGGTGGCACATCTTTGATTGGACTTTGGGGCTAGAGGGATAGAAGTGGACTTCTCCCGGTCTGTTTCGACACCACCCTGACCTTAGTTTCTAAGAGCCGGGCATTTGCGGTCTGTGATCACCTTCCTGCATCGGAAGTCTTTCCCAGCATGGTGATAAATACCAAGGGGGCACAACCGCCAAGTGATGCAGCAGGTGCACTGGTGTTTCTGTTGGCCATGCAATTTCTAAGCACCCAAATGCAGCCCAGCAAGAATCTTCAGCTTTTATGCTGGCAGAAAGGAGTCAAACCAGAAGTGAATTGGGTGGCTTGAAAAGTCTCCAAAACCAAAACCTTGTGCTCATATAGGAATTGCTTCACACATGGAGCAGAATGTTGCTCCCTTTTGGAAATTAATGCTCTCTCTTCTTTTTGACAAGGATCCTGATAGGATATATTTCTAAGTGGAGCCTCTATGGTGTCCGCTGCCATTGATTCCTCCACCATCCATCCCTCGTGGTCTCCTTCCCCACCCAGAATGTCCTGTGGTGGGCGCCCATTGAGTTAGTTTGCCATTGGTATCCTGAAGATGGTAAGAGTTGTTTTTTCTTTTCAAAGCTGAATTTTATTATTGTTATTATTACTACAGCATTATTCAAGTTTTTACTTGGAAGCTCAACTTGATCAGGTTCTTTGGGCCAATTCAGTCTGTTTGACCGAGACCTGGTCAACTTTTATTATGCTCCCAGAAAGCAGAATGGTTTTCCTGCGGCTCCTTGGCCCTCAGGTTCCAGAGCTGAGAAGGCACCTCCCCCCCCCACCCCAGGGAGAAGGAAACCCAGCGGAGGTTGCCTTGAACCTCTCTCTCTCTCTCTCTCTCTCGCTGGGAGCCCTAGGCAACTCTGGGCACTGGGGGGTTGCCTCAGGCTGGTGGTGGCCCTGTCCCTTGTCCCCCAAGGCAGGGAGCCACTTCCATGGCCGTTTACGGGGCAAAAACGGATGCATCAGTGCATCACTCAGATCCCCAAAGAAAGTGCCTTAGAAAGGGAAGAGAGGAAGAGCCTACGCTGGCCTTGGCAAAGGATCTCAGGTATTTCCCTTTATAATGAGACGGGGGGGGGGGATGCCCAGAACAGCTCAACTATCCAAGACTTCTCTCCAGGAAGGATCCAACAGGGAATAACACCGTTTTCTTTCTTTTGGCAGGTTGAGGCTTCTTTTGTTTTCTCAAGCCTTATCTTTGCTGCTTCCAGTGATTTGATTCCTGTGACATGTTGGCTGTTCTAACACCTATTTTATCTCTTCACTGTTTTAAGCTCCCCCCCCTCCCTTAGCATGCATGTGCGGGGCAAACCTTTACCTTTTTATATAATATATATATATATGGTCATCATGTTGGAGATGTACAGTATTTTTTAAAAATTATGTTAGTTCTGTGTTTGTTGCTGTGTTTCCCTTGCCCTGCTGTTGTATCAGGTGACCTTTGCCGTTTTATTATTTTCCCCTTACAGTTCTGCAAGGGCTGAAGAAGTGGTGCCCAAGGTAGCATGTACTGTAAGTATTTGGCTTCCCCTTTTAGAATAAGGAAGCAAAAGGAATTTGTGGCATTTTGGTCAGGTGCTAAACAGGTTTACACATATAACTAGACTGACTGAGGAAGGAAAAGTTTCTCCTGGGGTCGACAGCAGGGAGGGACCTGGGTGTGTGTCATGCTTGGGGGTTTCCACCTCCCCTGGAGGCTGCAGGGATGTGCTTGGGCCTCATCCAGAATGCAAATATCTTGTAAGAGGGCATAATCAGGAGGACTTTACAGTTAGGAAGGAATGGCAGGAGGTTGGACTGGATGGCCTTTGAGGTCTCTTCCAACTATATGATTCTATGATTCTATAATCTGCCTGAAGAGATGCTGAATATGTGGCCCTGCTTCTAAGCATGTAATAGACCTCAAAGGTGGAAGAGATTTGGTGCAAAAACAAACAAACAAACAACCCCCCGCCAGCATGCAATTGAAACGAAACCCCTGGATTTTATAAGAGGCCTGGATCAAGATGGTGCTCCTGTCGTCTTTGTATTCCTTAGGGTTTGATTTAAATGTTCATGGATTCTACTCTTATATTTATTTTGCATTTTCCTTTATTCCTTTGAATTGTGGTCTGGCTCTTCCCCTTGGAGAATAGCATAAGAATAAAGTAAGATTAGGTTTTGCAGGAAGTGCCACGAGGATTAGACCAGGGGAGGGGGGCTTACGGTAAGAATGAGGTAATATTTTCTCACCCACCCTAAACTGGCAAGAGTCCTCCCGATCAGAAATGCCAGCCAGCTGTGCCTTTTGCCAAGACTCCATAAGCATTCTGGGGAAACGTGGCATCACACTGGCATTTTCTTTCTTTCTTTCCTTTTTTTTGGTGGGGGAGGCTTTATGGTTCCCAAGCCTTGAGTCCTGTTTCCTTTTCACCACCAAGCCCAACACAGAGCTCTGTAATACCTGGAAACTGGCAAATTACGGTGGGTCTGTGCCTCTTACAAACACAGGAGCCACCTGCCTGTAGAGATGCTGCCCTGTGGTTTACCTTCATGGGCCAACAGAGTTACCCACGTTTTCCTTGTAGCTCTGGGGAATATCACCTTTCACCATTAAGGGGAAATCTACCCCAATCATCATCATCATCATCATCATCATCATCTTCATCATCATCATCATCATCATCATCATCTTCTTCTTCTTCTTCTTCTTCTTCTTCTTCTTCTTCTTCTTCTTCTTCTTCTTCTTTGAGCTGCAGAGCTGGAAGGGACCCTCTGGATCATCAACCCCAGGTCCGGTCACGGACACCCAGTGGAGGAATCGAACTCCCAACCACTGGCTCTGCAGCCAGAAGCCCCCTAAGCCATTCAGTTATCCAGCCACTGCTGTGAATCTCTGGGCTGTCAATCACTTTGCCTTTCCTGGCATGCCGGCCCACCCATTTTCCACCATCCACCTTGGGTATCCCTAACAGCACTGTTTAGTTTCACAGGGTTCCTTGCATTCTCTAGCTCAGAGGTGAGTGAAACGGTAGACCTTTTGGCTATGACACCTCACCAAATTGTCTGGACTTGCCTCCTTCTCTCAGATTCTGGCTGCTCTTAAAAACAAACAAACAAACAAACAAAAAACAACAACACAAAACAGTATCTAGCCTGATGAAGAGATCTGTAAAACGAAAAAGCTTGCAAGGTATTGCAGAGCTGTAGTGGTTTAGGTGGGTTTAGGTGGGGGATTTGGTTTTTTACAAGCTGAAAGCACTATAAGAAGTCTACTCCACCCCTTTTCTTGATTTTGTTTTTTAAAAAAAAGACTACACTGAAAGACAATAACTAACATCTATTCTCCTGCATAGGACAAGTTTCCTCTTTTCCACAACTTTTTTAAAAAAACCCAGTCTCACTCACTCTCTACCCCAGAGTGCAGAGAGAACTCCTAGTGCCCTGAGCTCCTTGCCCTTTGAAGATGCTGGCCACAAAGTCTGGTGAAAGGTCAGGAAGGAAAACTTCCAGAACACGGCCAAACAGCCAGAAAAACTCACAACAGCTATCAGATCCCTGCTGTGAGAATACACTGCCCTGAAACTTTCTTGATTTCATGTTTTAAATCAATATTGTTAAAAAGCCAAGAACTTCTGATAATGGTGTATTGGGGTGGGGGTGGGGGTGGGGGCCTGACTGCTTTCTGGTTTTGGCAACAAACGCCCAAACACCCACTGTCCTGCACACATGCTCTCATGTGATGTCAGAAGCTAAGTAGGGCCAGGCCTGGCAGATGAGAATTTGGATGGGGCCATGGCCTCCCTCCAGGAAAGGACAGGAGGTAATCTCATTCTCCCCCTACCCCAGCTCTGAAATGGTGGAAAAACCTCTGTGCACACCAGTAACCAGTAAAGCCATCTCCACCCCCCTCTTCCCAATACATTGCCCCCCTCCCCGCCCAGTCAAGTGGCAGGGGGTTCCTCCGGGGCTGGCTCCCAAGGCAGAAAGAAGGAGCCGAGGAGGGAGAGGGACGTCGCCGGGTTTCTGTGCAGCCATTCCGGGCCAGGGAAGAGGCGCCCCAAGGCCAACGGGGGGACGCGCGGGGGGGCGGGCTGCGCCCAAAGCGCAAGGCGGACCAGGAGGAGGAGGAGGAGGCGCCGCCGCCCAGCCAGGAGGGTTCGTTCCCACGACGGCTTCTCTCCTCCTCCTCCTCCTCCTCTTCCGCGGGCTCTGGATCTGCTGCGGGTAAAGTGGAATCCACCGCCCCGGCGACCCTGGGGGGTGGGGGTGGGGGGGGAGGACCTGCAGGTGTCCGTCCACCTGGAGACAGCCTGCGAAATCTCCCCTTTCTATTAATTTCGGCACGGGATTGTCCATGCCATACATACACTCTCTCTGTGCGCGCGCCTGTTAGAAAGAAAAATCTCGGACCGAAACTAATAAAAAGGAGCGACTTCGCGGGAAGAGGAGAGGATGCCTTCTTCGCTCGCCAAGTCCGAGGTGGGTCCAAGAAGCGGCAAAGGGGAGGGAGCGAGGCAAGTGGACCCCCCCCGCCCGCCCCGCGCAGAGGTCAGCCTGGACGGGGGGGGGCGTTCTTCTCGGAGCGGGGGGGGCGTGCGAAAGAGAGTAAGAAGATTCTGCCCCCGCCCCCCCCGTGTTGCGCTACCATTTTTTGGGCTGGGTGGGTTAGGGTTTCCCTCTTCCTTGATTGGGGGAGTGTATGGCCTTGAAGGAGGGCCGGGCGTGTCACCCTAGCCGGGCGCTCTGCACACGCTCAGGGGCTCGGCCCTTCCTTTCTTCCTTCCTTCCTCGGTCATCGGGCCCGGCGGCAACTCCCTCCTCCGGCGCTGAGTCACACCCGCACGACTGGACGGTCGCCACGGAGGAAGAGGAGGAGGAGGAGGAGGAGGGCAGGGGGGGTCGTCACGCGCACACACCTTCTTCCCCGGGCAAGGACTCTGCCGGCGCAGCGGCGGGAGCGCCCCCCTCCCCCCCTGCCGGCCCTTGGGAGGCCGAGAGGGGGGCGTGGCGTGAGGCCCCGCCCCTGTCGCTCCTCCTCCTCCTCCCCCCTCGCGTTCGGTCCTTCGGCCCGGCGGCTGCTGCCCCCCTCCTCCCTTCCCTTCCCCCTCCCCCTCTCTCCTCGCGGGCGCGCGCGCGCGCAGTGCTTTCCTCCCCTGAAGGCCCCGCCCCCTCTCGGCCGGGCGGCAAGGGGGGCGTGGCCTGGGGCGCCTCGTCGTTGGTGACGTGGGCGCATCTCATTAGCGGCCGGCTGGCGGGCGGGAGGGCGCGGAGCAGAGGCAGCGAGCGAGCCAGCGAGCGAGCGAGGAGGCAGAGGCGGCGGCGGCGAGGCAGGTGGCGGCGGCGGCGGCGGTGTTGTTGCTGCTGCTGCTGCTGCGCAAAGGATGATGGCGGCGACTAGCGCAGGACGGAGCCCCGGCCGGGACTGCCCCCCCGCCCCGTCCCGTCGGCCCCGGAGGGCCCTCTCCCTCTCCCGCCTGCGGAACCCGGCGGAGGCGGCGGCGGGGATGCTGATGCTGATGCCGCCCTCCGACCCGCCGCCGGCCCCATCGGGGAACCCTTCGCCCCCGCCGTCGCCCCCGCCGCCCTCCTCCTCCGCCGCCGCCTGCGGGGCCCCCACGCACCCGCCGCCCTCTTCATCCCGCTGCTGGCCCTCCTGGCCGCCTTCCTCCTCCTCCTCCTCTTCTTCTTCTTCATCGCCTCCGCCGCCGCCGTCCTCTTCCTCCTCCTCCTCCTCGTCGTCGCCCTCGCTGGCCTTCCTCCTGCTGGCCGCCGCCGCCGCCGCCGCGCTGCTCCCCACAGGTAAGGAGGGATGGCGGGGAGGGGGAGGGGAGGGGGACGCCGAAGGGGACACGCACGGAGACGTCCTGGCCCTGGAACAACCGACCCGTTCGCCGCCGCCTCCGCCAAGAAAACGCTCCACGCCGTTCCTCGGCTTCCCACCTGACTCCCCCCCCCGCAAAAAAACTTCCCTCCCTTTCCCCGCTCCTCCTCCCCCCCCCCGGCACCTGCAGGACTCCTTCAAGCCCCCCTCCCTCCCCGAGACGGCGGCGCCCACCCCCCCTTCTGCCCCCCCTCTCCTCCTCTCTTCCCCCACCCCCCCTCCTGCCGTACTTTCCTCGGTGGAGCGCCCTCACTCCGGGGGGGGGCATCCCTGCCGCCTCCCCCCCCCCTGGTTTACCCCGCACTAAGGCGGGGAGGGGGCTCTGCGGGCTTAATCCCGGCTCCCCTCCCTCCGCCTTGCCTGCAGCCCCCTCCCCAAACCCCCGCCGCCCCCGGGATCATTGCGGCGCAGTCGTCCCGCGGCCCCTCCGGAAAAGGGGGCCCCTGCGCGCTCGGCTCCCCCGCTCCGCCCGGGCACCGTCGGGCACTTTTCCTTTCGGGGGGGGGGTTCCGACATTGTTGTCCCTCTCCTCCTCTCCTGCCGCCCCCTCCGTGTCGCCCGGCAGACGCTGCCCCGAAAACTTGGGGTCCCAATTCCCCCCCCCCCGCCCTCCCCTTTGCGCTGATCCCCGACTCGACTCCCTCCCCAGCACCTCCCTCCCTCCCCCGCCGCGTTGGGGGCTCCGGTGTCGGCGCCTGGTCGTGTCCCCCCCCCCGTCCTCCTCCTCCTCCTCCTGCGCCTGATTCCGGGGCTGCCTCTCCCTCCCCCCCCCGCACTCCGCCTTTCCCTTGGGAAGGGTTGCGCGCCCCCCCTCTCCCCCCGCCCGGCTCTCTGCCCTTGGCGCCCGTGCCAAGCGGCTCCCACGTGCTCCGATGCGCTCGGGCGCCGTGGCTCCGGAAGGGGGGGCGGGGAGGGGGGGGACACACAGCGCATCCCGCGCGCCGCGAGCGAAGGAGCCTCCTTGGCTGGCGGCGTTCAGGATCCCTCCTGCTCCTGCTCCTCCTCCTCCTCCTGCATGGCGGGAGGGCGCCTGCCCCTCCCCCCTCCCCCTCCCCCCTCCCCCTCGTCGGTGCTTGGGTGGGGGTCCCTCTGGCGTGGACGGCGGAAGGGCGGGAGTGCAAGGAGCGCAGAGGGACTTGGCCGGGGGGTGGGGGGGCGGCGGCGGGAGGGGGGGGGGCTCCGGTGCTGTCCGCCGAGGTTTCACCGCCGACACACAGAACACGCCGGGAGGGAGGGAGGGAGGAATACAAAAAAGAGCCGCCGACGCGGTCCTGGGCGCCCTCACTCGCCCCCCCCCCCAGCGCCCCCCCCCCCCCCCCCCCGCCTCCTCCCGGCGGTGCAGCCATGATGTTCGCTTCCCGGGTGCTGCTGGTGCTGGTGGTTCTGCTGGCGGCCAGGTTGGGAACCGAGAGGTTTCCGTGGTTGCCTCTCAGTAACAAAGGCGAGCCCGCCCGCCCGCCCGTCCGCGCCAGGGGAGGGGGGGGGGGGGGTGGTCGCTGGAGTTCAGATATCGCCGCTTGCTGCTTCCCTCTCAGGGAGGGAGGGAGGGAGGAGGAAGAATAAAACCGGGAGGGGGGCGGCAGTGGCTGACCTGGCAGCCTGGGCTCCAAGGGATCTGTGCAGTGCAGCAACAAGTGGCAGCAGCCATGTATGGGCGTATGTACGCTCTCCCTCTCCTCCCCGCCCCCCATACCTTGTTGTGCAGCAAACGGCCCCTTGACATGAATGTGGGCTGCAGCTAAGATGCGCTGGAGGGTTTGTGTGCCTTGGATTTTCCCTTAGATAACAAACCACCCAGGGCTGCAGAGCAAATAATAACACAGAGGGTCGAGCCCTGCGCCCAGCACTAAGCACCCTTCCTCTCCTTCCTCTAATAGGCCAGATGTGTGGGCTGGATTAATCTCTCAGGATGAAACCACCCCCCCAACTCCCCGGCCTCATTTCCCGCCTCTGGCGCAAATGGCAAAAATCTTTAATTTATGAAAGAAGGTGAGAGGCTGGCCTGACAGCCCCTGATTTGTGGCCGTTTCTACCCTGGCGAGGTCCACCTTTAGATGTGCTTTGCAAAATATGTCCCTGGAGTCATAGCCGGACTCCTTCTGTCTTGCGGGCGGGTGCAGGAGAGCCGAGCCAGGATGGCAGGGCTCTACTCCGGTGCCAGTAGCAGCGGTGGGGATGCTGGTGCTGCGTAGCTAGTGACAAAAGCCAAGGAGACCGTATTGACAGGCCCCGGGGCGTGCGTAAGGGGTGAGGCTTTGTTTTCTGAATCGGCCAAGCCTGCCTCCCTAACGGGGAGGGTGAGTTTGCACTGCCATGGAGGGGCGCTCCGTGAGCATTCTGTTGCCAGTTACCATGGAAGCAGGTTCTTTCTCTTACATGTCTTTCGGACTGGCTGTGGTTTTCCCAGCGACATTTTGAACCAAGCAGGACTCGGTTGGTGCATCTGCGGAGTTTTCCTTCTCTGTTTGTTTCTCCAGCTGCCTTGCTCTTAAATACATGTATGCACGAAAGTACCCAAAAGCTGTGCTCCCACACGTAGCCAGCGTGGATGTGGCCTCTTCGGTGACAGGCAGGTGACTGATCCGTTTCTCGGCCTCTCTGGGAACCTGGCTGTAGATCTGTGCATTCAAACTGGGAACCAGTCCCGTGCAGCAAACTTCCTCCTCCCCTTAAGACTCGGGGAAACCTTTCAGGCTTTGTTGTTTGCGGATTGGGGCACTTTGGTTTTTGCACCACAGTTGTTCTAGATCTGGTGAATATTTTTGAAATTAATGGCTGGGGCTCTTCCCACGGTTTGTGTTTGGCATGCATTCATGTGGTCTCAGCATCTAACTGCCAGGGCAATTTCTTTTCATCGTGAGCAGATTTGAGCTAACAGGTTAAGCCCTGAGGCACAGTTTCTGTCCTGTGCTGTTCTGCACTTTATAGCATGCTGTCGCCTCTTCCTCTCCCCCCCACCCCCCAGGCTGTTCCAGCCTGAGCTGGGTGCCTGCTGAAGGGGGTGGTGGCGGCCTGCCCTTCTGTCTGATTGCATTGATAAAATATCCCTCATTAATGCCACTTTATATTTACAGTGTGTCACTGGAGATGTACAAGGTTTCATTTACTCCCTTGTGTGACAAGAGCATCTCGCATTACTTGGGGGGCTTAACAACACGGCCATTGACTCGTCCTTTGAATTTAACTAATATGAGAATGAACAGTGGGGGAATGAAAGCCCGGGCAGGCCAGGCGAACAAAGAGCGCCATTCATGTGGAGGTTGTACATGCTTTCTCAAGTTCTTCTGCCGAATGGCCCCCTCGGAACAGGGTGGACCGTTGTCACTTTTGTTTTGTTATGCTGGCGCAACAGACCGTCCGTTGGAACATCATGCCTCCCTGAGCGAAGCAGCGCCCCCCCCCCATTGAGCAGGGGCTGCCGCAAAGGAGAGTCCTTCCCTGAGAGAGAGAGAGAGAGAGAGAGAGAAGGGGAGAGCGGTGTCAGCTGAGTGTTTTGATCCCGAAGTTGGAGAAACAGGGATGTCAGTTTAATGTGATGACTGTTGGCACTTTGGTGCCAGACATTCAATATGGTCAGACTTTGAGGCAGTTTTATGCAGTCATGTTGCCGTCCTCATCGGCTTTAAAGGATTCTCTCTCCTTGTGTCGCCGCACCCCCCCCCCCGCCTTTCCATCTGCCTGCAGGTGGTGCATTCAGGAACAGTGCTGTAAAAAGGTCTTTGGTTTTACCAGACTGTAGCTCTGATGCTCTTGCTTTCGCACCTATTGGTTTTAGATCCACTCCTTGCGGACTCATTCTAGTTGTTCTGCGTGAAAAATTGATTCCCGAATCCAAGAACCAGCATAAATAAACAAATAAACAAAGTGGGTGCTTGGGTGCATTTTTTGCTTTGTTGCTGTGGCAGTGAATGTTTGCTGCCCGCTACTCTCGCTTTGGTCCCTATAAAAATTGCATTAAATATTACAGTAGGGTGACCCTCTTTTGTGAAAGGGTCCTTGATGGTCCAGGCAGCAGCAAGAAGGAATGGAGCATTTCTCTTTTTTCATTCACCACAGCAGAGAGCAGTTGTTCTCCACCAGAATGTAAAACACAGACTCTTGACAGGGTCTTTGGAAAGATAAAAATGAAATGTGCAAATAGTGTCACAGAAGAGAAGTGGCAAAGCTCTTCCACGGGGCATTTATTAACAGCTGAGCCCCACGAAACGACAGCTGAAGATTTACCTCCCTGAGTCGGGTTCATTCAGGGTCCTGCTCATGGTGGGCTGCATCCTGAGCAGGTTTGTGCCCTCGGGAGAGGGCTTGGTGGCAGAGCCCATTGTGCCCACCGCTCCCTTTCTCTGTTAAGCAGTGCCTTCTTTGCTGTAGCAGTACTACGGCCGCTTAAATATTTTATTAGCAGGGCTGATCAATGAAATGGCACCTGAGGTTCCTCTTTTCTCCCCGGGCTCTCTCTGGAGATGGCTTTTGCCACATGGCCCCCGGCTTTTTATCCTGCCTCCTGCAAGAACACTGCAGCTCTGGAGTGCACCTTGATTTATCTTGGAAAGGGGCATGAAAAAAAGGAACCGGCTGTTACATCAAGGAGGATATTGGTTGCAGGTGTGTTTTTGGCATTGGTGCTCTTGCATGTTAGTGGTGGCTGTTGTGTTAATGCCAGCAAGGAGCTGATGGAGTTCTAATTAAGGATCTTCCTAATCCGCTGGCCCTGGCCGGTTTCCCTACTGGAGTGTGCAGGAGAAGGCTCCCACCCACGTCCCCCGCCTGCAGAATTTCTGGTCGTACATTTGCATCAGTGTGTGAGCAAGGAAGCAGCCACAGGAAGGAGGCTGACCCCCTTGCATCTGCCCACCAGTGGTGGCTGTGCTTTCTGCCCCCGTGGGTAGGCACTTCCAGATGTCTGGTGTAGCCCACGTTTACGGAAGAGACAGATTTCATGGGCAGGAGCAGCCCCGTGGTTTTAATTTCCATTCCCCACTCCCCACCCCCGGCCTTTTGGGTGAATGTCCATCTTGCATAAGTGGGTCGGTCCCACAACAAAAAAGTTACATAAGGGAGAGCCTTTCCAGCCATCCTCCTGGAACAGCACCATCACCAGGAGGTGTGCTTTGGAGCATGTAGTAATAGTAGCACAGGAATGAGTCAAGCATGGGTAATTGTAATGGGGGATAGATAACGTTCAGGCTTGGTTTAAAATAAGCTGGTAACTGTAATCTATGCATTTCTATAGCATCTTTCATCTGGAGAGCACCATGCTTTACAGTTAATTAAGCTTCGCAATGCTCCTGCGAGGCTGAAAAAAGGGGGGAAAAGATTCTGAGTGGTATCCAAATGCGGTCACCACAGAGCAGGACATGGTTAACGGTATCTGGTTAACGGTGCATGGAAAAGCTATGCAGGGCTCTCAGGAAGAAAAGAAATAATGTTGTTTCTTGCCAGCGGGGCTGCTGAGAGACACCCCGCTTGGACTTTTGACTGGCAAGGGGGGTTCCTTCTGGCGTCACAGAGGTGCCCTTGTACGCATGGGCATGGCTACAGAAAAAGGCACCCCCCCCCCCCGCCCAAAATGGGCCTCATGCTGGCTGGGTCTGCCTCCCCTCTTTCTGATAAACTACTTTGTGGATAATTAGGAATCACGGAGGAGTTAAAATGTTTGTCTGGCCACCTCTGCTTGTGAGTTTTTCCGGAGTGAGCGAAGATCAGCATCTTGCTGCTGTTGCTAAGCTGGAAAGATGAGGGGATGCGGGCGAATGGGGAAGTCTGCTGAAAGAGACAAATGGCGTGTTTTGCCAGGCGAGCGAGCCTACCTCTGAGCCTCGGTACTGGGCCCAGCCCTATCAGAGAAGGACCCCCCCCACACACACACTCATGGCCTTGCTTTTGAAAGCCTGCCTCTTTTCATCCCTGTCCCCCTCCACGGGCGCAGCACTGTTAACGGCAAGGGGGTGTTTCAGCACCTCTGCTTCTGCTTCCTGGGGCTCATCAGTGTTGAGCAGAATTGGGGCAGTGCCTGGTTGTCCACCACCACCTCTGGAGCCCATCTCTAAGAAGGGCGGAAAGGTCTGGATACGCTACCTTCAATGTACTGATACGGCTGTCGTGCTCAGAAGACGCAGCGTGGTTTACATTTAGGGTGCCGTTTGGAGCAGCTTGGTTGCTTCCGTCGTTGGCTTGCCTGTGGGCTCTGAGTATCCGAGTGCTTCATTTCAAACATCTCTCTTCCCTCCCCCCAATCCCTTGAGCTGCAGTTGAACCCTTGGCCTTCCCTTTGGGCAGGGCTGGTTCAGTGAGATGGGTCTCAGTCGGCAGCCTCCATCCCTGCCCTGTTCCGGGAGAGGGGGGGGTCAGCCTCTCGCCCAACCTGTGTGTGTGTGGTCAGAGTTAATAAAATATATTTTGGCGTGGATCAGGCGTGCTGTTTTCATTCAACATCAAAGGCCGCCTATTTAAATGCTATTACCATTCTGTTTGTGTGCATCAGAAATGACTTACCTAGTAATTTTCCCCAGTGTTACGCATACAGTATGTGCACTTTGTTGATGGGGTTTGGTCTGATGCCTGTAGAAACACAGTAATTTTACCTCTGCAAAGTGCCTCTGCATTTCTTTTGGCCACATCCTGCATTTTGAGCAGAAGAGTTAGGAGTGTGCCAGGATCTGTTTCCAGAATACAAAGGAGCGTGTCTCAAAATGTCTCTTCATCTTTTGATACTCGAAATGTGAGGTGTATTTTAAAGGTTTTTTAAACAACAACAACAACAACAACAACAACAACATTTTCTTGTTGATAGTTGTGTGATGGCTGTGAAGGGAAGGATGGATGTTGGATCAACGTTGGCAGGGTCTTTCTGGTGTCTCTGGGAAGAGGGCGAAACCCCAAGAGTTTCTCTGCCGACTGAGTTGAGAGGCTGCTTTCGGGCGAGGCATGGACTCCTTGAGCTTTTGCTTCATTCAGCAAAGGGACAGGGCATCGTGGATTCCTGGGTGGCACTTGAAGCGCCGACCATCTGATTCTCCCTCAGGTCACTTGCTGACGATGCTCCAGTGGGTCATGGGAGGCTCCCTTGTTTGTCTGGGATGTCTGGGGGGCTTAAGTTTGGACTGTGGTTTTCTTGGCTAGCTCCCTCTAAAGTCTGCTTGCATGTATCACACCCAAGTCTGATTTCCAAGGTGTCACTGGTCTTACTCAGCACTAGGAATACCTTTAAGAAGCAGAGACAGGTCTGCCTAGCTCAGCACCAGCCCTATCAGCTGTATATAAAACATCCTGCTCAGCCATTCTGTATGAATACTCGGGGATGGGAGGGGGAGGGAAGGTATAATAAGGATTGAAAAACCAGTGGCAGCCAGTTGGTTGCCTGTGGGTGGATGATGATCTGCTTTCCCCACATCCTTGCTCTAGAAAGGGCTTGTGTTGTATTGATTGCATTTTCCTGTTTGCTTGTGTGGCTGTCATTATGATTTGATGGGTTGTGAACCACCCAGAGAGGGTTCACACTACTGGGGCAGGATGGCAATGGAAATAACGATGAAGATATTGCCTGTGTGTGTCACGTAGGGGCCATCGTAGAAACAGCTGGAGTGTTTGCATGTGTTGACATGCATCTAAGGAGCAGAAGCGTTTGTGTGGACTTGCATTTCAGTCTGAAACCTTGTTGAATGGCAAGTTAGCTCAGCTTATTAATTTCTATTTTGTTGTATAGTTGATCTTCTGCTTTGTAAGATAACAGCTGGGAGCCATGTTTGAAGAGATCAGCAATTACCTGTCCTGTGTAGTGAGTGTTGCTCTGTTTAGATCTTGAGATGTCTTCTCTGCAGTATTTTATTGATTGATTGATTGATTGACTGAAAATATTTTACCTTGCTTTTCTCCTTAAAAAGAACACAAGGTGGCATATATCATTAAAAAGCAGTATTTAAAGCTAACAACAGTGGGCTTGCAAATACTAAAAAGGATCAAACGAATACCATACTAAAACTATTGGCAACACAAAACCCGTTTAAAGGCAGCAAGACACAACAGTCCCATTTCAGAAACCCCTACTACTTACTCAGTCTGCCCGTCATTCATGGAAAGCCGGCCTGAAGAGAAAGGACTCCACCTCCTTGTGGAAAGTCAGCAAAAATGGGGCCAGTTTGGCCTCTAGTGGGAGGGTGTTCCAGAGTCTGGGAGCAGCCACAGAGAAGGCCATGTTCAGTGTCCCCACCAGATGGACCTGTGGGGTGTGTGGGGAGGGACGGAGAGGGAAGCACTGGAGAGAGATTTCATGGCAAACCTAACTCCGGAATGTTTCTTCATGACCAGCACTGTGAGCTTTGTAGGTGTCTTTTTCTGCAGGAGGCTAGGGGAGATGGCCATGGTGGAGGGTATGAGTCATTCACTCCACAGGCCATTTGGTCCCTGAGGTTTGGCTCTCCCCGCTTAGCTTGAGGGCCTTGTGCCACCTGCAGCCGTTTGGAGAGTCACAGAATTATGGAGCTGGAAAGAGGGGGGGGTTCTAAGCCCATCGAGTCCAACCCCCTGCTGAAAGCTGGGATCCAAGTCAAAGCAGACCGGGAAGAGGGTGGTCCAGCTTTCTCTTGGAATGCCTCCAGCGTTGGAGTGCCCGCCACCTCCCAGGGCCATTGGGGAGGCTGCTGGTTCCATCATCATACTGCTCTAACAGTCATTCAGTTTTTCTTGATATTCAGCCTAAATCTGGCTTTGTGTCGCTGGAGCCCATCATTCAGTGACTGGCACTCTGGGTTGATGATCGAGAACAGATCCTTCCCCTCCTCTTTAGGGCTGCCTCTCAGGTCTTTGAAAAGCGCAGTTCACCTCAGCTTGACGCCTTTCTCGAGATGGCGGGTTTATTGTTTGTTTGTAACCGCATCCCTCTGTCCTGCACCATCCACTCCCCTCTCCCATTTGGAACAAAACCAAGGGGTACCAGGGTTTCCAGACTTCCACTGGTAACAAACCAAGCAGAGGGAGGGAGCACTTCCTTTTCCTGGCATCGTTTGCGAGGGGCCAGTCACAAATCTGGCATCTAGTGAGCGAAAAAGCTGCCTGGTGGTGGTGGGATTAACTTGGCCACACGTGATTTTTGAAGGCAGGTTTAGAAGTGGACTGTTGCCTCTGGTCTCCAGCTCCTGTCCTCGGAATGCGTCACAGCAAGATGAGAGCTTTTCTCTTGTTCAGCCTTTCTTTGCTGACCCTGGGAATTGCAGCATGGAGAAAACGGGTTTCAGAACCCTTCAGTTTCCCAGGACACACTGTTAGAGATTTCAGACTGCTCTTGTAGAAAAAGGGGCATTCCGAAGAGAGATTTGGGGACTTTCTACTGCAATACATGTATTAATAACCCAACCCAATAGAGATTGTGACCTCTGTCCTGTAAATAGCTCTTCATTCCCGTGACAGCCAAGTCTGCCTTGCTTATCCTCACTGCTAGGATTTGCTAATTAACAGCTGTGCTAACGAGCCATTGTGACTTTTTCTGTTGTCTACATCTTCATTTGAAAGTGAGTTTTTACCTCCATGCAGATATATATGGAGGGACTGTGTTTGCATACCTGTGTCTGAAGCAGAGAGATTTAATCCACAACAATTTGTACTGAAGTAAAGCTGTTAGTCTTAATGTGCCATAATATTAGGCCTCCCCCCCTTTCCTTTGCCTACTTTTTGTTTAGGTATATTCTCAAATATTTAGAGTCTTATGCAGAAGTGAACAACAAATCATGATGAGGAACTTGAGGGCACTAAAGAAGACAAGCTGTTTACCTTCCAGGGTCACATAAGAATGTTTCCCAGTAGAGTGGGTGTTGATTTGTGGGTGGTATTTTTGGGAAAGGTGGACATTTGTTTCTTCTCCTAATTGTTCTTTGCATTTTTATCTGGCTTTTCCTTTGGGAAGCCCGAATGACCCATGGTCCTCTTCCTCCCCGCCTCAGGTTCCCCAGCTCACCACAGGCTTGAGAGATGGGTCAGGTGACCGATCGGGATGGGACCAGGCTCACCTGCTAGTGGGCCAGTATGGGAATCTGAACCCAGATTTCCCCAGCCCAGGCCTTATTCTAAGCACTAAATTGCACAGATTCTGAAAGTGTGTCGTGGTGCATTGGTCCGTGTGATCGTGAAAATAAGGCAACTGGGGGCAGGGGCGGGGGGACTGGATTGAGGACGCCTGCCTGGCACCCAGGAATGGTAGACTACAGGACAGAGGTAGAGAAGGGCATTGCAGGGATTGGTCTCGTACAGGCAGCTCCCCGTTAAACTGACAGAAGGAGGGCTGAGGAAGGAGGGTGGTTTTGAAAGCTGTGGCTCAAGAAGTCAAAGGTGCCTGTTGTCTGTCTCTCTCTGTGTGTGTGTGTCTGTGTATACGTGTTAGAACGGAAGGTGGGGGGAAGACAATATATTACCTGGACTTGTCAGGAGCATCTTTTGGCTTCAGGGCTTTAATGTGTCCCAATTGTCTGTCTTCTCTCTGAGCACAAAAGAAAAAACATGCTGAAATACCAGATATGAAAAATGGAGACTTCAAAGCTGCAAAAAAGCACTTAATTTTGCTTTAAATGACTTGAATACATTTGTGTTATCTTCAGAAAGGTTCAGGTAGTGATTAGCTTTCATGACACTGAATGGTCGCTGCTTTGTTCCTATCTTGTGAACATCCAGCATCCCAGAGATGAGAGGGAAGTGCTCTGAAAAAACTATCCCGGGCTTCTCTTCATATCGGCAGCTATTGAAGGATCTCTTGCAGGGACGAGAGAAAACACAACACTCCCCCTTCTTGGTTTCAGAGCCTCGTATTTTTGGCAGATGTGAAAAGAGATGAGTAAGGTTGCAGTTAGGTTGCATTGTTTTTAGGGAAGTTTCTCTTGTCAGAAGCAGCACAAGTTGTTTTTTTTAAATGATGCGTAAAAATACTTTCTCATTCAGGTGAGGTTGAAGCCAGTTCCTATGAAAGAGGCTGAAATGGGTCAAAGTAGCATGCAGCTCTAAAAATTAAACCACTGGTCAAGATAAGAGAGGTGTAAAAAAGTACATGTTGACCTGGTATTTTTCTGTAGCACCATAATGTACCATATTTCTGGGCTTTACTGACATTTGGGATCAAGGTTGCTACTTGCCCTAAAAGTTCCATGATAGGATTCGTCAAACTGAGAGCGCAGCCCTACGCATGCATCTCTGGACATCCTGTCTTAGCTAATGTTGTGCAGGTCCCTGGATACAACCAAAGGATCTACCACTAACACACAACACCTGGAGAAGAGGAAGATTGGTTTTTGTGCTGGAGATGCTCCAGGGGTAGGGAGTTCCCATGTCCCTTCTGTTTCTTCACAGTGTCTGTAGGGTGGTTGTGCCTCTGCATTAATAAGCGTTATTAAAAATGTGTCCATATTACTTCCTGGAATGGCTCCTCTAATGCATTTAAGCCTGAGAACCATCTTCCAGCAGCCAGAGAGGCTGTTTGTGGTGGTTGTGGCAACCTACGCATTGCCTTGGGCTGTGTCTGGCAGATCTTTTTGTCCATGAGTGTCTGGCAGATCTTTTTGTCCACGTTTCTGGAAGCTGTGTGTGGAAGCAAGCTGGGCCTGCCTGGGCCTTCCTTCCAGGATCATTGCCTGGACTTCCTTGGGGTTGTTTTGGGTTAGGGTTAGGGTGAAGTCCACAATTTGAAGCAGCTTCATGCACTCTGAGCCCCCACCCCGAACCCCAATGCCTACTAGAGAACACCTTGCAGACCAGATAATGCCTTGACTCTTCTCAGTGGCAGTTGGGCGTGGTGACTCTTCATTGCAGGAGGGGAGCTCGTGGGACAGAGTTACTTTCAGGTGGAGCTGGTTGCCTGGCAAAAGTGTTCTTGGTTCCAACGGCGCGCCTTTCTATTTGAGCCGGCTTTGCTGGCATGATTAGTGAGAATACAAGATGATTGCTCTGCCTCTTCTGGTGCATGTTGTGGCACTTCATTCCCATCTCAATGGTAGGGTAGGTGGAAAGAACATGTTCTGATTCATTCCTGTGTTTAAGTTGGAAGTAGAGATGGGCACGACTCAAAAAAATGGTGTTTCGTTTGTCGTTTGGTCGTTTAGGGGTCCGTTTTGGTTCGTTTTCGTTGGTTTTTCCCCTGCAATTTTTTCGTTTGCATTTTCATTGCGTAACAAAAACGAAAACGAAAAATTGCTGTTTCGTTAGCATTCTCTTCAGTCCAATGCATTTGCTGCAACGAAAACGAAAAACACAGCAAAATTTTCCGTTTCCATTTCCGTTTCGTTTTTGAAAAAATTTCCGTTTTCGTTACGTAACGAAACAAAAAAACGAAAATGAAAACGAAAATTTTGCTGAGTCGTGCCCATCTCTAGTTTGAAGTTGAGGCTGCTGTGACTCACTCGCTGAGCGTCCCTTAGAAAAAGTAAGTGTGTGTGTGTGTGTGTGTGTGTGTGTGTGAACATATGTGTGTGTGTGAGAGAGAGTCTGCCTTTTGGGGTGGGGGCCGCCCCCCCCCCCCCCACTCTTCTTTTGCTGATGCTTCCAGGCCCAACTTGTGCTGCAGCTGTGGAGGCCTGCCCTGATAACGTAAAGCTGATGTTCTTGGAGTACCTTGAGTGTCAGCTCCACAGCCATGGCCTTTGGAGATATTATCCCCAGCATCCTTGCCTTGTGTCAGAGTAAAATGATGAAAAGGCTGTTGGCTAGCCCTTCCAGGACTAAGTGTTTCAAGACCAAGTGGCTTTGCCTGTTCTTTTGAAGTGAGAGAACCTTAATCAATAGGCTGGTTGGATTCCCGCTTCCAGGACTGCAAGGAAAGTGTGATTAATATGTTTTGGCCAGCCGTTTCCCACTTCATTGATGCTCTCCTTGAACGCATATGCATGTCGTCGGCGTCTCTTTGTTGTTGTGCAGGCGACAGGTGTTGAAGGAGTTTGCATGATATTACACTCAGAACAAGGTTGTGGAGCAAGCAACCACGTATCTGTGGTGAAGCTTTGTGGCTCTTGGTTGAATAGTGGGACAGATAGACTCATGGGGGGGGGGTTTGGCAGCTGGCATGGCTTTCGTCCCTCGGGGTCATGCTCCCTGTTTTTCTTCTTTTCGTTTGTCCGGTCCTGCTTGCTTCACACTGAATGGTTGACAGGTGCTTACAATGCACACAAAGCATGTTCTGGTTTCAGGCTATAAACAGCAGATCTTGACTGCAACTTCCACCATGTAATGGAGTTGTTTTAGTTAAATGTGTTTAATTTTTTTAAAAAAATTACTATGTTGCAAGACACCTTGTTTGGGCTTTGCCTTCAAGGGATATATAAAAATGCTTTAAATAAATAATAACTGAAGAGCTCAACCTCCTTCCAAGCTGCAGCCATGGAAGGGATGAGCTCCACTACGTGAAGTAGGTTATTTCCAGTTGCCCTGTGATTTAAAGTGACAATAATGAAGAAATAACCCTGACTGCTTTGACATCTCCCTAACCCTCATCCTGGTTAGGGAAAAAAGAAAAAGAAAAAAAGAAATCCACAGCCATTAACCTCAAAAGTGGCTGCCTCTCTCCCTGTTCCAAAATAGAAATATGAGCTGGAGTTGACAGTTTCAAAAGATTCATCAGAGTTATCGGATTAAGCGAGAGGAACTGCTTGTTGCTGCATTTCTGTCTTGTATTTGAGCTTGCACTGCAGCTCCTTGCGCAGTGTGAGAGCATTTTAAAATATTTGTGCTATTAATCTCTGGAGTTAGTTGCTTCTAAATGTTGAGGGACTTTTTTTTTTTTTGCTAAAATTTTGTGTGGAAAGCAGATAGCCCTCAAGCAATCACCTGTGGGTTTAAAAATGTCTTTCTGGTGAATATATTGCACGTCACAGCTGTTAAGATATTTCTCCCCCCCTTTATTTGTTTGTTTGTTTGTTTGTTTCCAAAGAAGTGTTGAGGTTTGGGAAGTCACAGAAGATTTACCAGGCACCTCCTTTATTGCGCAGTCATCATAACTGAGGTTTTGATGGGTCCGCTCTGTGATCTTGGGGTGGTATTCCATTTTGTTCTGGCAATGGTCAGGGAGTTGTCAGGGAGGCTCATATCTGGTTGTAGGACCTCCTTGTTTGGATGGATGTGGAAGCCAAGGTTATTATCTGAGTATCAGTGGCTCTGGGGGATCAGTTGGGTGGGTGGAGCAAGCTGTTGATGATGATGGCAAGGAGGCCCAATGTGGCATGTAGCCCTGTTCCTCTCTGAGGATGATGTAGAATGCTGGACATGGAGAAGGCATAGAAGATATATATTTTTTGGGCCAAGGAACAAGCTGGTTGACTCCGGATTTGCCAAACAGCTGATATTTAGAGTTGCCAGCCACCCTTCCTCTGCGGTGGTGGTATCCTTGGACTGCAGCTCCCAGAAATCCTGGCTGGCGCTGCTAGTGGCGAAGGCTTCTGGGAGGGGCAGTTGGAGAACATCTGCGGGGGACCAAGCCAGGGAGCCCCTGCTCTCATAGTGTGCCCATGGTTATTGAATTCTGAAAAGAACACTGCCAGCCTTGAGAAGATGGCACGCTGATTTACCTTCAGCTCTTTAATTTGGAAATGGTTTTTCCCCGGCTACATTTCCTTGACCCAAAGTGCTTGCATTGGGCAAGGTCGGCAAAGAAACCGCTCTCACCTGGGGATTGGCTTGTGTTTTCCTGGGAGCCATGTTTCTCTTCCATTGCGTTGACCTTCCCGTGTCCGTTGGAGGCACGCAGGCTGTCATCCTGGGTTTATCCTTTGCTGTTCTTCGTTCTCCTTCTCTGCCTTGACAGCGTTTCCCTTGCTGCTGGGTGGCTGTGATGTCTCCGGCTCCGTGACAGTAAGCGCTAGGAACAGATTAACAGAGCTCACCTGGTCCAGGTTTTTGGAGGAGCTGCAAATATTCCGGAATTCCCCCCCCAACCCCTCTGAGCACCGAGTGATATCAGGTGCTGCTGTTTCTTGGCCGCCATTGCAGGTGGGCTGGGGCTGCTCACCGTGAGCACTGCATTAAGCATCTTGTCTGTACACATTACTTCCAGCAAGCACTTATTTGCAAAATGCTTTGCTGAGCAAATGACAACAAGCTGGAAAAATCCAGTTGCCCCATGTTAAATCCACAGGAGAGAAAGGTGGCTTATGGTGTTTAAGGCTCCCTCTGTGACACCGGCATGGCTATTTTTTTAAACCTGTAACACCTCATGGCTGCTGTTCTAGCACCTCTGGGCAGGGATAGGCACCTGCAGTTTTGTGTTCTGATATGGAGAGTCAGGTCATAGCCCGGTGGATCACAGACATGCTGGTAGGCAGCAACCCCCTTCTTTCCAGTTTGGGCTTTCCAATTTAAAAAAGAAAATGGCTGTGTGCCGTTCCAGTGCTGTTGCATTCGGCCACTCAGTGTGACTACCTCACCTGCAGAAGGGAGAGCTTGGTGTGTCTCCCCCAGGACCAGAGCTGATATGCCATTGGCCGTGTTGATACCCGTACTCTTGGCCTACAGGGCAAAGAGGTAGCCACTGCAGTTGCTGATGAGGGCGTAGCCAGCAGAAGAGAGCCATGCCTGGTGCAGGAGAAGAGAAGAGGGAAAGGGAGAACAGGTACCACTTTGAGGACCCTATGGTCTCCTTGGATGGTGCTCCAATGGAAGCAAGCAGGACTCAGGCTAAATCCCAGGGCCATTGAGTAGAAGTGGCTGCTTGTCTCCAGGCTGGCGGAGGCTGCTCTCTTTCTGTAAGGGCCTGGCGAGTGTTCCTGTAAGGTTTCTTAACGTCTGACTAATGTTTTAATCCCTTCTGGGTAGCCATCTATTCTCTCTGTTGTTGCACCAGCTGTTCCTGCCCATGCAGTGAAAGGTAGTCCTCAGTGATAGGAGGAGGAGGTGTCCTTAAAGTCTGTTGTGTGTCCAAAACAGTTGATTAAAAAAATATAAGTACATGAATGCAGCTTTTGCTGAAATTGCATAATTTTTGTCACGGTAAGAGGGCTATTTGTGTTCTGAAATCAGGCTTCTTTTCAACTCCAAATGCAGCCCCCACCCCTGGCACCCCTCGTGTTGGAGAGATGGAAGTGAGGATACTGTTAAGTGAGAAGTACACTCTTCCTTTATTTCTCTCTCTCCCCCCCACATCATGTCAGCACATCTTTGAAATATTCCATGTTTAAGTCCTCATTTTCTCATGGTCTTAATTAAAGGAGGTTTTTTTTGGAGGGAGGGGTAGGCAAGGACAAGTCCTTCCAAACAAATTGGTTCTACCCTTTGGAATTGATGGATGGTTCCATTGTAACTGTGTAATTATCACACTTTTTTGAGAACTGTCTAATGAGGATTCTTGGAGTTAGAAAATTAAGTAGGAAGCTGTTTCCACACGCATCAAAACTGTTAATAAAAGGTGGGTGAAAGTTCGGTTTGGCAGCTGCAACTTTCTTGGAGGTTCATCTGAGTCAGAACAACTTGTGGGTCCTGCCTCCTCACTTTGCTTGTGGGGGAACAATGGCAGGGGGAGCATCCAGGACCCCCTTTGGGATTGGGGGCTGGGGTGGGCTGGACACCCTTCTGGAAGGAGCAAAGGAATCTAGGTCAGTTCAGCAGCAAACTCTTGACTCCTGGAGGCAGATTAATTTCCCTTTGTTCCACCCTAGTTTTTAAACAGACCGCTCCGCCAAGTCTGGAGAAATGGTGTGTGGTTCCTTAGTGCATGTTATGTCAGCGGGGAGCCAGGAATTAAATTGATGTGTGGGGAAGTTGAGATTTGTGGTGTAATAGTGAAAGTACAGTTGGGTCCTAATATGACCCCCTGCTGAGGAGGAGGTCAGCATGGGTTATTAACTCTGCAGCATCCATTAAGGAAGTCTTCTCCCCCCCCCCACACACACCCAGTGCAATTAACGGCCATTAGTAGATTTTGAGGATGGGGTGCAGGAAAGCCTGGAGGGACCCTGGCGGGTTAGAGTATTGCCATCAGCCCCCCCCCCCCGTAGCTGGGTTGTGATCCTCAGCTGAACATGAAAGCTCCAGTTGGCCTAGTATTTTCTGTTTCAAGGTTGATTTCCAGTGAGTGTTCCACCACTTTTGGGGGCATGTTTGTTGCTCCCCTAGACCACTGTTGGCGAACTTATGGCATGGATGCCAAAGGTGGCACTTGGAGCCCTTTCTGTGGGCATCTGACATTGCCTCCTCACAGCCATTGGTATTCAGGTTAAATTGCTGTATTGGCACTTTGTGAAAAATGAGTAGGAACAAAGGGAAATTTGAATCACAGTTTGGGCACTTGGTCTCTAAAAGGTTCGCCATCACTGCCCCTAGACTGTCCTGGGTGGGATCCCGTTCGCTGCTCTTTCCTCCGGTTCTGCCTGGGGCCATCCATCCTTCATGTTGGTCATCGGCTGTGATCGTCTCTCCCGTGCTCAGATGGCACCGTTTGGAGACTTGTCCTTGACTGAATGGCAAGTGACCTGTTGGGTAGCCCCATGTGTGCAGCATTTCCCAGGACTACATTTGCCGCTGATCCCACCCTCTTGCCGTACTCCTTCGAAAACTCTCCCTGGCTCTTGGGAGCAAAAGGAGAAGAAGCATCACTCATTTGAAATGGATTAGACTGCTAGGTTAATGGGAAATGTAAGCTGGCCCTCATACGTTCTGTCCATAGTAATCACTTTTAAGTTGATTTAAAGTTCTTAAAATATCCTGAATGACTTCTCATAATCTTTTAAAGTAGAATGCCCACCTTTAATGCATTTTTAAAACGCATAACTGCCAGAAGGCATATTTTGTAGAATGTCTGGGGCGCACAGTGTGGAATGATGTGAAGAGGTTAAGGGCCTGGGTCATTCCAGGGCAAGACGTCATGGCAGAAGTAGCAGAACCCACTAGAGAGCAGATTTGTCCATGGCTTGGCAGAATGGGAATCTTGAACTTTTGATGCTGAAATACAGAGACTGCCTCGCCCTGAACACTGGCTACAAAGTTTTAACTCAGCCCCCCCATCTAACAGCCAAGTTAAAATTCTGTTATGGAACATAGCTGGCTGGAGAGCAAAGTACAATGATCCAGATTTCATGAACTACATCAGAGACTTTGAGATTATTCTCTTTCAGAGAAACCTGGGAACAAGAACAAGTGACTTTGGAAGGTTATACATCCTTCTTCTTGCCTGCATATAAAACCCAGAAAAGGGGCTGACCAAAGGTTGGATTGGGCACCCTAGCCCAGTGATGGTGAACCTTTTAGAGTCCGAGTGCCCAAACTGCTATTCAAAACCCACTGCTTTCCCGCAAAGTGCCAATACAGCAATTTAATCTGAATAGAGGTGGCTGTGAAGGGGCGATGTCGGGTGCCCACAGAAAGGGCTCCTTCGAGGGCCACCATGGCACCCGTGCCATTGGGTTCGCCAACACTGTCCTAGTCTCTGTGCAGCTGAACTCAGAATCAATAACTATGGCAAATAGGCTTTGCAATTTACAAGGCCCCTAAGACAAGCCTAGGAGTTAAGACATTAATCTTAGTCAGTGTATATATGCCTACTTCAGCCATGTCCAAAGTCTGGCCCGGGGGAGGGGGGGCAAATCCGGCCCGCCAGGCAACTTTCATTGGCCTGCGGATGGCTGCTTTCCATTTGTGTACCTTCTCCTTGGAGGGGCCAAGAGGTTCTGTTTTGTTCTGTTTCATTTTACTTTGAGTTGTTTGCCACTGCAATGGATTCTAGCCAGCTCCTCTCTTCTTAATAATGATTTTTGCAAAGAATCAGGGGGAGGGGCACAGTGTGTGGGGCTTGCAGTGGGGGTCAGGGTCGGGGAGCAGCCCCCCCCCCACATTCTCAGCCACCGAATCTGGCCCTCCTTACGAAAAGTTTGGAAACCCCTGGCCTACTTTGGAAACCCTGGCCTATTCTGCTCTGGTCAGACCCCACCTGGAGTACTGTGTCCAGTTCTGTGCGCCTCAGTTTAAAAAGGATGTTGACAACCTCGAGCGGGTGCAGAGGAGGGCGACTAGGATGGTTGAAGGCCTGGAAGAGATGTCTTATGAAGAAAGGCTTAGGGAACTGGGAATGTTTAGTCTATCAAAAAGAAGACTGAGAGGGGATATGATAGCTATGTTTAAGTATCTGAAAGGATGTCATATTGAAGAGGGAACAGGTTTGTTCTCCATGGCTTCAGAGACTAGGACTCGGGGCAATGGTTTCAAACTACAGGAAAAGAGATTCCAATTGAACATTCGGAAGAACTTCATGACAGTTAGAGCTGTTCCGCAGTGGAATATGCTGCCACGGAAGGTGGTAGAGTCCCCTTCTTTGACGGTATTTAAGCAGAGGCTGGATGGCCATCTGTCGGAAATATTGTGAAGGGGTTCCTGCTTGGCAGGGGGTTGGACTCGATGGCCCATGAGGTCTCTTCCAACTCTATAATTCTATGATTCTGTGATTCTATGATTCTACTTGTTCCAACAATTTGCAGCATTGCCAGATACGCAACTATCTAACAGGCCCGGCATCTTTTCCCTCCCAAACCTCTTAAATGCAGGGAAATGCAGCCCTTTCTGACCGTCTCCTTTCCATGACAGCAAGGCTTCCCGGAGCTTCTTGGGGAAGGCCCGGAAATGCATACATTTTCTCAGATTAGTTGATGACTTAGCCTGAATCCATCTCACAGCTGTTCCGCAGCTCCAGCCTGCCCCAGAGAGTGTTAAAATAGTCATCGCTACAGGGGCTTAGAAGGGATAAAGATTCGTGAGAGACAGCTGCACTGCCATAGCGCGAGCCGGGCCAGAAAACTGCACAGAACAGGTTAGACGAGGCGAAGGAGCTTTGTCATGATTGTGGAAGCCTTTACGACACTTTGCCTTGCAGTTGCAGAGTTGCCATACTGGGCTGACAACTCCGAACTGGTTTCCATGTTGGCACCTTTCCTCATTGTGTGTATGCATGTGTGTAGAAGAACAAGTTTCTTGGTTGTTACATGCTGCTCACGTGCTCCCTGTGTGCTATTTACACAGTTTATTGCGGAACAAGGCTCCTGTGATTTTCAAGTCCTCAGGTGCTGGGAAGTATAAATATAAGAGCTTCAGAGAGGCAGGTGAGTCGATACAGAAATGCTTCCATCTCCATCCAGTGCTCTAAATGCAGGATCTTTTTGGCCAGTAGCTCCAAAGGATGGACAGATTCGGTCTTTTAGGCACCAGATTTTTCCTGGTCCTTGGAGACATTGCAGGGTAACTTTCTCTAGGCCTTTTGTGCTCTACCAAACGTCTGTGCCATCTTACTGGATCAGGAACTGGCCGTGGAAGAGAGTTTTGTTTTAAACTGTCTCTCTGTTGACCTGGTGCTGACTGTGGCTCAGATCATCAGCTTCTTATTTCAAAATTCAAACTTAAACTGAAGAAAGTAGGGAAGACCACTGGGGCAGTCAGGTATAATCTAAGTCAAATCCCTTATGAATACACAGTGGAAGTGAAGAATAGATTTAAGGAACTAGATTTGGTGGACAAAACACCTGAGAAACTATGGATGGAGGCTTGTAACATTGTACAGGAGGCTGCAATGAAAACTATTCCAAAGAAAAGAAAATGCAAGAAAGCAAAGTGGTTGTCCAACGAGGCCCTACAAATAGTGGAGGAGAGAAGGGATGCAAAATGCAAGGGAGAAAGGGAAAGATATAGAAAATTGAACGCAGACTTCCAAAGAATAGCGAGGAGAGACAGGGCGGCCTTCTTGAACGAACAGTGCAAAGAAATAGAGGAAAACAACAGAAAAGGAAAAACCAGAGATCTATTCAAGAAAATTGGAGATATTAAAGGGGCATTTCATGCAAAGATGGATATGATAAAGGACAAAAATGGTAAGGACCTAACTGAAGCATAAGAGATGAAGAAGAGGTGACAAGAATATACAGAGGAATTATATAAGAAAGATCTGGATGTCCCTGTGATAACCAAGATAGTGTAGTTGCTGACCTGAAGCCAGACATCCTGGAAAGTGAAGTCAAGTGGGCCTTAGAAAACATTGCAAACAACAAAGCCAGTGGAGGTGACGGCATTCCAAATGAACTCTTTAAAATCTTAAAAGAGGATGCTGTAAAGGTGCTGCATGTGATATGCCAGCAAATTTGGAAAACTCAGCAGTGGCCAGAGGACTGGAAAAGATTGGTCTACATCCCAATCCCAAAGAAAGGCAACGCCAAAGAATGCTCCAACTATCGCAAAATTACACTCATTTCACATTCGCAAGGTTATGCTCAAAATTCTACAAGGGAGGCTTCAGCAGTATGCGGAGAGAACTTCCAGAAGTGCAAGCTGGATTTCTAAGGGGCAGAGGAACTAGAGATCAAATCGCCAACATGCGCTGGTTTATGGAAAAAGCCAGAGAGTTCCAGAAAAACATCTACTTCTGCTTCATTGACTATGCCAAAGCCTTTGACTGTGTGGACCACAACAAACTATGGCAAGTTCTTAAAGGAATGGGAGTGCCTGATCACTTTATCTGTCTCCTAAGAAATCTATACATGGGACAAACAGCAACCGTCAGAACTGGATATGGAACAACTGACTGGTTTAAAATTGGGAAAGGAGTACGACAAGGCTGTATAGTACATCATGCGAAAGGAAGGACTGGATGAATCACAAACTGGAATTAAGATTGCTGGAAGAAATATCAACAACCTCAGATATGCAGATGATACTACCCTGATAGCAGAAAGTGAGGAGGGATTAAAGAACCTCTTAATGAGGGTGAAAGAGGAGAGTGAAAAAAATGGGCTGAAGCTCAACATCCAAAAAACTAAGATCATGGCCACCGGTCCCATCACCTCCTGGCAAATAGAAGGGGAAGAAATGGAGGCAATGACAGAGTTTATTTTCTTGGGCTCCTTGATCACTGCAGATGGAGACTGCAGCAACGAAATAAAAAGACGCCTGCTTCTTGGGAGGAAAGCAATGGTAAACCTAGGTAGCATCCTAAAGAGCAGAGACATCACTTTGCCAACTAAGGTCAGGATAATCAAAGCTATGGTTTTTCCAGTAGTGATGTATGGAAGTGAAAGCTGGACTATAAAGAAGGCTGATCGCCGCAGAATTGATGCTTTTGAGCTGTGGTGCTGGAGGAGAGTCTTGAGAGTCCCCTGGACTGCAAGGAGATCAAACCTACCATCCTGAAAGAAATCAACCCCGAATGTTCACTGGAAGGACAGATTTTGAAGCTGAGGCTCCAGTACTTTGGCCACCTCATGAGAGAGGAGTCCCTGATGTTGGGAAAGATTGAAGGCTAAAGAAAAAGGGGATGGCAGGTAATGAGGTGCAACCAACATGGATTTGATCAAACTCCGGGAGGCAGTGGAAGATAGGAAGTCCTGGCGAGCTGTGGTCCCTGGGGTCACGAAGAGTCGGACACGACTGAACAACAACAACTGTTGTTTTAATTGTTAATGGGGAGCCAGCCTCCAAATAAAGGGAATCTGAAAGACAGGGACATCCTTGAGGTTGTTCAAGGTGACTTCAGGATAAAGGTCCTGTAGAAGAAGGGTCTGTTTAGGTGTGTCATTCTTATGCCCAGTGGCTGTGAAGACTTACTATAACATGATCAGCAGACAGATGGATGCAAGAACCTTGAAACCCTCCAACACAAGGGATGATGTATATATAGGGAGGAAACCCCCCTCTTTTTCCCTGAGTGGTTTTTGAGTGGTTTTATCTCCATTCAACTCCACCCCGAGTGACCACAATAGTATCATGCTATGTAGGGGGAAATCCTAAATATTTGGGGTGGAATCTAGATGAATGTAGCTTTATTTAAGCAAAAACCAGGGCCTGCCCAGCTTCTCTGTGAGTACAAGCCCTCCAGCAATCTAAGGGGTGGTTACTCCCATATACCCCCAAAAAGCAGCTTGAGCTAGTTTGGGAGCAGAAACTACCTCTCTCTCTTCCTCAGAAACCCTCAGAATAGAGAGAAGCTACTTGGCTGAGTTGTGAAATGTTTCAATCTCACACAAAAAGAAGTCCACTTGCCATGACTCGCCTTCTGGACTCTCTCTGGTTCATGACTTCCTGGGAGCCTCAAAACTCTCAGGGCATGAGAAGGAATGTTTGGAAATGAGATGATTCTCTCTTCTAGCCCATCTGACTTTTGTGTGGAGTTTTACCGGGTTTAAATCCAGTCTATCTGGATTTTCAAAAGGGACTTTTGACACAGACCCTCACCAGAGGCTGCAGAGAAAATTGCACAGTCACGGGATAAGAGGGCAGGTTCTCTTATGGATTGAGAACTGGTTGAGATCCAGGAAACAAAGAGTAGGTGTGAATGGGAAATTTTCACAATGGAGAGAGGTGAAAAATGGTGTGCCCCAGGGCTCTGTCCTGGGACCGGTGCTTTTCAATCTGTTCATAAATGACCTGGAGACGGATAAGCAGTGAGGTGGCCAAGTTTGCAGATGACACAAAACTTTTCTGTGTGGTAAAAACCAGAGAAGATTGTGAAGAGCTCCAGAAGGATCTCTCCAAACTGGAGGAATGGGCTACGAAATGGCAAATGCATTTTAATGTAGCCAAATGTAAAGTAATGCATATTGGGGCAAAAAATCAAAACTTTACCTATCAATTCGTGGGCTCTGAGTTATCCGTGACAGATCAGGAAAGAGATCTTGGTGTGTTGGTGGACAGCTCCATGAAGGTGTCTCCCCAATGTGTGGCAGCGGTGAAGGCCAATTCCATGCTAGGGATTATCAAAAAGGGGATTGAAAATAAAACAGCCAACATTATAATGCCATTATACAAAACAGTAGTAAGGCCGCACCTGGAGTATTGTGTACAATTCTGGTCACCGCATCTCAAGAAAGACATAGTGGAACTGTTAAAGGTGCAGAAGAGAGTGACCAAAATGATTACTGGGCTGCGGCACTTCCCTTATGAGGAAAGGCTAAAACATTTGGGGCTCTTTAGTCTGGAAAAAAGTCGCTTGAGGGGGGATATGATTGAGACGTACAAAATAATGCAGGACATGAGTAAAGTGGATAGAGGGAAGCTCTTCTCCCTCTCCCAAAATACCAGAACTAGGGGACATACACTCAAATTGAGGGCTGGGAGAGTAAAAACTGACAAAAGAAAATATTTTTTCACCCAGCGTATTGTTAGTCTGTAGAACTCCCTGCCACAGGATGTGGTGGTGGCATCTGGCCTGGATGCCTTCAAAAGGGGATTGGACAGATTCCTGGAGGAAAAGTCCATCACAGGTTACAAACCATGATGGAGATGTGTAATCTCCAGGCTTAAAACCAGGGTACTTCAAGGGCCAGATGCAGGGGAGTGGTATCAGGAGACAGATATCTAGTCTTGTGCGCTCCCAAACACATTTGGTGGGGCCACTGTGAGATACAGGAATCTGGACTAGATGGGCCGTTGGCCTGATCCAGCATGGCTCTTCTTATGTTCTTATGTTCTTATGGCCTACCCTGGGTTGGCTTTTCCTGGGCATGTCTTCCAAGGCACCCTTCTTTTGCTCTCTGAAAGCCCCCCCCCCTTTTGCCCTAAGATGCACGAGGCAGTCAGACGCTCGGATGGCGTCCTGATTTGGGAAGGGCTTTGGACAGCTGCCACGAAGGGGCAACACTGGACCACAACAAGATGAATCGCCATGACGTGGTGCAGTGAGACAAAGCTGACATTTGAAAGCTGCCCTGGCGTTGGAGATGCAGCTCACAAATCCTTGCTGGCAACTCATTTATTGTAACAGAGAAATATGGTTTGAGCCTAATAAAATGGAGGGTTTATTGCCGAATCAATGATGCAGCTTTTAAGTCACCCCAGGAGAGTTTTCAATGCTCAATTGCATAACGAATCTCCCACCCGTGTTCCTCCATCTGTAAATGGAGTCTTATTAAGTTTAAGTCTGTTAATGCAGGGGGGAGTGTGGATGCTACCAGCAGGCTGGCATTGGGTGCTTTCCTTCTTGGTATGCAGACTGCTTTAAAAAGGCATGCCTACCTCGGGTAGCCCCTTGCATTTTATTGTGTGTGGAGAGTCTGGAATCCTCCTTGCATGGAGGGGATGCAGCTATTTCTGTTTCAGAGATTTCTTTTAAATCATCTGCCTTCAGCCTAAACAAGGACTCAAAAGATTTGCTTTGGTCAGAAAGAAGCAAGGCCAGGCCCTAAAGGGAAGGGATTTTGAGGGAGGAGGAAAAGCAACAGGAATGAGATTGTGAGCAATAGACTTTTGCAGGTTTTTGTGGCCAGGAAGTAAGATCTAGGCACAGCATGACTCCCCTTGTTTAATGTCCTAAGCTGCAGGCTGGTGTTCTGGACATGGGTTTGTATCCTGATTTCTGGCGCAGTAGAGCATATCTGAGTATTTGGTTTTGAGATTATAGGATGTCTAGGACTACAATAAAATAATGTACTGGAGGAAAGGTCGAGGAAAGAAGGAGTCCAGAAAGAAATCAGCACCCTGTTTAAGTTGGCACGAGTAGATATGTTCTAAGCCCTATGTGTAGCTTTGAATAGTAAGGGTACAATGTGAATGGGTCTTTGGGGCTTTCTGAAACTGATGTGCACAGATAAAGGAAGTGTTGGCTGCATGTACCAGAGGAGATTGTTCCTAAAAATATGAAGCAGTTGTTGTTGTTCATGATGATGATCTGAGCCACAGTCAGCACCAGGTCTCATTTTTGCTGAATGTATAGAGCTCCTCCATCTTTGGCTACAGAGAACATAATCATTCTGATTCCGGTATTGTCCATCTGGTGCTGTCCATGTGTAGAGTCACCTTTTGTGTTGTTGGAAAAGAGTGCTTGCAATGACCAGCCTGTCTGTGCATATTTTTTAGAAATGATTTGGAAAATATTTGAACACCCTGTTTTCAAATATTTTATTTGCTCAAGATACTTTATTCATCATGTTAAAATAAAACATTCCATAATCATTTTTCTTTTTCTTTTTTCAAGTTTTTCCCAATTTTTCAGAAAAAAATGAAAAAGTCTTCAGGAAAAAACAGGGAGGAAACTTTTTTTGATTTTTTTCAGTTTTTTTCCAGGCCTTCACATCTCTAGTCGCAGCCTGATGGCAGTACATTGTGCCAACTGAAGACAAGGGACACTCACTCTTCAAGGGATGGTCCCACACAGGGTGGATGCCACAGTAGCCAAGACAGTGTTATGAAACTGTGGGTGCCTGTTGGCAAAACAGGTTGATGCAGGAAAGGTCCTACCTGGCACTCTGGATTAGCACTGCTTTTCACCCGCGCCAGCTGGCTGCCCTACACTATGAACCTGACATTTTGAGAGGGCCACAATGGCAGCTTCAGCTTGAAATAACCACCATTGCGTATGCAATGAGAGAGGCCAGTTTGTTGTAAATAACAGACACTTGATGATTCACTGTCATACCCAACAAGAGAAGTGCAAGATGGCAGACTTCATGGCGACACCTCCTTGCAAATGGGAACAGAGGTTTCCTGTTTTGCCGGAACCAGACTGTGCTGACTCCCACTACTTCTGCACCTTACCTGATGCATTACTATCCAATGGATTTCTCTTTGTGAGCACCACATTCAAGCTAGCTTCTGACATCCTGAGTGTAGCATCCCTCTTGATGAGAGTTTATCAAGACCGACGACCTAAAATCTGCGAGATGAAAAGAACCAAGACCAGAAGTAGTTGTTTACTGGTGTGTACATTGGCTTCATGATACCACTGCCTTGTCGTGGCGAAGGGGCTTGAGCAACTCAAGAGAAGCTATGAGCTAGGCCGCCAGTCATAGTGGAGAGCTCTGACGAAATGTGGTCCACCTAAGAACATAAGAACATAAGAACATAACAAGAGCCATGCTGGATCAGGCCAAAGGCCCATCTAGTCCAGCTTCCTGTATCTCACAGCGGCCCCACCAGATGCGTTTGGGAGCGCATGAGACTAGATATCTGTCTCCTGATACCACTCCCCTGCATCTGGCCCTTGAAGTACTCTGGTTTCTCCATCATGGTTTGTAACCTGTGATGGACTTTTCCTCCAGGAATCTGTCCAACCCCCTTTTGAAGGCATCCAGGCCAGATGCCATCACCACATCCTGTGGCAGGGAGTAAGGAGTAGGAACTGGCAAGCCACGCCAGTATCCCTGCCAAGAAAACTCCTCATGGGGCTTCTCTTGTGGAAGAAGAAGCCTTCTTGGCTGGCAAGTGGTCTTGGCCCCATGTTGCCCTCCGAAGCCCACCGGTGGGATACCTCTTGAGATTTGACACCTGCTCTTACTGCCTTTGAGGAGGGTGTGAAGATCTGTGAAACTGTTTTTAAGACAACTCCGTGTTTGAGCAGCAGTGACTTCAGCCACCTTGTTTAAAACAGCCTGTGATGGGCGAATCTCGTTCTGTTTGCTTGCTTCTGTCCTGTTGTATGACGCTTGTTAAGCTGCCTTGAGTGCTCCTTTGTAGTGGGAATGCACTAAACAAATATTTACAACTCTTTGGTAAACGGAATGTGAGGAGTTTGCATGTCTCTCTTGCCAGTCATGTTGGGGTATATCATGCTGTGTACGGGGCTGATTTCACTGTTTTGGAGTGCTGGGTTAATCTTTTCCTCGGTACTTTTGTTTTGTTTTGCCAAGCAGTGTTTAAAAATGGTTTCCAGCAAAGGCTCTCACAGCTTCTAATATTTCATAGTTGCTGTGTTATTTTTAGAACAGCATGAAATCTCTACATAAATAGGTGGAACTAGGCTTCACAAACAGATCTTCAAAGCTATATTTAGCAGATTAACTCTCCCACTAAATTAAAATACAGTGGTACCTTGTATAAAGGAATTAATTTGTTCCAAATGAAATTATGTTAAGCAAATTTTCCTTTGTACAAATTTCCCATAGGAATGCATTGAAAATGGAGTAATCTCATTTTTATGTTGTACAAATTCAACCCATAGGCGATTATGTTAAGCAAATTTCCCCTATCTCCGGAATTGTTTATGTTGTACAAATTTTATGTTATACAAACCCTTTGTTATACAAGGGTCCACTGTATATCCCAGGATGTTCAATAGCTTCCATGTGGAGTTCGGGGGTAGTAAAGGGTCTAGTTGCAAATACAGTGATGCCTTGAATTACGACAAACTTGAATTACAAAAAGAAATCCGCCCGCTGCCGGCACCCTGACAGCCAGGTGATTTTGGCAGCTTTGCAGCCATATTGATTGGGATGTTAATAGATCATATTACTTCAGTCCAATTCAATTTCAAAGGTTAGGTTTCTTTCTTTCTTCCCTATATGTAAAATACCATCATTTTGAATAGCATTTAATTAAATCTGGCTGCCCTATCAGGATTGAGATCTTGTGGCTTGTTTAATTAGTAGGGTTTTAATACCATCCCCACCACCACCCTTTGCTGGGTTTCAGGGAAAAAACTCCCTCGATCAACAGGCAGCGAAGGCTGCAGAGCTGTCATAATCAGCTGCATTTGGGGGAGCGCCGACAGCCAGCTGATTTTGACAGCTCCACTGTTGATTGAGGGGGTTTCCTGCCAACCCAGCAAAAAGGGGGGGCTCGTTCCCCCCTTTGCTGGGTTGGGGCAGGCTTCCCATATGAATGCACTGAAAACCAATTAATCTGTTCCCTTAATTTGCCTTTTTTCAGACCTCTGGAATGGATTAATTGGTTTTCATTGCATTCGAAAATTTTCAATTACGAAAGCTCCATTGGGACAGATTCATTTGGTAATTCAAGGCATCACTGTGTTCTGAAGTGTTGCCTTGGGAAACCTGCAAAAAAGCAATAACCATGCCTCTTGGTGCAAATAAAAAAATAAGCTGAGAAACCTGCTTTTTAACGTAGGATATCCATTCTATAGGCTCTGGTCCTCCCCTCCTTGCCTGGCTTGATTTTCTCTCTGGACCATCGGGCTGCCTGTTGCGGTGCAGCAGATCGAGAGATGGATTCTGGAGAAAAGGGTTTGGATCTCGACTTGGCCACGGGGGAAGTCACTAGGAGAGTGGAACTAGTTAAGCCGCCCTGTGAATCCCTCACTTACCTTTAAAGCCCTATTATGGTCTTGAGGGCACCAAGTCCACCTGCAGAAGAGCTTCAGAAGTGGGTTGAGCCCAAGGTGCATTGGCCCTGGTCTTTTGACAGTTGATTTTCAAAATGTTTCAATAAAGCACAAACTGTTAAAATAACCATCGGAGGAGGTGGATTATCATCAAATAGGAAGCATTGGCATTGTACCTGAGATAATAAATGCCAACTTTTCCAAAATCTGAACCTTGGTAATCCAGAGGCTATCTGTTTCCGAAGGTTCGTCTGGGCGATCTTAAATTTTTAAGAGCGAGGCTGCTGCTCATAATGATCTCACAGTCTTGGAATGAGGTCTCCAATCCTCTCCAAACCTTTCACTCACTACTGGTAAAGGAGACGGGGCAACACAGAGAAAGGGGGCTTGATGCTTGAGGCCCCTGGGCAAAGTGAGCCCTATGAAGGAACTCGTCCAGATGGATTACATGAAGAACTTGATGTCTTCCTTAAAAACAAATCATTCATTATGCAGTGATGAATAATCAAGCATTACAGTTTCATCTCTGGAGATCCTTTTTTTAGGTAGGGATTTTGATAGTTCAGTAATTAAAAGCTGAAAGCTATTACACCGTCTACACGCTGATCAATTGGTAATTAAAAGTTGATGATAGATATGGCATTTCATGGGACTGTGCGGCTTATGAACAAATTTCCGTACTCTCTTGAAATTTGCCATTTTAGTGTGCGCTCGGAACTGGTGAGTTGCTTGATTTGAATCTTATAAATACCATTGAATTATCAAAATTTGCATACTATGATTTGGGATGTTAATAGATCATATTACTTCAGTCCAATTCAATTTCAAAGGTTAGGTTTCTTTCTTTCTTCCCGATATGTAAAATACCATCATTTTGAATAGCATTTAATTAAATCTGGCTGCCCTATCAGGATTGAGATCTTGTGGCTTGTTTAATTAGTAGGGTTTTAATACCATCCCAAAGAAAACAGCCAGTAAACACCGCTTGCTTAGTGGACGTGCTGGGAAATGGGATTAAGCTGCCCCTTAATCATCCTGTGGGAGGGGCAGGATCCTTGGCTGGGATGGGCCAATGCTGCTTCACCAGGCTCTTAGGGGACCCTGCCCCATCCCACAGATAATATGCCTTTTCCCTTCCAAAAATCCATCCGTCTGAAGCCTCTGGGTTGCAGCAATCCCGGGACTGTTGATTCCTCTTCTGACAGGTCACGGTGGTCCCCTTTCAATACCTGCCCCATGTGCTCCCAGGAGGCGAGGTGAGAGAGTGCGTGGGTAGCAGTAGTGCTGGGGAGTAGCTGAAGATCCCTTTTTCCCAAAGGGTCCAGCCCAAGATACAGTGGTACCTCGACTTACAGGTGTCTTGACTTAAGAAAAATTCAACAAACTAACTAACTAACTAACTCACTCACTCACTCACTCACTCACTTTATTTCTATGCTGCCTTTCTCCCCAAAGGGACTTAAGAATAGAAATCCATGGGTATAGCAAAATTCAAGTTACAAAAAAACCCCGTGTTTCTTTTGAGTTAGGAAAGTGACAAGGAAAGAGTCCTTTTCAAAATATCTCCTGCCTGTTTGCCATAGCAATACTGCCATCTTGTGGCCACCCAAGTCCAGTGCTGCAATTAAGAAGAAGGAACTATTTTGAACAGGAGAGCTGAGAGCCAGAGCTTCATCTTCTTCTTTTTTTAAAAGATAACCTTTTCAAACTGCCCATTTTGGATATATTTAGCACAATTTTGGGGACTTTTTGGACGTTTTGGGTGGATTTCTCAAGTGGCTGAAAGGTCGGGAGCTGAGCTTCTATCCTTTGAATGCCTGTTAATGCGTTTTGTTTCCATTCTGGGGTGGGTGGCTGTGATTTCCCACTTGGAACAGATTAATCCGTTTCCACTGCATTTCTATGGGAAACTCTTGTTTGAGGTAAGAAAATTTCAGCTTAAGAAAATGCATTTGGAACGGATCAGTCTTGTAACAAGAGGTGCCACTGCACTTTCCATTAGTCTTGGCCTGCCATGGCATTTGAAGATTTTGGCCTCAACAGGATGGGTTTGATTTAAAATTGGATTGATTTAAATCACAAAATAAATCATGATTTTGTTTTTTAAAATTGATTTTTTTGGTGCTTTAAATAAAAATAGATTTTTTTGTTTTTTAAAAAACTTTGAAACTGTTAATCAATTTGACCCCCCCCCCCCCGGTTGATTTCTATCCACCCTGGGCCACAAATCTGTTGGGAAAAGCTGGAGGGCTGGAAATGGGATTCCTGCCTTAGAAGAGTATTGACTGGGGGGTCAAGAAAATCCCTCCCCCCAAGTAAGGAGTAATAGGGGAGTCCTGAAGGCTCCCTGGGTCTTTGCTTCTTGTTTTAGAATGTGGGAATACCCAGTGGTGGGTTGTCTTTGGATTGGAGTGGTGTGTTTTCCTGCCGGTGTGATGCGAAGGCGATGGCTTTGTGTTGTCCTTCACATGCCCCAACCAGTGCTTGGAAACCAGTCCTCGCCTCCCCCCCCCCCAGTTCGCCTCATGCACTGGTTTCCTGCATGTGCTTATGGGAATCTCTGGTGGTAATGCCCCTTCCCTGCACTCCCCCCCCGATCCCCCTGGGGAGCAGCCCAGCAGTCCCTGTTTGTTCTGACCACTTGCCTGCGGTTTGAGGCCATTCACTGGAACCCAAGGGATAGGATGGATTGGAGTTGGTTTGCCTGGTGAACGCTTCCAGAAACCGAGGCCACCGGGCTTCTTTTGCAGGGAGGCCCTGGAGGTGGATCGCAGTGGAGGCTGCTGGGGGGGGGGCGACACCCACGTTCAAACAGAATACCTCATCTTGCATCCCAATTAGGAACCACCACCACCCCCCCGTCGGCTGCCCTGCACATGGGTAGAAATTCAGTGTTGTGGCACCAAATCAAGTTCTCTTTACCAACCTTGACCTACTGAAATGTGATTGCGTAGTCAACAGATGTGTGGTCTGAAGCAAAGCGTGTATCTTCTATGGTTAGAGGAATGCATTTTGTGCTGTTATGAAAAAGGTAATGGATATCTAATCCTCAAGACTTGCGGTATTTTCAGAGTCACGGGTTTTCTCTCTGTGCAGACTTAAATTCTGTTCCCTTTTCATATGAATTAGAAGTCCTTGGCAATTTTGGCCCAGTGCTCCCTAGCTTATAGCAGAGGCATATAACTCCCCCCCTCCACTGGCTGCATGATAATTATTTTTTTATAAAGGGAAATTCAAAAGGGGAGGGTGCTATCAATTTTAGTATCTGGACTGTGCCATTAAAGAGCTAAACTCTGGAGTTTCTTTATTTTATTTATTTTATTTATATACAGTGGTCCCCCGCCCTTTCGCGGTTCATATACTACGGGACCACAGTACTGTATATGAAAAAAGCCTCCCCCCCCCCGATAAGGGCCAAAGGCTGTTTCAGGTCTCCCATACTTACCCCAAGACTGGCACTGCCCCGAAAGGATCTGCAAGGGCCTTCCCACGGGCCTCCAGAACGACTGGGAAGGCCCTCCCAGGCCTGTTCGGGGCAGCACCAGGCTGGGGGTAAGTACAGGAGCCCCCAGTTGGCCCCCCCAAGGCCCAACCTGATCTGCATCCGCATATCGTGGATTTTCAGTTATCGTGGGTCGGATCCGGTCCCTAACCCCTGCAATAGGCGGGGGATCACTGTACCACCCACCAGGCTACCAGGGCCACTGGGTGCTTTACCAACAAAAGCAAGAGCAAGAGTCAACATCATAATATTAAATAAAATACATATCACATTAAAGTAAAGGAATGGACATATGCTATGAATTGAGAGCATTATAAACTTAAAAATACAGCGTAAGGAAACAACAACATTTAACAATGTTTTAACAATGAGTTTGCTTTGTGGCTTGATGGGAAGACTGAAGGAAAGATTAAAAATAAGAAAAGACTGAGGTGCATTTGGTAATGGCAGAGAGGTAGGGTGATGGTGTGGTCCATGGTAAATCCGGTTTGTGTGCTATTCTATATGGTTTGTAATGGAAGTTTGGAAATGAACATAACAGTGTAGGGAATTATTAACGTTATAGAGAGTCGGGGTACAAAGTTTTGATCCAAAATGGGAACCGTGTTCAGATTTCTCCAGAGCACCTGTGAGTTCCATTTACCCTGGGAGGCCTCATTTGTTGGCACGTTAACATAATTAACGTTGGTGAGGCATATTACATCTGCGAGCCAGCTGTGCACCCAGCTAGTGTGACTTCAAGAGGGGGACTTCTCATGATCCCTTGGTGTGTACCCAACGTTGAACACACATTTAATGGAACGGGCTACACTTACCTAAATCTTGCGCCTTGTTATCAGAAGGTGACAGGTTTTTTAGTTGTCAGACCTTATAATACCCTTTAAGTCTGTGAAGAATGCTTGGGACATTCCAGAAGCTAGATCAGGATGGGGAGCCAAAGTGGGGCTGAAGGCCATTTCTCAGATGGGCTAGCAACAGCCCGGGAGTTGTACAGTACTCCCAAAACCAAAGGGGACAGGGCCAATGAATAACTCACTGATCTCATTTCCTTTATTTATTTTACAAAAACACAGTGTAGTGTTTCAGCTCTTCATAGGGATCTGAAAATAAGAAAGTGGATCGCAGTGCTGACGTGTGACTCAGACCCTAACCATCTACTCATGGGTGACCAAGTCAGCTTCCTATAGAACGAAGGCTACCAAATAACGATTAAGGAACAGCACGTGTCCTCCTGTAACAAACAATGATGTAAATGATGAGAACATTCAAAGTTAAGAATAACCATCAAGGTGTACGTTTACCCGAGTGGCCATTTTGGAAAGGTTTCTTATGCACCCTGTCAAGCGCACGTGGCCGGCATGTTTAGGAGGGTCTCCTGCGCCCCACTCCTCACCTGGAGGATGATGGAGCAGGACTTTGGTGGTTTGTGGCTTTCTGTGTGCATGAGTGTGAGTTCCTTCTTGTAGAGTTGTATTCTTAAAATGTAAGCAAAGGGTACAACAGGGACACATAAGACAAGCAGAGCTAACCGGGAGCTCCTAGTTTGTTCCCCCCCCCTCCCCCCCAATAGGAGGATTACTATGGAGTCTGTGGATTTGTGTTGATTATAAGTTGAAGACATTGCTAAAAGGTTCTTGCAGCAGAGCAGGTGGGTTGGATTACAGCCTGTTTCGTGGTGTTTCATGTGGAATTGAACTGAGAAACCAAAAGGAGAAGTGCCGAAGCTTAATTTGGCAGCCTCTGAAGAATTAAACATGCCTCTGCAAGTATAAAACTTTGAAAATGGTCAATGCCTGCAGTAGGGATGGGTTGGTGGGAACCTTCAAAACAGTCTTTCATAATCAGAACATGTTTGGTCTTTTCTTTCTTTCTTTCTTTTAATAAAAATCCCTGGAATCCATCCTGATGTAGCTTATTTATAACCAGCGCATTAAAGTTAAAAAAAAATGCTGAAAGAGTCTTACGTGACAGACTGCTCTTGAAATATTGCTGTATTTAAATGGTGGAATTATTCAAACTGATTTGTTGGGAGGAGAAATAATATTTCTTGTTGGTGTACCTGAAAGTGGTGGATGGATGGTACGGAAGAAGAGAATTTGCACAAGGAGAAATAGCCGGGGCCTGTGCTTTGCTAATTTCTCTCTCTCTCCTGAGAGCTCTTTTTTTCCTAGGTCAGGCCACGAGATGCTAGAGCAGAAATAAAGGGAGAAGCAACTATGCAGAGCTCAGGGATCAAGCGGTGTGTGTTTATAAAATTTAAGAGGTAGAACCCGGATGCAGGAGCACAGGCTTTCGAAGCTTTGGACTTCGGCTTGTTTACTCTCCTCACCTTGCAAACAAAAAATGTGATGCCTGGGGAGGCGGGTTCTCTTATATGCTGCATCCATAAGGAGAGACAATTTCTTGCTTGGAAAAAAAGTCTGTTGCACCAGTTTAGGGGTGGGGGAAATTGTATCCCTTGGAGTCATCTTGTCTGTCCGCTTACACAATTTGGTACATGTTGTCTTTGCCTGCCATCTTAATCTATCGGGTATATTTTGCTGCGTGACTAGGGTCTCCACACTCAGTCTAGGAAGTATCGATACCACTACCCTAAAAGCATAATTGTGCAGTGGATTGAGACAGAGGCATGATGGGAAGGAGGTGGGACAGTTACCCCTGGACTAGAATAATGAAAGGAACAGGTACATCCAATGTTCCTTTTTTTTAGGGGGAAAAAAGGGAGGGGGTGCTGTAGTCACAGGATGTAGAAAATAGGATATTCTTTATTCAGTGTAACATGCTCAGTGTATTTTGGTCCATCATCTTTCTAGGACAGGTTTATTAAACTCAAATCAGGTTTCTCTCTGCTTATTCTATCTGAAACCAGCTCCAAGAAGGACCTTATCTTGAGGGGGGGGGGGTTGGATGAGAATGGTTTTATTTCAGTGTTGTGAATGCACAAAAGAGCTTTAGGGCATCCTTCCTTGATGTCCTGCTGGATCAGGCTGCGTTACTAAGCCTAAGCTTGGGGTCCCTCATAAGTGGGATGGCTCTATCAGTCCAATTCGGTTCAGAAACCTCCCATGGCCATCACGGCAACTTGCGGTGGTGGATTCTGAAGGCTACCTTGATGAGTTCTGTGAGGAAGAGGATGAGGATGTGGACAGCTAAAGTCCGAGACTATAAATCATAGTGGAATCTTAATCCGAATCTGCGCTCCTGCGACTGCTTTCTCAGAACTTCATATTGAACAGCTCAGTGCACAGAATTTGCTGGAATTTGTAGGGTGCGTAGGTTGAGCTAATGATTTAGAAATCCCTACAACCGGTCCTCATTACCGTGTACATCAATAAGGATAAGGTAGCTAGTTTGTGGCGCAGAGCAAGCGAGCAAATGAATGAGCAGATAAAGCAGACTGCACTTCAAAATATTAATAAATTCAGCCCTTGTCAGTTACTGGAACATATTCTGGAGGGTTGGGGGGGGGAGAGGCTTAAATAGCTCTCCACCCATAGATGTGCTGGTGTGTGACAGCTGGTTCCAGTAATTTGGTTTTATAGGGCAGTTTGTTGCAAACGAATGGCATGTTGAATATTTTACCACAATTTCAGATTATCTGAAGAATATTTTTCGGTTTACTAATTGGTAGCTAATGCCGAGTACATTGATGTTGACATGAGCAAATGGATTTAAAATGATTTTGAAGTGAGCTTCATTAGAAGATGCTCTAATTCAAAGTCAACAGGAAATGTCAGCCATTGTGCGTACTCCTCTCTCACAGGGAACGGGTGGTGACAACACTGGAATTTTTAGAGATCTTGGCAAACTGTGCAGATAATACCATATGGGTGGCATGTCTCATGCCTAGGTGACGTGGACCTGGGCTCCCTTCATCAAACTGAGTGGGTACAGACTAGATATGGGCACGGAGCGGCGAAATTTTCGTTTCCGTTACCGTTTTTTTCGGTTCCGTAGGTAACGGAAACGGTAACGGTAATTGAGCCGGCCCAGCTCGAACCCGAACCGAAAAAAGAAAAATTTGGTCGCGTTTTCTGTTACCGTTTGTGGCATCGCGGCGATCATGCGATGACAAGCAAGCACTGAAAAAGTTTTTAAAAGTTAAAAAAAACCCGACTCCCTCCTGGCCGAAAAAGCAGACGAAAATATGCCTGCCTGAGGCTTTGCCACCTACCAGAGGGGTGGTTTCTGGGGACGGGGTCCACGGCCTTCCCTCCCCCCTCCTCTCCTGTCCTGGGCTGCTGGCACCAGGCTGGGGGGGGGCATCACCCTCGTCGTCTCCATGCCATGCGGTTGGGGGGGGGAATCCAAAATGGCCACCACAATATTTATTTTTAAATCGTCCAAAAACCCACCAAAGCACAACAGAAACATGTGAAAATTATGTATTTTAAATGCCTGAATTTTTATAGTAGCAGCAGTGGGTTTTTATAGCAGTAAAAGGTCACACTGATTTTATTTTATTTCTTATTTTTTTAGACCTGCCCATGTAGGCTGGGCATGGCACGGGACCATGCAATTTTTTTGAACAATTCCACCAATGGCATGGCCAGGTTTTGACTGACACTTCTGGATGTGCCAGAGGGCATAAAAAGCCAAGGCACCTTCCAGAAGTCTCAGTCGGGTCTTGGATGTGGAAGGAGGAGGGCTGTGCTGTGCTGGTGGTGGTGCTTGTGCACGGCAGAGATTATTCGAGGAGGGAGGCCTGGAGGCTTTAGGCTTTAGGCAGGCAGGGAGGGAACTGATTTTTTATTAGAAAAATTTCTTTGATTCTCTACATTCCTGGTGGAATGTAGAGAACCAGTGGGATACAGCAATCCCAGGCTATAAACTCTACAGACGGGATAGAGAGGGGCGGGTTGGAGGGGGAGTGGCAATCTATGTTAAAGAAGGGGTAAAATCCATCAGAATGCAGATTGACAGAGGGTCTGACTCCACCATAGAATCACTGTGGGTTAAACTACCAGGTCCAAGGAGTGATGTGATAGTTGGGGTATGCTATCGCCGACCAGATCAAAAACTTGAGGGGGACCTTGAAATGAGGAGACAAATCATGGAGGTATCTCAGAAGGATACGATAGTAATCATGGGGGACTTCAATTATCCCCACATTGACTGGGCCAATGTGAGCTCCGGGCAAGAAAGAGAAACTGGGTTTCTCGACTTGCTGAATGACTGTGCCTTAGAGCAACTTGTCATGGAGCCCACCCGAGAACAGGCAACTCTGGATCTAATACTGTGTGATACTCAGGACCTGGTCAGGGATGTGAAAGTCACTGAGCCTCTGGGGAACAGTGACCATGCTGCAATCTCCTTTGCCATGCATGTTGGAGGAAGAGTGTCAAGCAAATCAGACATAAAAACCCTTGATTTATGAAGGGCAAACTTCCCTCAGATGAGGAAACTAGTTAGAAAGAAATTGAAGGGGAAGGTTAAAAGAATCCAATCTCTTCAGAGTGAATGGAGACTGTTTAAAACAATGGTAATAGAGGCCCAGCATAAGTGCATACCACAAAGAAAGAAGAGCTCATTTAAGTCCAAGAGGGCACCGGCATGTTTAACGAGTGGAGTTAGAGAGGCTCTAAAGTGCACGGAGAGGTCCTTCTGTAAATGGAAATCCTCCCCAAATGAGGAAAATAAAAAGGAACACAAACTCTGGCAAAATAAATGTAAGAAGATTATAAGAGAGGCAAAGAAAGATTTTGAGGAACGCATGGCTAGCAATATAAAGGGTAATAATAAAGGCTTCTTTAAATATGTTAGAAGTAGAAAACCTGCCAGAGAACCAGTTGGCCCTCTGGATGGTGAGGGAGGAAAAGGGGAGGTTAAGGAGGACTTGGACATTGCAGAGAAATTAAATGAGTTCTTTGCATCTGTCTTCACGACAGAAGACCTTGAGCAGATTCCGCTGCCTGAACAGCCCCTCTTGACTAAAGAATTAAATGAAATACAGGTTAAAAGAGAGGATGTTTTAGGACTAATTGATAAATTGAAGATTAACAAGTCACCGGGCCCAGATGGCATCCACCCAAGGTTTATTAGGGAACTGATAAATGAAATTGCAGATCTCTTAACGGTAATATGCAACTTGTCTCTTAAAACGGCCACAGTGCCGGGGGACTGGAGGATAGCAGATGTCACACCAATTTTTATAAAAGGAAGGAGGGGGGACCCGGGAAACTACAGGCCAGTTAGCTTTACATCTGTCCCAGGGAAGATGGTGGAAAGCCTCATCCAAGAGAAAATCTTAAAACACATAGAAGAACAAACCTTGCTGAGAGAAAATCAGCATGGCTTCTGCAAAGGTAAGTCTTGTCTGATAAATCTTTTATAATTTTTTGAAAAGGTCAACAGGCATGTAGATTTGGGTGAACCGGTGGATATAGTCTATCTGGATTTTCAGAAGGCTTTTGACACAGTCCCTCACCAAAGGCTGCTGAGAAAATTGCACAGTCAGGGGATAAGAGGGCAGGTCCTCTTATGGATTGAGAACTGGTTGAGATCCAGGAAACAAAGAGTAGGTGTCAATGAGAAATTTTCACAATGGAGAGAGGTGAAAAGCGGTGTGCCCCAGGGCTCTGTCCTGGGACCGGTGCTTTTCAATCTGTTCATAAATGACCTGGAGACAGGGATAAGCAGTGAGGTGGCCAAGTTTGCAGATGACACAAAACTTTTCCGTGTGGTAAAAACCAGAGAAGATTGTGAAGAGCTCCAGAAGGATCTCTCCAAACTGGGAGAATGGGCTACGAAATGGCAAATGCGTTTTAATGTAGCCAAATGTAAAGTAATGCATATTGGTGCAAAAAATCAAAACTTTATCTATCAACTCATGGGCTCTCAGTTATCCGTGACAGATCAGGAAAGAGATCTTGGTGTGTTGGTGGACAGCTCCATGAAGGTGTCTACCCAATGTGTGGCAGCGGTGAAGAAGGCCAATTCCATGCTAGGGATTGTCAAAAAGGGGATTGAAAATAAAACAGCCGACATTATAATGCCATTATACAAAACAATAGTAAGGCCGCACTTGGAGTATTGTGTACAATTCTGGTCACCGCATTTCAAGAAAGACATAGTGGAACTGGAAAAGGTGCAGAAGAGAGCGACTAAAAGGATTACTGGGCTGGGGCACCTCCCTTATGAGGAAAGGCTAAAACATTTGGGGCTCTTTAGTCTGGAAAAAAGGCGCTTGAGGGGGGATAGGATTGAGACGTACAAAATAATGCAAGGCATGAGTAAAGTGGATAGCGGGAAGCTCTTCTCCCTCTCAAACTGAGGGCTGGGAGAGTAAGAACAGACAAAAGAAAATATTTTTTCACCCAGCGCGTTGTTAGTCTATGGAACTCCCTGCCACAGAATGTGGTGATGGCATCTGGCCTGGATGCCTTCAAAAAGGGATTGGACAGATTCCTGGAGGAAAAGTCTATCATGGGTTACAAACCATGATGGAGATGTGTAATTCCCCAGGCTTAAAACCAGGGTCCTTCAAGGGCCAGATGCAGGGGAGTGCTATTAGGAGGCAGATATCTAGTCTCATGCACTCCCAAACGCATGTGGTGGGGCCACTGTGAGATACAGGAAGCTGGACTAGATGGGCCTTTGGCTTGATCCAGCATGGCTCTTCTTATGTTCTTATGTTCTTATGTTTGATTCCCTGCAGCTTTGTCTTGCAAAGGGAAGCAGTTAGGGTTTTTATTTGTTCTCTTCTCTGGCTGTTTGTGGGGAGAGGAGGATATTTCTGAATCTGATATTGGATAAAGGGGGAGGGTCGACTGGGAGTGGGAGGTGTGGTTTTATTTTAAAATATATTATATATACTACCATTTATTTTCTATTTTTCCCAAATACAATTTGCTTGCGCGCACACACGCACACACACATAGAATCTCTATCCTCCTAAGTGGAGATTGGAGAATATTTCACAATATTATTTAGTTTACTAATGTCTTACTTCATTGTTTGTTTTTGAACCTGTTGTGCTGTGTGTGTGCCCTTGAACACACAGACACATTCCATTTAAGTGGAACAGAAGAATTCAGAGAATTATTTTTATTTTATTCTCTGACTCCAACTACTACTAAACTATATTGTTTTTATTTACACCCCAATATCTTTTTGTGGGAGGCTGCTGCTGCTGCTTATATCAGCCTTACAATATTATATTGTTTTATTACTCCAGTGTTTGTTTGTTTACTTACATACATACACCTGTTGTCTTGCGTCTGTCCAATTGAACACACAGACAGGCATATTCCCATTTCAGTGCATCAAGGTGATTTCAGAAAATTGTTTTCAGTTTAGTCCCTGACTCCAACTACTACTTAACTATATTGTTTGTTTTTATTTACACCCCAATATCTTTCTGTGGGAGGCTGCTGCTGCTGCTGCTTATATCAACCTTACAATATTATATTGATTCATTACTCCAGTGTTTGTTTGTTTACTTACATACATACACTTATTGTGTTGTGTGTGTCCAGTTGAACACACAGGCAGGCACATTCCATTTCAGTCAGTGAATCAAGGTGAATTCAAAAATTCATTTTCAGTTTATTCTCTGACTCCAACTACTACTAAACTATATTGTTTGTTCTTATTTACACCCCAATATCTTTTTGTGGGAGGCTGCTGCTGCTGCTTTTATCAGCCTTACAATATTATATTTATTCATCATTCCACTGTTTGTTTACTTACATACATACACTTGTTGTGTTGTGTGTGTCCAGTTGCACACGCAGGCAAGCACATTCTATTTCATTGCATCAAGGTGAATTCAGAAATTCATTTTCAGTTTAGTCCCTGACTCCAACTACTACTAAACTATATTGTTTGTTCTTATTTACACCCAATATCTTTCTGTGGGAGGCTGCTGCTGCTGCTGCTTATATCAGCCTTACAATATTATATTGATTCATTACTCCAGTGTTTGTTTGTTTACTTACATACATATACTTGTTGTGTTGTGTGCGTCCAGTTGAACACACATGCAGGCACATTCCCATTTCAGTGCATAGAGGTGATTTCAGAAATTAGAAACTTATACCAAGGGCCAGCAGTGCAACATTGAAAGCTTGTACAAAAGAACACAGTGTGAGAGTAAGCTTGTGGGTCAAAAGGATAAGTTTGTTAGAATAGCTTGTTACTTAACACAAATATAAAAAGAAAACATAATACTTTTTGAGAAATAAAAAAAATGAGGAGGGGTGGCAGAGCCAGAGGGAAGGGCAGGGGGACCCCCACTAAAATAAATAGGGGCACATTTCTGAAGGAAGGCACAGGAAGTAGTGCAGATAGTGATATTGCTGCCACTCCCTCTCCAAGCAGCATCTGTACAACCAGCACGACCGGACCATCTTCTGTAACTAAGCATGGATGACTGCATGCGAGCCCCAACGCCACCAGGGCTTTGACATGGACCCCCCCCCCCCCGTTTATCAGGAGGAAGATGAGGACTTGGAATTAGAAACGGGCTCTTTGCATCTACATATGCCAGATTCTGAGGACGTGTTGGCAGGAACAGATGTAAGGCAGGCTTCAGGCAGTGATGGAAGGAGCAGCCCTCTTTCCACCCAGAGTACCACCAGTGACAGCAGCAGTCAATTGTCCCAGCAGGGTACAAGCCACACCACCACCAGCACAGCAGCGGCAGGTAGTACCAGAGGGGGCAGTACTTTCTGTAAGTCACGCGGGTGTCTCTGGGAGCATTTTGAGAACAGCCCACAAGACCCCAGGATGGCGGTGTGCAAGAAATGCGGGGTGGTCTTGCGCAGGGGGAATGACCCCAAACACCTCTCCTCAAGTGGGTTGCGCAGCCACCTGATGCGGAAGCACCCTGGGACTGCCTGGAACCCTGTCAGGCCCTTGTTCCTCAGGGAGAAAGAGAGGGGAAGAAGGGTTAGGGAAAGAAAAACACAGCTCCGCTAGTGAGAGTGGGAAGAGGCAGGCCACTCTGCAGGAAGTGGTGCCGCTGTGTGGGAGTTTTGTCAGCCAACGAAATAGGGCCAAGGCACAGGAGACCACCACTTGCGTGGTTGGTGAAATGGTGGCCATGAACGGGTTGCCCGTCTCCTTTGTGGAGTCATCAGGCTTCAGGCACCTGATGAAGCACATGGCTCCATGGTACGAGCCTCCATTCTGGCGTACCTTCAGCAGGCGGGTGATTCCCTCCCTTTTTGAGTCTGCCAGGGACATGGCCCGGGCCCTGCTGCAGGCGGCCAGAGGAAGGAAGATCCACTTCACTTCCGACCTCTGGACCGGTGGGCACCACAGATACCTCTCTCTGATGGCTCATTGGTGGCAACCCAAGGAGGTCCTGGACCCCAGGGCATCCCAAGAACAGCTGCAGGGGGAGCCACAAGGGGGCACCCCAAGAGGGTACAGGGTGGTGCTTCTCCAGGCACAAAGCATGGAGGACAGTGCCAAAGACATCCACATTGCTGAGGTCCTCAAGACGGCACTGAGAGAGTGGGCACCCGAGGGGCAGGTCAATCGCGGATTCATGGTTACTGACACGGGCCGTAACATGATCAACACGGTTGAGAGGGCAGGGCTACATGGCATCGTGTGTGCAGCACACAAACTGCACCTAGTGGTGGGTGATGCCATTGGGCTGGTAGCACCAAAGGGCTCCTGGGATGAGGGGACCCTGGAGACCAAGGCCTTGCTGGACAAGTGCAGGAAAATCATCGGGCACTTCTCACGCAGTGTCAAGGCATCCAGGATGATGCGTGAGAAGCAAGCGGAGACGGGCCAACCAGAGCACGTCCTGATCCAGGACGTGACCACCCGGTGGAACTCCACCTACGAAATGGTCAGGCGCCTGGTGGAGCAGAGGCAAGTGGTGGAATACATCATGTCCCACACTCCCATCCTGCCTGAGGGAAGGGTGTTGGACCTTGGTGCTACCGAGTGGCTCGCCCTCTCCCAGATGGTGGGTATCCTGCAGCCTTTTGAGGAGACCACCCACGTCCTCAGCAGCTACAATGCCAGCCTGGGCCACGTACTCCCCCTGGTCAATGCCCTTCACCAACGCCTAGAGGCCAGTATCCGGGAAGAAGCCGATCTTCTCCCAAAGTGCAGTGCCTTGGCAGACAGGCTGTTAACCAGCGTGGATACACGCCTTAGACTACTGAGGAGGGAAAAGGTATACCAGATAGCATGCCTGCGTGACCCTCGCGTCAAGGGATCCCTGGTGGGCAGCGCTGCAGACCTAAACTCCTGGAAGACGGAGCTATGCTGTCAAGTCTGCAGGGCTGCCTCAAATCAGGCCCAGGTGTTTCCGAGGGCGCACGGAAGCCAGAGCGATGCAGAAGAGGAATCCTCGCAAGTGTCCTCTTCTTCCTCTACTGCAGGAGCATACACCCAGAGACCAGGTTCCGTACCAGGAGCCAACTACCTGGTCTCTGCCCTAGCCATGGCAGTCTCCTCAGTGGAGCCAAGGGAGGAAGAAGAACTGGACCCCTCTCTGACCATGGTGAGGGAGTACATGGCAGAGCCTCTCCAGTCCCTCACCTTGGGCTCACTCCACTGCTGGGCCAGAAAGGCAGACATCTGGCCTGCTCTTTCGACTCTGGCGTTGGAGCTCTTGTCCATGCCACCCAGCAGTGTCCAGAGTGAGTGTGTCTTCTCCCACATGGGAGATGTCCTGAGGCCGCACCACTCTCGTCTGGACCCGGAGACCGTGGAAAGGTTGACATTCATCCGCTTCAACCTTTCCACGTTGGGATTACCGCAACACTCCAAGACCTAGGTCCACAGTCGTTCTTCCACCGGTTCCTTCCAAAGACACCTCCCTTGCTCTAACATGCACTACCAGAGCAACACTTATGCCTGCCTGCCTGATTATGCCTGCTTCCCAGCTTGGCTTCCTCCCTGCAAGCCCAACTTCCTGCCAGCCTGCTTGCCTTCCTGCTTGCTTACCAGCCTACCTGCCTGGCTGGCCCTGTGCCTACCTGCCTCACTGCCTGCTTGCTTGCCTGCCTGCCTTCCTGCATTCTCACTCAATTTGAAGGGTTCAATTACTGCCTAATTTTTCTAGGCCTTGCCTGGCTCCAAACCAGGGAGGACCACTCAATGTGTCATTTGAAGGGAATCATACTCTATCTGTAGGCCCAATTTTTCTATCCCTTGCCTGGCTCGAAACCAGGGAGGACCACTCAAAGTGTCATTTGGAAGGGTCTGTGTAGGCCCAATTTTTTTAGCCCTTGCCTGGCTCTGAACCAGGAGGACCACTCAATGTTTATAATTTCAAACCGGACAAGACTGTTGGGCTTGCAACCGTGCAACTTCCCCTAACCCCCCTAACCGTAACCCAATCTAACCAATGCCTGTATGCCTCCCATCCTAACATTCCACCAGCGCAACGCAGTTATGCCTGGCTGTCTGCTCTGTATCTATATGACTGCCTGCCCTGCCTGAATGCTTCACCTGCCTGCCTGCCGTCCACCTTTGTCTGCCTGAATGCCTGTAATTCCGCTGTATGTATGGATGTAATAAGGGCTACATAATTAGCCCTGTTTTTATAGGGCTTCCCTGGTCTTTGTAGCAGCCCAGGACAATTTTTTTCTAGGGTCAGTGTTGGCCCAATATTTCCCCATTGGCTATGGCTGCTCTGAGTGTAGTACACCCCAATACCTGCCTTCCTCGATGCGTTCCTCCCTTCCCTGGGGTTTTGGAGCCACTCTGCTTACAAAGTGGTCAGGATGCACTTTACAACAACCTACCTCAAAGACTGATTAGCAGGGGCCTAGCTCTCCTTACAGCCTTAAAGAAATAGCCCTGTTCTCCTGCATCCACTCTGTCTCCTGGGTTGACGAAACTCGGTCTCCTGGGGTGGAAAAGCTCTGCCTCCCAAGGCAGAAACAATCCTCCCTTCTGGCACTTTGGCTTTGTGCCTTCCCTAGCCTGGTTGGGTACCCTGCAAGCCTGCCTTTCTAACTGTAAGCCAGACTGCCTGCTTCCCTGCCTGCCTGGCTGCCAGCCCGCCCCTCTGCCTACCTGCCTGCCTGACAGGCTCCCGGGACTCCCGGCTTGGAGGAGGCCTTCCAGGTGCTTCTCCTTCAGCCTATCAGCGGTTGAGTGCTTCAAGTTCAGCCTCCGAGCCGACATGCTCCCTGTCGGCCACTCTCCTCGACTTTCCCAGGCAGCAACCCCGGCTGCCCCTGCCTCTAGAATCATAGAATTATAGAATCATAGAGTTGGAAGAGACCTCATAGGCCATCTAGTCCAACCCCCTGCCATGCAGGAACCCTTTCACAATCTTTCCGACAGATGGCCATCCAGCCTCTGCTTAAAAACCACCAAAGAAGGAGACTCCACCACCCTCCGTGGCAGCACATTCCACTGCCGAACAGATCTAACTGTCTAGGCGGAAAATTATTTGAGGAGACCAACTTTAACAGGCACACTCATCATCAACTATTTTGTTTAGAATTGGGGTACTCTGTCCTCCAACATGGGGGGGGGGTTCACTCCCACCAGTTACAGTCCAGGTTGGGAAATCCCTTTGCAGAAGGAGGGGAGATTCCTTCCAACTAGCATTCTGGCTTCCAAAGGTGGAAGAAACAATCCCTCCCTAACATTTGCACTCTGGCTTCATGGCTTTCCTGGGTGGACTGTGTCTCCACTGGGTAGGCAAAACTCTGGCTTTGTGGCCTCGCAAACTCTGGCTTTGTGGCCTCGCAAACTCTGGCTTCGTGGCTTTCCTGGGTGGACTGTGTCTCCACTGGGTAGGCAAAACTCTGGCTTTGTGGCCTCCCAAACTCTGGCTTCGTGGCTTTCCTGGGTGGACTGTCACGAATCGGGCTCAGCTGCCTGGACCCCAACCGTTCGAGGCAGTATGTCCAACCCTGCCACCACCCGTCCTTCCTGCTCTCTGATTGGCTGCCTTTGCCCATCAGTTGTTGAAAAACCAGTGGTCCCTTTTTAACTGGCAGTCCCGTGGGGGGGGGGTCCTTTTCTTCCCAGCTGGCACTTCTTGCAATTAGGGCCCAAACGAAAAAAATTACAGGGTTAGGGTTAGGGTTAGGGTTAGGCCACTTCCGGCGACACGGAAGGGCCTGTGCTCAAAACCTTCCCAACTCCAGGGCTTCATAGGAGAGCTTCTGCACTCATAACTGGAGGATGATGTTGGAATACCGTGCCGTCTTTCCTTCAAGTCAGAGCCCACAGAGCGCTTCCTGCAGCTTTTCTCTCCTTGCACGTGCAGCAGTGACTGCTGGCAAGGGAAGCATCTGGTGAGTATTTCAGACAACCATCCTTAGGATTGGCTGCAAATAACTGGCAGGTGATGTTGTTGTTGTTGGTGGTTGGCAGACTGCTTGTGCCACCCTCCCTATATTCCCCGTCCTTCCTTCCTTCCTTCCTTCCGTCCTTCCTTCCTTCCTTCCTTCCTCCCTCCCTCTCTCTCCCCCCTCCCTCTCCCTCTCTCCCTCTCCTAAACCATTTCTGCATGCCCCTTTCACCTACCATGCACTCTCCTTTGTTTATCATCCAGGCAAGTACTCCACTAGCTCTTTCTCATGGCACTTTGTGAGCTACGGCCAGCAACGGTCACCAGTGGCGTGGGCAGGGTGTCAGGAAGAAGCAGGGCAACAGCACTTTTTAAATCTGGAAGTTGAGTCATGGCTACTGTACTTCTTTTTTTGAGAGATAGAAACGTTTCGCTGTTCATCCAAACAGCCTCATCGGTCTGAATACAGCTAGTGCAAGTACTCCGTCTTATAGTCAGCTTTGACCTCTTGTCACCCTGGTCTGAATTAGGCTCATAAGATGAACAATGGCCTGAATAGGCTTGTTAGGGAGACAATAGTATCCATAGGCTTAAGGTGAACAATGGCCTAAGGTGCTGAAACCCATCAAGAATGGGTCGTTGGCTATGGCCTTGGTGGTGAAGGCTTTTTGAATTGTCTGGGTACTTTGGAAGGCACAGCCTGATAAGTAGCACTTTTGTAACGACAAGGGACGGACGAGGTGCACCAGCCTCCCTGTGCCAGGTTTCAGATATGAGTTCACAATGCCAGGGAAAGTCATGTGCAGCGCAGCAAAATACAGTTGCTGCTTGGGCTTTCTCCGGCCTGGCGGGAGTGTGGGTGTGCGATTGCTGTAATCCATGAATCTTCTTCTTCTGCTGGCTTTGCTTTTAATGTTTAGACACCTTTTAGAGGTGTTCCTGTTTTTAATGCTTGGTTTTAGTTACGTTGGAAACCTTGCCACTGTTTTCAGTTTTCTGCTATGACTTTAGCAGTTTCGTATTTCATTGTTTCATCCCTTCCTTTTCAAATGTTTTGAGTGTGGTCTTTTAAATTAACAATACCAGAGAACAAAGTGCGGGCCTCTCAGCTTTCCTCATTGCGTGGGATCTGTGTCGCTCTTTGTCTTCGTGACGGACCTAGCAGAAGGTGGCCCATCTCTCGTTGGATGGGTTTCATCTTCTCCTTGACATCCATTCACCTGTCATGTCAAAAGGCCAGGAAACACACCAGCAAAATGGTGCTGAGGGACCAGGGTCTCTGGCATTTCACGGGTTGGGCAGGTGTCTGTACATTTGGTGGAGGATGCCGCTACCCCACCCCTGACCCTGTTGCAGGTAGAACGGTCCTTGTGCCAACTGCCGGCACCGAGTCAAGGAGTGTCATTTGTTCCTTTTCGGTTTGTTCATCTCTTCTTCTTAGTTTCAGAGGAACACATGCTCATTGTTGCCTTGGTTGGCCCCGTCTTTGCTGCCCTTCTGGTCCATTTCCTGTCTTGACTTTTTGTTGCCCAGGACCAGCTGGGAGCTGCTTTGTGCAGTGGAATAAGACGAATGTTTTCTATATTTAACATTTCTGATTGATCCAGGAGGAAGCTGGGTGGAGGTCTCTACATCTACCTTCTCTCTCTTCCCCCCTCCCTCCCTCCGCCCCCCTTTCCCCTTTGCAAATTAGGATGGGCACGTGGCCATGTTTTGAAGGCTCTCTGCCCTTGTTTACTGTATTGGCGTGACCCTCGTCTCACTCTGGCTGGAGACTCAGAGCTTTAATGCTGTTGTGCTGAATTTCTGTGTGACAGGCACCTAGTTGTAATCCTTCACGGCCCTCCTGTTCCTCCCCAGCCTCCACCAGCTGGTTTTGGAAAGCAAGAAGACAGCCACAGGATTTTTTAAAAAATAATAATGCTACCTCGATTCTGTTGATTTTATTAGATATGACTGCATTGCTGCTGCTGGCTATAGATGCTGCTTGCCTGGGTGTGTGTGTGGCAATAAGGGGTGGGGGCGTGGTAAAGCACCTCAGGATCCTGTGGGGCTACTTCCAACCCTTGTCTCCCCCCTTCCATAAATGCTGCTCCACCCCCCATCAACACTGCCCTGCTTAACCCCTCGCTTTGTTGTTTGGCTTCAGGCCCAGGTTACACTTGTGGATCCTGACATTTTTAGGGTGTTTATGAAAGCTTCCGTCCCTATGGGAAGAGGCTGTAAACCCTGCAGGGTGTTTGTGCATGCCATCACTCCACCAACACACACACACAGACACACACACACAGAGAGAGAGAGAGAGAGAGAGAGAGAGAGAGAGAGAGAGAGAGAGA